>WNWU01013815.1:637710-655944 GCA_012654045.1 Ptyas mucosa | reverse complement strand
ATATATATATATATATATATATATATATATATATATATATAGGGTAACATCAGAAAACGAAAAGTATTGCAAGAAATCTTGGAATGTGGAAACTTAATTTTTTCCTTAGTCTTGAGGAAAAGGGAATGTGGCTAATTAATCAGAGGAGACACCTGTTCAGAAAATGTCAGCAAATCATCTGTACAAATGTGAATAGAAGGTGCTACAATGGGCAGATTCCACATGTTTGCAATTATTTCCCCCACAATTGACTTTCAGAATCTTTTAGATTAGCGTTTCACTTATTTTAAGGTCTATGGACTTCAACTCTCAGAATTTCACAGTCCGCAGAATTCAAGACAGCTACGTGATCGGCATTTTCTCTCCAACACGAGGTCGGTTCACCAATATCTGGGTCTTCGCAAGTGGCTGCCGCTGGTCTGAAATCAGAAACTTTTGTGTGGCTGGCCCTGATTAGAACTCAGATGGGAGATCACGATGGCCACAGGACTGTAACAAGGACAGCACAGAAGAGAACAATGGCAAACTACTTCTGTCTCTTTCCCTAGAAAACTTTGTGATGTCTGGCTTGACTAGAGGGTACAACTTTTGAACAGCTGAAAGTCACGGACTGTGGCAGGAAGGTTTTTGTTTTCTTGTATGGCAGGCTGAGCAGAAATCAGCTGTGGACTTGCTAATTATTCCCTAGGAGGTTTACAAGAAACTGGTTTCTAATTCCCAAATGTTTGGAATGTAGCAATTACATCACTCCTTACCGCCGCTATAGATTCTATTGCCCAAAGGAAAAAAGCCAGAAGGAACCTAGAGTGAAATTTTGAGTAGAAGGGAAATGAGACCAGTGTAATTCTGATTATTTAAAGAAATTCCCACTTCAGGCTTCTTGAAATCAAAGTGCATCTCTAAGTGGTTTGGCTAATGGATCTCATGGAACAAACCTGAGATATGCCCATCGGGATCACATAAGAGTAGATTACAGATCCTCTTATCCAGATGCATCCTGCAGATATTTTAAGGTTTTTTTTGCAGTTAATTAACTTTAAAGGAAAGCACATAAGAGTACAATCATCATTACCAAATCAAGCTACATATTCTCATGTCTGTATCCCACAGATTTTCACAAATGTGTGAGTTTGGAGTTAACCCTGCAAGGGGCTTCCGTGGACCGTTTGCCAAAAAAATCAAGGTAGTGATTGCAACCATGTTGTCCAACTCCCCCCTTCTTTTTTTTGCATGAATTGTGCATTTGATATCACAAAAAAGCATACTTGACTTTTTGGACAGCTCCCCCGTCCATGTGGAACTTATGCAAACCCACAAATATTGGACGGGACCTTCTGAGAGTCTCCAAAATTACTCCAGGTTGATACCTTAACAGGACCAAAAGTGAAAATTATCAAACGTATGGGGAATAGAGCTAATCCTAGTTTAGCGACCACAACTGAGACTGGCAATTGAGTGAAGCGATCGCTAAGTGAAACCGCAATTGTTCTTATGATCTTATTCCAGCTTCCTTTGCTTTACAGACCTGGGAAGATGATAAATAGGAGAATTAATTGCAACGTTACATTTTCATCAGAGTAACAGCAGTTGCTGTACAAGGCAGATGCTAAGCGAGGACTCCCTGTACTTGAATTGTATTTAATTAACTTATTTTAATGAAAATGTGATTAAAACTATTTTCCCCCCACTGGGCTGCACCTGGCTAGGTGGCTCAGTGGCTAAGACGCCGAGCTTGTCAATCAGAAAGGTCGGCAGTTCGGCGGTTCGAATCCCTAGTATAGGTCTCCTGCGTGAGCAGGGGGTTGGACTAGATGACCTCCAAGGTCCCTTCCAACTTGGTTACTGTTATTATATGTCCTCCATGTATGGCGTTCCATGACATCATACCATTCAAAGACCAAATGCGGATTGCAGAGCTGAAAAAAATATATGATTGCGTATTCCTGCTATAAAGAAATGGGCAGAGTTTTCTAATTCCCAAATGCAGTCAAAAGTCTCCTGTTTGACTTTTGCACTTGTCAATAATGAAAGGATGACATTTACCCAAGCAACACATACACACAAAAAGCTGGTTGACAAAACATTTTTCCCCTACAAAGATGTGTCAACCCTGAGCTTGTAATTAAGAAGTTAAAATCTGTGATTTTTATATATATATTTATATTTATATTCATATATATAAAAATAGATGGCCGTACTAAGACTAAAAAAGTGAAATAAATTCGGAGTGTCAGTACTATATATATATTATATATGTATATAGAGATATTTGTGTGAGTGCGTGCACATGTAGGAGTGCCAATAGTTCAGCAAGAGAATTCCCTTTTGATACAACGAACAATAGGAAGAAAGTCCTTTCTATGAAAACTTAAGATATTGATCCAATTCCTATTGTTGGCTGCTTTTAAGTTGGCCATTTGGGTAGGTCGAATAGCACAGGTTCAGAAAATTCTGTTCAAGATCAAAAGTGAAAGCAAGAAAGAAAGATTATCATATATCATAAGAGATTTGTGTGTGTGTAGGATGGACATCTGTCTAATGTTTTAAATTCAAGAATTGTTAAAAAAATGCTGCAGATGGGTGGTGATAGGGGAGAAGGGTAGGGGGGGCTGAAGAGGTTTGTTAAAAATGCCAAGATTGGGGTACAGGCATGTGATTGAAGCCCCACCTCTTTTTATGTGCAATCCATGAAGACAGTAGGCCTCTAAAAAGAGGAGTGGCTTCGATTACATGCTCACGGCTGCCATTTTGACTTGTTTTGACACCATCCTGCAAATGCCCCCATAGGGCACTCCTGTGCCCATGCTGTAACATGGGTCAAACCAACCGCAGCAAAAACCTTAGTTGGCAAATACCAACTGGTGAGAGCAAAGGGACAGGAAGGTGCTACTTTCGTTCTCGCAAAGTGTCCTATTTTTGCTTCAAACCTCTCCGCCAACTCTTCCATTGACATAGTTTATACCTGTGTTACAAAAACAAAACAAAACAAAACACCAAACTCCAAGATATTCTCTCAGTGACTAACATCATTTTGGTGATTTGAAGTGCAATACAGAAGTGTCCTAGATAAGAAGGCTTGGCTTTCCTGTGTGTGCATATGTACGTGCTTATTATTCGGCCTTGGAATAGCTTTATTTTCAATGTGTTTCTTCTTCCCGTTCTCTTTTTCTTTCTAATGGGGAGGGAAAAAAAAGAAATAAAAATAAAAGCCCATGTCGGCTGCCCTAAATCTCCCCCCCCCTTTTTTTTCTTTCTTTCTTTCTGAAGCATAAAAGCAAATCATATTCTGAAAAGTCTTCTGGAATAAAAGTGTGAGAGAAGAGATTGCTGAGAAGCAGACATTGCCTTCCCCAGATGGAAACCAGAAGAGGCTCTTCTAGGCCCCAGCACTCTCCGTGAAAGTGCCGAACTGGGCAGGAGGCAGGGCCGCTTCTTTCTGGTAGAAAACCGTAAGGGTTGGTGGTGTGGTCCATTGTCTGAGGGCATCAGAAAAGGAGCAAATTGGCTGTTCTGTTCTTTTTCAATAGCTAAAAGGCAGTCAGGGCTGACTGGAGCCAAGATTATCTGCAGTGTCTTTGCAGGAGAAAGACTGTAAGAAGGAGGAAGCCCGTTAGGATGGATGGGTAGGGCTGGCTGGCTGAAGAGTCCACTTCCCTCCTGTCTGAGTCAATGAGAGGAGTTTCTGTGGTAATGAATTCAAATTCTGTTGGACAAATGTCATCTGTACAGCCGCTTCCACTACCGGAGCCACTGGCCTCTTCACCTGTAGGACCAGGAAGAGAAAGAGAGAAATCAAGGAAGAGCTTTAGAGAACAGCTCAAGCTGTATACACAGAGAATGGAGTAGCTCCAGGTGACTTTCGTTGTCTGAGAGACACTGCCTGACAGGTTCTGGAGAACTTGTAGTGGAAATTTTGAGCAGTTCAGAGAACCAGTAGCGGAAATTTTAAGCAGTTCAGAGAACTGGTAGTGGAAATTTTGAGTAGTTCGGAGAACCAGCAAGTACCATCTCTGGCTGGTCCCAGAGTGGGGTGGGAATGGAGATTTTGCAATATTCTCCCCCCCAGGAGTGGAGAGGGAATAGGGATTTTGTAGGATCCTTCCCCTGGAGTGGGGTGGGAATGGAGATTTTCCAGTATCTTTCCCCTGCCATGCCCACCAAGCTACACCACACCCACCAAGCCATGCCCACAGAACCGGTAGTAAAAAAATTTGGATTTCATCACTGGTCTGAGTGTGCCACTTGGTGGACCATCAGCTTCCAGGAGGGCTGGTGCAGAACTCCTTCCCAGGACCTCATGGTAGGTCCCACATTGACCATAAGGCAGGGGTGTTACCTGTGGAAGAAGGATCTGCCGGATCCTCTCTGCCACACAGAGAGCCCACAAAGGTAGTCTCAAAAGGCCACACACTGAAGCAAACATAAGGAGCGAATTATTTAATTTGAATTTTTGAAAAATTCTGCCTTTTTGAGAGACTTCAGTGGGAAGACTGTCAACAAAGTTGTTCTGCTGACACAAAATTATTAAAATACCCCCTTGAGCCATGAGTTTGGGCCCAAAGAAATAACAGAATTGAAATAGCAAACTGAAAATCTGTTGGCACATTGCAACCTGGATATTTCCACAATTGTAGTGAGAGGTATAGCTGTGTTTTTACAGGATATTCTTAGCCAAATTTACTGAAAAAATAACCTCTTTTTTTCCCCTCAGGCGGACTTATTTATCTATTAATACTTAATTTAGGAGGGTTATATATATTATATATAAATTCAACAGGTGTAATGCTGCTGGAAAAATGAATAAAATATCTAAGTATCAATAACAATAACCCAGCATTCCTCTTAGATAATACAGGTAGTCCTTGATTTACAACAGTTCATTTAGTGACTGTTTGAAGTTACAACGGCACTGAAAAAAGTGACTTATGACTTACTTTTTCATGGTTATGACCATTGCAGCATCCCCATGGTCACATAATTTATATTCAGATGTTTGACAACTGACTCACATTTACGATGGTTGCAGTGCAGTGGGATCATGTGATCATTTTTGGGCGACCTTCTGACAAGTAAAGTCAATGGGGAAACCAGATTCACTTAACAACCCTGTTACTAATTTAACAACTGCATTGATTCAGTTAACAAATATGACAAGAAAAGTCATAAAATGGGGCAAAACCTGCTTAATACATTTCTCACTTAGCAACATAAATTTTGGGCTCAATTGTGGTTGTAAGTCGAGGACTAGCTGTAATAAAATAATGTGAACATTTAAGGAGGAACAGCTCTGCCCAGGTGACACTTAATGTTGAAAGATTTATTGATCTGGGCATGGCGCACCTTTTTTCCCCCTCCAGCAAGACAAGGTAAAGCAGCTAGTTTCTGAGGTAGATATTGTACAAAAATAAAAATACCATGTGTGCACATAGGAAAAAAGAAAGGGAACCACTGCCATGTTTTGTTTTTTAAATCCATATAGTACTTGGTACTTATGTACAAGTCACATTCTTAACCACAGTATTTTCTGAGCGGAATAAAGTTAACTTTAGTTATTTTTTTCCTCTGATGCTCCTGAATTTAACCACCCCTAACATATTTAAAATGTAGTTAACTATTCTTTATTTGGTGAGAAAAAAGCTCTTCAGTTTTTACCCCATTAATTTTACATAGATGTCTACAGGTTTCATTTGAAGCCTTTTTGGTAAATCAGCATAACATCTACATACCATGAAACTATTGAAGTATTAAACTATTAAAGAATCTTAAAGTAATACGTGTGTGTATATGGGTGTGTAAACCCAATAAATCAGTCAATAAACACAAACACATTCTTGTGTGTTTGTGTATAAAATGAAAAAAAATAGTAGCATAGTTTTAAACATATTCTCTCAATGGGAGAGAAGCTTTAAAAGCCAGTTTTTCAAGTGTTTATTAAAGGTTCATTCTAATACAGAAATTTTCAACGAAGCTTTTACATTAGCACAGTGTTGTGCATTCGTCTTTTGCTCTATGGCCTACATATATATAGTTTTCAGAAGCCAACCAAGGAGTGCTGTGGTCCTCTGGTGGCCTGAAGAGCTGGCAGCAGAGTTGGACAGTGAGGAGGTTGGGGAGGAACATGGGCCAGTCCTGGAGTCTAGGAAGGCTTGGACGAGGGCTCTGCGTCAGAGGCAGAGAGTGGGCCAAGGCCATCTGGGAGTTATGGGTTGCCTCCGGAGCCTCCAGAGTCAGACATCAGCGAGGCAGAGGAACAAGGGGAGCCTGTTCCCAGTGCACGCATACGCAGAGCTGCCAGAAGGCAAGAACAGTTAAGACAAAAGGGACGACTTGAGAGTAGGGCTTGGAGATGATTGGCCTCTCCCATAAGACATAAAGAAGAAGCAAAGGCACACGAGCCTTTGCAGGAAGCAGCTTTCTTCGTTTTGGTCGGTTTAAATTCTGAAGCTCCATTTTGACTCTGTGCTCCATGTGGCCTTGCAAAGCTAATTGCCAATTAGGTCTTCGGCAGTGTGTCAAGGGAGATAAAGGTGGGTGTTTATCAGCCTTATCCCGAAGGACTGTGGCAGACTTCTGTCGGACTCTTTACAAACTATTTGTGACTCATTTCACAGCCGTTGAAATAAAAAGAGGGTTTTGGGGACTAATTGTGTGCTTTTTTTTTTTGTCTCAGGAAGCCTAGGTCAGAAAAATCCCAACCCTTTGCTTTCCCTGGGCTGGGCTTCTCTATGCTGTGTCAGTCAAAGAGTGCTGGAACCCAAGACGTGCCATTAGCTTTGTGGGATGTGGGTAGACAGGACAGCCCTGCTTTAAATGTTTACATGCTTCTGGCTACACAGAAGTATCTTAACATGCTTCCAAACTTCGGGTGAAAATGTTTATTGTTCCCTTCCATTTCTTTCTTCTAAATGGATTAGAATCTTTGCAAGCAGGAAGATCCACAGGGCTTAGATATGCCGTGATATTTTTTCACTGTCATTTTTCCAGGCACGGGAAATCAGAGGGTTTCACTCCATCTCTCAAATATGCCAAATAACCATACAGAGGTACTTGGGAGCTGTGTGTGAAATGCTTTTAAGTCAAGCGACAGGAAAAACAATAAAATGGAAGTTAGGTGGAATTATCAAAATATTAACAGCTCAATAGAATAGTAGGTACCACAGAGAAGGGGGGGAAAAATCTTGCTAAATTTCAGCCCGGGGATCGGGTCATTGATTTAGAGCTGCAAGCAGATTTACCAGCTCTGTTTAGAAATATCTTCCTAAATTACTCTGCACCAGAATTGGACAATTTGCTATAGCCAACTGGCCATGGCCAACTTACCATAGCCAATTTGCCATAGCCAACTTGCTGAAGGAAAATTCAACGATTCAATTTAATTATTTAAAATAGTTAAACATTATTTTAATTCTTGTCATTCACATACTATTTATGTCCTTCCTTTGGCATCCTTTCTTCAATAATTCTATCCCACTGTTTCTTCCATATTAGTATAACTCTTGTCCTGTGGTGAGTTGTCCCGTGGCAACTTGGCTGTGGTGAGATGGTCATGGTGAGTTGTCATAGACTCCTTTGCACATCTCTTCCAACCAGACAGATACTTTTTAGTTGCAGAATGCTTCCAAAATGCAGATGGGCCTTAACCTTGGCCAGGTTCAATGCTTTTCTAACAACTGTGACTGAAAGCAGATACCAAAAGATCCCCTTTGCACAGAGTCCATGCGGTGGAGGAATAATTGAAATAATGGAACATGTTGTTTTAAATTGTCCTCTTTATGCAGATGCTCATCAGGAATTATTACCTCTGTTCTTTATTTAATATCCTGATTATTTTATCTTAAGTTGTAATTATCAGATCAATTTACTTTTACTTCTTTGATCACATCTAAGTATTGTTCTCAGAGGGATGTGGTGGCTCAATGGCTAAGACCCTGAGCTTGTCAATCAAAAGTTTGGCAGTTCAGTGGTTCGAATCCCTAGTGCCGTGTAACGGGGTGAGCTCCCGTTACTTGTCCCAGCTTCTGCCAACCTAGCAGTTCGAAAGCATGTAAAAAATGCAGGTAGAAAAACAGGGACCACTTTGGTGGGAAGGTAACAGCGCTCTGTGCATCTTCGACGTTTAGTCATGCCGGTCACATGACCACAGAAACGTCTTTGGACAGCGCTGGCTCTTCAGCTTAGAAACAGAGATGAGCACTGCCCCCTAGAGCTGGAAACGACTAGCACGCATGTGCGGGGGGGAAAACTTTATCTTTTACTTTTAAATATTGTTCTAGAGCCGTGATGGCGAACCTATGGCACGCGTGCCACAGGTGGCACGCGGAGCCATATTAGTGGGCACGCCAGCTCAGCTGATTTTCGGGCCTTCTAGGCCCACCAGAAGTAGGGAAACAGGCTGTTTCCTGCCTCTGGAGGGACGGGGTGGGTGGGGAAGGCCCGTTTTTCTTTCTTACCTGGCTCCAGATCCTGCCTATTTATCTGGGAAGGGCGAAAACAGCCTTTCCCACTCCCTTGGAGGCCCTACGGAGGCTGAAAGGGCCCATTTCCTGACTCCCGGTGGGACAGGAAGTGACGTTTTTTGCTGTCCCTGGCCTCCAAAGACTCCTAGAGAGGCTCCTAGAGATTCCTAGAGAGGCTCCTAGAGACTCCTAGAGAGGTTCTGGAGGCTGGGGACCGCAAGAAACGTCACTTCCTGTCCTACCGGGAGTCAGGAAATGGGCCCTTTCAGCCTCCGTAGGGCCTCCAAGGGAGTGGGAAAGGCTTTTTTCGCTCTTCCCAGATAAATAGGCAGGATCTGGAGCCAGGTAAGAAAGAAAAACGGGCCTACCAGGCCCTCATGTGCCAGGAGTGGGGGGGAGGGGATTGCGCGTGCATGTGTGTGGGCACGTGCGCGCATGACCTGCCCCCGCCCCCCCCTCTCCTGGCACGCGATGGCAAAAAGGTTAGCCATCACTGTTCTAGAGTGTCTTTAAAGTATGCCATAGTATTTCTTCTAATCCCTTTTAGATATTTTAGAACTGTTTTCTCCTAAATGTAATTTCCTTGCTGGTCAATCACCAAATAAAACTAAAAATCGATAGATCAAACCAGGGATATTCTGTCCATCAAACAGGTGCTATAATCAGTGAGGCACCATTAACCAATAGAAAAAATGCAGGGGAGAAAGGAATTTTTATTTCAAAGCTGGTTGCTGTGCTTACACACATGTGCATTTTGATAAATTTGATATAGCTTAATATACATATATTTTCGTGTGTGTACACACCCACAGACGTATAAAATATGTCCGTTCAATAAAATTTGCCTCCCAAAAGGAAAATAATGAAGGGCTGTTTTCCTGGAACAGAAAATTGGAAGCATACACCAGCAGGAAGATTGTCTAGGAAATGAATTTTGGGGCCTGCACTCTGAACTGAATCCTTTGCATGGTGCTGCTAAAGAGTCATGACAGCAGTTTTCAAGGCAAGTGTAGAGTTAAGCTGTATCAGCACAGGCCTGGAGCAACCTGTGTGGGAGAAGCAGGATGGCCATAGGGAACCTTTCTAGTATAGCAGATTTCATGTTACACATGTGCACATACCAGCACACCCTTTCTGTTTTTTGTAAGAGAGATACAATCTCTTGCTTTCTGAAAGGAAACTGTGCAGTTGGGTACCATTTCTTATCTTCTGATTTAGGGGTAGGTGGTGCGTTAGGTGGGCATCTTACTGGTGGTTTTCAAAAATAGATTGGACAACCATTTGAATGGGAATGGTATAGGTCCCTGTCTTGAGCAGGAGCTTGGATTAGAAGACCTTCAAGGTCCTTTCCAGCTCTATGACTCTATGATTTAATCTAGAAGTAGAGCAGCTGGAGGGTGTCCAGCCTCTGCTCATCATATAGTAGAAACTTTCTGGCTGGGATAAATAGACTGGTTTTGTTTTATACTGTAGGACAGGGGGTGTCAAACTCAAGGCCGCAGGCCGCATCTGGCCCATGGGGTGCTTAGATCTGGCCCATGGGGCCACCCTGGAAACAGTGAAGGACCAGCCCGTGTTGCCTCTGCCAGCGAAAACAGAGCTCATGAGGGCCATATGTGACCCTCCCAGGCTCTGTTTTCAGCTGTGACAGCCTCATGCAGCCCCCTGCCAGTGAAAACGGAACCTGTGCGCAGCCTCCCTGAGCTCCATTTTTGCTGGCAGAGGGCTGCAGGAGCCCATCCCAGCTGAAAACGAAGCCTTGAGTGACATGGAGCTGGCCACACACACCCAGCCATGACCCCTCCAACCTCCCCGAGGTCAAACACAACCCTAATGTGGCCCTCAATGAAATCAAGTTTGATACCGCTGCGGTAGGACCTCCTCCTGGTAGACATGGAAGACCTAAGCTTGTGAAAACTCATAAAACCACTGAAAGTAAAACTAAGGTTTGGATGGCGATAGAGTGGATGGATCTCCACCGTTTGATTCACATGTGTAAGACTGTTCTTTATAAGTCAACCAAAAAGCAACAGTTTCAAGACCACACAGAGTCTTCAGAACATCTTTTCCAGCTCTCAGCTTGTTCTCTGTGATTGCTGAAAAATTAGCGATGTGTTTCCACTTCATTCAGAAGTGGGAAACAAACTCAAGAGTATTGTAAGCCCTGAAGTTGGCTTAATACCGTTAAAAAACTAGAGCATTGTACCCTGATTAGATTAACATGGAAAAACCTGGTTCCCACCTCCATTTATGATATGACCTTACTTACTCTGTCCAAAGGCCCACCCACAGTGGTATCCAGCCACCAAAAGCAATTACAGCACTAGGTACAGGAAGAAGACAGACATTAATTTCAATGCAGATTGCTACTAGTTTTAAAAGTAAAAAAGCAAGGTTGCAGCAGAGAAAATTGCCTACATAATGTCTTACTTGTGTCCTGAAAGTTCACATCATTCCCATTGTATGCATTTTTTAGTTTGTTGGTCATTACTCTTAGTGCCATAATTTGCTGTCTTATGTAGGTATCAGGCCGGGTGATGTCCACATCAACCTCAGGATTGTTTATCTGATTGGTGAGTCCATCATTCATGATCTCAGGTAGATACCTGTATACCAGAATGGAGAATTAAGACACATCATTGTAATGATTGCACTTTGATGGCATTATTCACCGAGACAAGGACATTCATCCATGACTTATACATCCATCTTTTGTGATAAATATGCTTATAGGATCATTCACTCATTCTATGGTGTCTTATGTTTCGGGGAGGGGTGCCTTCCTAGAATGGATGCAAACCAGGGGTGAAATCCAGCAGGTTCTGACAGATTCTGGAGAACCGATAGCGGAAATTTTGAGTAGTTCGGAGAACCGGCAAATACCAGCTCTGGCTGGCCCCAGAGTGAGGTGGGAATGGAGATTTTGCAGTATCCTTACCCCAGTAGTGGGGAGGGAATGGGGATTTTGCAGTATCCTTCCCCTGTCACGCCCACCAAGCCGCTCCCACAGAACCAGTAGTAAAAAAATTTGGATTTCACCACTGATGCAAACAATAGTTCCCTTTTCCAAAAAATAATAATAAAAAAAAATCACTGTATTTCCTGAGTAACCATGGCTTAAAATCTCAAAATCCCTAAATGGCCTATTCTACAGAGGAAGATAGATGGGAGAGAATATTTCCTGTTTATAGAATAGAACAGAACAGAATAACAGAGTTGGAAGTGACCTTGGAGGCATTACAATGGAGAGAGATAGCTTTCATTAGTTATGGACAAAGAATGCCAGTGTTCCTTGTGTTCAATTGACAAAGTGTTGCAAATCAGAGCAAAGCCTCCTAGACACTACATGTGTAAATTCATCTGTAAATATTGTTTTTTATTGTTTTTTTCTCACTTACTTAGCTTTGGTGTGTCCATTCCAGCAATCCTCTTCATTAGACATGCCAGCAGTCACTGTTTCTTCCTTGCAGATGGTGTAGGGTAATGTAGACCAGAACTTTTTGGAAAGCTTTAGCTTTTCTTTAATGTCAATTACCTAATCACAAGACAAAGGGAAGGTATTTAGTTAAAAAAAAAACCAGTAAAGCCTGTTTCTGAAAAATATCCAAAGACTTCAATAAATATGGCGTATGTACTAGGATCAGGGTCAAGCTACAGGATAAAGGCCTGTGGCCATACAGGTTGGGATCCTTGAATGACATACCGCAGTGGCCAAGCTGCAACGTTCCACGATATGCTAAGTTGGCTGGATCCAGGCTGATGGACAATCATAGGATTTGAAATATGGGAATGTTAGCAAACACTCGTGCACACGCAGCTCGACTTGTGCAAGGGGAGCGGTGCCTGCATGCATATGAGCGCCATCCCGTCACTCGTGAAAGTCGAGCTGCGCATGTGTGTGCACTGGCCTTCCACTTGCGTGGCCCAGTTCCCCTGTACCCCTCCCATTGGGGACACCAAGCCGCAAAGGTTGGAGACCATTGCTTTAGGACAGGGGTCTCCACCTTGGCAAATTTAAGACTTGTGGACTTTAATTCCCAGAATTCCTCAGCCAGAGGAATTCTGAGAGTTGAAGTCCACAAGTCTTAAAGTTGCCAAGGTTGGAGAGCCTGCTTTAGGATGCATCTCTCTACATGTGGAACACCATCTTTCTCTCTTCTTGAACTTGCATTCTTTTAGGAAGACTTTTTCTGTTTCTTTTAAGAAACATTAACTCTTTACATCTTCATTAGCTGACTGTCCCAATCTTTACCAATAAATTCAGGTATAAGATAAATATCCACAATCTGGTATTAGCTGATATCAAGCCCCACGTAGGTAGAGATTAAACACTTGTGAAATGCATGGTATCCCACTCAGCCTGGGGGGCATCATTGGCCACCAAAACTGTACATCTCCCTACATATATTGTATCTAAAAACATGCAGCAACTCCTGAGCAGTGATGGTGACTTCACTAAAGTATTGTCAACTCTACAAGGCAATATTTTTGCTCTTATTCTTCCGAGAAATGGATTTAAGTTACCATCGTGAAATTACCACACCCACGACTACTCTAATAGCTCTACAATTGAGCTATTAGAAGGGCCTCTGTATCTTTTTAATGCATATCATTGCTTGCTGATTCTTATCTATCTTTTCACTTGCAAGACACAAGAAAACACAAACAGAAACCATGGAAGAGTTCAAGGTCTGATCAAGATCTTTGCATGGCTCTCCAAGATATATTTACTGGGTTAAACGTCATTAAATGCAGTGATTAATGCAGAAATTGTGCAGTTGCCTTACTTATTATTACTGATATTTCTGTAATATGTGATGAGAACCAGTTTGCTCTAGAGATTAATGCACCAGACTAAAAAAATCAGGCAAGAATTCTAGTTCTGATCTAGGCATGAAAGCTGGTTGGGTAATTTTGGGCCAGTCATTTTCTCTCAGATCAATCCACCTCACTGAATTCTTGTTGTGGGGAAAATAGGAGTAGGAAGGATGATTACATCATGAATTGTATTGTGTATGTATTTTGCAAACTCATGCCTTTTGAATTTTTTAAGGTATAACTTTAAATAAATTTTATTTTATACCTTGTTTTAAAAATAATAATGTTCGCTGCCTTGAGTTACTTCTAAAGTAATAAAGGCGGGATAATAATCTAATAAATAAATATATAAAACTTCAGCATTAGGCATTGCTGGGACTGCTGGATAACTGTCTGTATATAAAGCCCATCATGAAGACAGAAAGTTAGACAACAGAACTAAACAAAATAACAGAAACAGAAACATAGGTTTAAAATCCTAACTGTATGTGACTAACCATAATCAAGTGAAATAATTCCAGTATAAAAATACCTTACTCTTCTGTTCTGCTAGTCCAAATCGTGTGTGTGTGTGTGTGTTTTTGTGTGTGTGTGTGTGTGTGTGTATGTGTGTGTGTGTGTGTGATATTTCAAGAATTGCTACTGCTCTCTTCATGTATGACAAGACTTGAAACTTTCTTGTCCTCTAGATGGCAATATTGACTAATGCTTTCTTTTCCCACTACTTGGGACACACGAACTCCATACAAAATATATCCTAAATAAAATTGTAGATTATTCTATTGAATATAAAACTGACAGGACTGATATTTTAAAACTTGAAACTGACAGGCTGCTATTTTAATGAGGTCTGCCAGAGCCAAGGTTAACCAAAACCTTCGTTCATTACAAAATGTTAAGACCTCAATTCGCAGCAAGTGAAGGAAGAACATTACGCCTAGTGATATCTTGACAGGGTTCTCAAAATTGCAATCGTGAACGTGTTTTGCAACCTCATGCCTTTTGAGTTTTTTTAAAGTATAACTTTAAACAAATTTCATTTTATTCCTTTTTTTAAAAAAAATAATAACAGCATGGGTAATTACAAATGAGTATTGCATTGTAGTGGTTACAATAACATTAAACAAACATTTATTCTAAAGAGGCTTTTCTTTTGTAATTAAAAAAAAACCTGAAATGAAACACAATCAACAAAATATTTTAAATTGATAGTAACCTCATACTTTACTGATGCGGAAGCAATTACCGGTAGCTTACTAATATCAATTAGGGTATTAACACAGTAAGAGCCATGTTGGGCTCTTAAAATACAGACTGGGTCAATTTTTCTGTTTCTACATCAGCCATACAAATACCTCTGAGAAGGGTTTGATAATTATGATTTCATTGCCTTGGTGGAGGAGCCTTGGTGGAGCAGCGGACTAAAGCACTGTTAAATAGCACTTAGCTGCCAGCTGCCTGCAATTACTGCGAGTTCAAATCTCACCAGGCTCAAGGTTGACTCAGCCTTCCATCCTTCCGAGGTAGGTAAAATGAGGACCTGGATTGTGGGGGCAATAAGCTGACTTTGTATAAAAAAGAACACCACTGGGGGGGGGGGGGGGGGCAAAAGCCCTACTAAGCAGGTATATACAAAAGTATGAAGGCTATTGCTTAACGCATTGTAAGCCACCCTGAGTCTCCGGAGAAGGGCGGCATATAAATTAAACCAATAAATAAATAAATTGCAGGAACACTCTTCTTGTTTATACTTAATTCTTCTTGGGTATGCATCTGTATATACATACACTCACCTCTACATTTCAAAACCACAGAGCTCCCAATAAATAACACTCCTAGATATGTTTACCCTCCTGGAATTCTCTCTGCAACTAGTATGCAGATAGCATGGCAATGTTCCCCTTCTACAAGACAGAAAACTATGGATAGACCTGAAATTAACGTGTTTCTTTTCTTTTGATATTGCTCATTTGGCATGCACATTTTAAAAATATTTTAAGATTAAAAAAAAAAAGATTTGTAAACTGACTGAAAAAATCATACCACAGTGTAAGTGTTCCTTGATTAACGACTACTCGATGAGTGACTGTTTGAACTTGCAAAAGCACTGGTACTAATGATGGGTCCTTAGAGTTCTGGTTGACACAGAGTCACATTTGCCAGGTTTCAGTAAGCAAAATTTAATCGGAAATTCAGCAGGAGATTGTAAAACGGCAACCACATGACATCATCACTTAGTAATGTGCAGTGATTTGCTTAATGATGGCAACAGGGAGTACTGGATTCGCTGTTGCTAAGAAGCATGGTCACATGATGTGCTTAAAACGACAGCAATTCCGATTCCAATTGCTGTTGTTAACGGGGGGGACTCCCTGTACGTAAATCATAATTGCACATGCTTAGCAATGCAATGAACATGTTAACTCTGTGCAATTTTCTGAATGGTTCAAGGCCCGGGGATTGGGGTTCCATTTTTGCAGCCAAAAGAGACATAGCACTTACATGATCAAATATATTAGGGAATGTATGCTTACAGGGACTATTTCATCGTATCTGTATAATGTTATCTTAATTTTGCAGATTTTTTAAAATCCATATTGGTGTACGGTGGGAAAAAATGTAAATAGAGAGGTCAAACAGAAATAAAACGTAAAAGCTTCCAACTTCAATAACTTTCACATTACAACTCTTAAGTGATAATTACAATAATGTTTGTCGGTTTGAATAAATAAATCAATACTTAATTACAAAATAGTGCTGATGCTAACACATTTTTCGAGAGTAAATCTAAGATAAAAATTTTTTAGAGGGACAATGATTTCATTATCTCCACTGAGGCCCTAAATCATACTTGACTAAATTGCTTCATTCCTAATTAATACTTCTAGGAAGATGAACAAGTGCTATGGTGGTTCCTGAATTTGGGGAGTTGAAATATCTACTGTACATAGGATACTGGGTTCGAGATTTGGGAAGCATTATTTGATAACACAACAGAATTTATAAGTAAGTAGTATTTCAACTGTTTCATCTGGTAAGATCTTATCACATTTTTAATGTATTTTGAATGTATTACAAATACGGAAAATATATCCTGTGTTGTGCCAATTAAAGGTGGGTATAGCAGGTATATCATACCTGAAATGCAAAATCCAGACAACCACTAGATGGAAGTATTTTTTTTCTGGTGAGACCGGTCTGTCAGGACAACCTGGTCTACCCAATTATGGGATGGAGCATTCTGCTTCCACTTTCACCTTTCAGCCCCAATCCAGGAGCCTTCGCAGGCAGTCGCTTTCACGACAAACTATTTTGTGTTAAATTTATGTTTACCGACAAAGAAATAAAGGGAGACTAATATAGGTCTATTTCAAGCTATTTAGCGCTCATCAGCTAGCTGGATTTGAATCCCAGAAGGGGGAGCTCCCGTAATGGGGTAGCTCCCATGATGTTCGCATGAGGGGGGCCAGGAGCCCCTACGACCCTCGCACGAGTGAGGCCAGGAGCCCCCACGATGCTCATGCAAATGGGACTGTGCTCGCGCGGGCATGTGTGAGCACCTGCCAGCCGCTCGCACAGCCTGGTTGCGAATAGTCCATGGTTTGCTAGCGGGCCATGACCGACAGGTTGGAGATTCCTGCTGTAAAGTAGGGACTCAGGCAGTTTCACAAACACGATTTGTTTAGAAAGCCATTATACTTATTTGCACTAGTTATAATTTTCATTTGATCACAGTATTATTTTTATGCTGTTTTTGATAACATATTAAATTTTATGATATAAGCCATGGGTGTCCAACATTTCACTTGACTTGACTGCATTGAGTAAAGAGGAATTGTTTGGGGCTGCGTATAAAATATATAATATACTTAATGTATATAAAATCACATAATAATGTTAAACATTTGCAATCTCATTGGGCCGCATTATTAACTGTCCAGGGCCACGTGTGGCCCATGGGCCACGGATGGACATACTTGATATAAACTGTCAGAATTCCTTTTGGACCCAGGTGATACAAAAATACAATACATAAAATGAAAAGTGGCTTTCCTTTTCCTGGAGGACTTACGAACACTAGAGAAGAGTATTAAAAAGTTAAGTTGTAAATCTCATTCAAGAACATCGAAAGCATTCTGCACAATACACATTTTATTACATAGTTCAATATAAAAGCGGTGGCAGAAACACACTAGCATCTTAAAGCTGAAGAGCTGGGAGTGTTTTCTATACCACTTCTTTCGCTAAGTGCCAACATTCAAGGCACAAACATTAATCTTTTCACTAAAGTAAAAGCAAATAATAAACATGCAGGTAACTAGAACCCACAGAATACAGTAGTCAGTTCCCACACTCATTTAATTGTAGCAGTATAATTCTCCCATCAATTCCGCATTTTAAAAGTGATGGGGTTTTTTTTAAAAAAAATAATCCTAATTAAATAACAATTAATAAATTATGTGATGTTCATAGGTACAGAGCAGGGTTCATGAAGGCAATTTTATAGATTACTAATACCTCAGTAAATTCCTTCTCTTTTCAAAATTTTGATGCATGCCGGTGTGCACATATGAATGTTGAAAACGCAAGACAAATTTTCTGGATATTCTTCCAAACCAGAAAACAGTGACGGACACCTAAATGTGATTGTCAACATTCGTTGGTGTCAGTCTGAGATGTGGGAAAATGGGTATTTATTTGTGGTCATTCTTGAAATCCATTTGAGATGATCAGCATTCAGAGATGAATACTAACATTCATATAAAATATAAGGGCTGACATATCTGCAGCTGAACTGCTTAGGGACCAATAAGGAAAATAAACATAAGGAGATGTGGTCAATTATGCTCAATATTAGGTTAGGGAGCAGGCACAGAATAGTCTATAGCAGGGGTTCCCAAACTTGGCAGCTTTAAGACTTGTGGACTTCGACTCCCAGAATTCTCCAGCCAGCTAAGCT
>WNWU01013815.1:612222-637310 GCA_012654045.1 Ptyas mucosa | reverse complement strand
AAGCTGCCAAGTTTGGGAACCCCTGGTCTATAGGGCTAGAGGCAGAATTTATTTTGTATTCCCTTAGCTGTTGAGACTCAGAAACTAAGATACCTATAGGGTAAATTAAGCCTCTCTTGGTTCTTCAAGTCACTTAATCTGTTTTATCTGATTAAGAAGGAGTAGGACAGGAGTCTGCAACCTGCAGCTTTGGAGCCACATGTGACTCTTTCGTCCCTCTGCTGTGGCTCCCTGTCACTCAAAACATGTGTCACAACCGCCAATCTGTGACACCTGCCGGCAAGCAATTTATTGAGCTTATCGACCCATCTTTTTTTTTTTTCCGGAGTTCAAAATGTTTTTGTTGCATGCAGAAATAAAAATTTGTTTTCTCTGTAGCAGTTCATTGATTACATAAATGCAACACACTATAGTTTTTTTTATATATACAAAGGTAAAAAACGATCTATGCAGTGTTATCTTCATTTTAGATGTCAAAAGATTTTTGTGGCTCCCAGTGTTTTCTTTTCTGTGGGAAACGGGTCCAAATGGCTCTTTGAGTGTTTAAGGTTGCCGACCCCTGGACTAGGAGCATTCTAGGATTCTGGATGGGACTACCACAAATGATATGGGCACTCGTGTTAGGCAGTTTTTCAAGGGCTGGGTTCTAAGAACACAAGCAAACAGGAGTGTGTTACCGTCACTATCTTCACAGTTCTTGATGGACACTGCTTCATTAATAGTAAAGGAACAACACCATGATGCACTTCCTTAATTGTACAGCTTTTTCACCACTTCAATATTCCTTCAGAAGGAATCAATATACCTCCTATTTGTTGATTTACATTTGGAGAAGGTGATTTCCACACCAGCCCTGTCACTGAACCTGTGCATCTCAAATTGGTGCACTGGGAGTATTTTGGAGGACCTGGGCTGGATTTCCTCTCTAGGTGACCTGCACACTTAAATGGTTGCATTCTGGTACCCATCACACTGTTTTTTTTGGGGTAAGCAATATACCAAGCGCAGAAACTCTAAGGCAAAGACATTAAAGAAGGATATAAATATATTGGAGCATCATGCTTCAATGCTGGCCTTGTTGAACTTGATTAATGAGTTTTGGGTGAGTTGCAAGGCACTCTATTAATTGCTGTAAATTGGAATTGATGGGTAGAGTTTTAAGTAATTATATGTTCTGCATTTACAGTATATTGGATTTATTAATTATTTAGGTATTCTTATCCCATGTGATCTTTCTCAAATTATATTAAATGTGAATAAGAAAGAGGTTTCTGTGGATACTGATACAGTAGATGAAATTATTTTACCCTTTGAAATAGGGTAAATTTCTAAAAATAAGGCTAATTTCCAGGATTCTTTAAATTATGCATCACATTTCTATATATATATCTGGAAAATTTTTAAAAAATCACAACACATTGTTCTCTAAATTTCTATGAGTTTTTGTTTCGCTCCAAAAATATCATTGAAAAACTTCTCAGTTAAGGATTTAGGCTCCCTGAATCCTGGATTATATCCAAATTATGCCCTTATGCATATTTTTGACTGGTATAAAATTTTGGATGACTTCATTCAATCCTTCTTGGGTTTGTTTTTTGTTTTTTTGAATATTTGCAGGTAGCACTTTTGGTTAATTGAACTATTTGGTGTTCGTAATATAACAGATTATATATAAGACCTATCACTGTTATATCAGTTTGAATGCTGTAGATACTGAACACCCTGGAAAATAGCATTTTAATTCTTGTTCTCATGTTTATATGATGTTATGGGATAAATCAGATCTTAAAATCAATTAAAAGCAAGTTTTTATAGAAATTTGGATGGATGCTGCTATTTTTTACTGAAGACCAATTATCAAATGATCATTTTCAATATTAAAGGGACATTTGTCATTAGTCTTTTGCCACCTACTGACAATATTGGTAGCACAGCATACCGTATTTTGATATCTTGATTTGGACCAGAAGCACTTTCAGCTTCAAAGTCACCGAAATTATTAGAAATGATTACACAATATTGAGAAATTCCAAAATTTATCTTCATAATACTTGTTGATAAATAAATTCAATGTGCAGATTTTAAACACTAAATGGAATAAGGAATTGGAGATTCCCATTTTGTCTAAAGACTGTCATAACCTCTGTAACAAAACATTTAATCAATTTTCAATTATGAATTATTCAACAATTCATAATGCGGCAGCTAGCAAGCAAAAGAGGTGGGCCAGTGGCCACCTGAGCTCCTGCTGCATATGTGAGGCAGGTGTCAGGGCATAGATGGCCTAACTGCGAGGGCCCTGAGGTAAACTGGTGCGGGACATATGGGGCAGCTCCACCACCTCCTGCCTTGCCTCATGGCCGCGGCACCACAAGCAACCAGATGGAATGGGTGGCTGGCTGGCTGTGCAAGTTCTTAAGTAGGGCTTATTTTGGGGTAGGCCTTATATTAGGCACACACGTAAAACATGCTAGGTCTTATTTTTGGGATAGGTCTTATTTTTGGGAAAACAGGGTACTTAACTCACTGAAGATCTAATGCTATGTGTGAATTATGAAGGGATTGTTATAAACTATAGTGAAATATGATAATCCTTTACTGAAAAATTTGTGTAAAATTCTAAATACAACAGAAGGTATAATTTAAATATACATTACCACATATATATTTAAATGCACAAGATACCCTCATTTATGTATAATCTATTTTTCCTTTTTCCTTTCCCTTTATTTAAAGGCAAAAAAGTAAAAGAGGGGTGGGAGAGGAAATTTAGAAAGAAATTTAAATAAATATATAGGGACTGGCACCATTTCCACATACATCTTTCTATTCTTGCAAATCATTCTTGCTTCCAACGTAGCTATACATTAGTTCATAAATGGTTTGTTGTTCTTTAAATATCTGCATATCTTAAATTTTCTCCATCCATGTTCCTATCTTTAGGAAACGCTAAGTCAAGCTACCCAAATTCATCTACTTACTCTTCATTTTTGCCATACTATCTAACATTATTCACAAATAATTTGTGTTGCAGCATCTTCTGCACAAAAATGAAATTTATGTCCACTTTCCCAACCAACATTCTCACCACAAATATTCCTTACATATTTATCCATAAATAATAATCATGGAATCATAGCATATTCTTATATTTTTAGTCCATGACCAGTGATGAATGATTTGCTAAGGACTCAATTTATTCTCACTAATACTTTACTTCCTTTATATATTGTACTTATCACAGATAGGAACCAACCTACAATTTCATATTTATGCAAAACTTTTTATAACTCTTGCATGTTGATTTTATTGTATGCCTTTTCTAAGTGAATATAGATAAAATAAACTTTCATTTTCACATTCATACATTTCTCAATAACCTTTTGAAGATTAAAAAAAAAAATCAGGTTTGCAAATTTCCTGCTCAGGCAATTGCAGTACTTCCCCAGTTTTTTTTCCACTAGCACCACTTGTATATTTTTGATAATAGTTCTCTGAACATGTTCGAGACATATTTAACCATCTTATCATTCTTTGGTTTTGCATTCATTCTTGCTACTCCTCCCATTGTAAAGGGAAACAATAATAACATTCTTCCAATTGTCAAGCACAAAGGCAACCTTCATGTATATGTTCACAAGTTACAAACTCTGCAAACAACCCTTTTTAATATGTCTCCAGTTATACCGCCTACACTTTACAATTTATCAACATTCTCAATTTGTTAAGAGCATTTACGGCTTTTTAAACCAATTTATTCTTGGATACTAATACTTATAGCATCACTTTCTTATATATCAAAAATTCCATTTCCATACCAGCATTCCATTCAGATCCCAAAAGTATTTCTTCCAGTATTTCCTAACATTAGTTTCATCCCAAACAATTTCATCATGTTTATTTTTCATTCCACTGATTTTGAGAGAAGCTCTTTCTCTAATCATCTTCATGCCCTTCCAAAACAGATCAATTTTTTTGCCATTTTCTCTCCTTTTTATTCTTTACAATGCCTTATTGTTTTAACTACAATTCTTTTTCTATATGCCCATTATATAATAAATTTATCCAGTGGTGGGTTTCAAATTCTTTTACTACCTGTTCTGTGGGCGTGGCTTGGTGGGCGTGGCAGGGGAAGGATATTGTAAAATCTCCATTTCCTCCCCACTCCTGGGGGAAGGATATTGCAAAATCTCCATTCCCATCCCTTTCTGGGACCAGCCAGAGGTGGTATTTGCAGGTTCTCCGAACTACTCAAAATTTTCGCTACCGGTTCTCCAGAACCGGTCAGAACTTGCTGAAACCCACCTCTGGATTTATTCCATCCCACATTTTGCAGTAATTGTTCTAGTATATGTATGTTTTTTTCAAGCAGTCTCCATCATCATCTTTCCAAAAAAGCTTCCTTTTTCATGCTTCTCACTTAGCATGACTCCACACTTTACTTTAGTATTTTGTAACTTTTTTTTTTTTAAAGTAGCTTTCACGCCCTCTTTCATGACATACATTTTCCATTCTTTCTGTTCAGAGACAAATCTGGCTTCTGAAGTGTTTTCTATTTTTGAGATTCTTCTTTATACTTATTTGCTTTTCATTCATATCAGTTTTCAGCACAATCCATTCCAAATTCTACCCCAAACTAGTGTATCTTACATTACCTATTTTCCTCTTATATAATAAATAATCAAACCAGTCATATTTTTAAATGTATGTTCATTCCTTTGTCAAACACAATTAACCTCATGATTCAAGCATGTTTTTGAAACAACCAGATCTTTTTTTACACTGTTACTTAACAGTCATCATTCTCATTCATTATTTCTTGGATATCTGAATGACCCAACCATTTTTCTCTGTACTGTATTTCCTTATTCCCAACCATCCATTCATGACCTTGCCATCCTGATAATTCTTACCTGAAGTTTTAGAGGTCAGTGCCTTGATCAAATAGAAGGTATATAACCCAATGTCACATCTCCAATGAAGGTTTTTATGTTATAAAATCAAATTCATAGCAACCCATCATTATACTTCATGAGATTTGAAATTAGACTAGACTAGAACAACAGACTTGGATGAGATCTTGGATATCTTCTAATTCAACCCACGTGCTTTATGCCATTCCAGACAAATGATTGTCTAGTTTCTTCTTGAAAACGACTGAAAATTATTCAATCAATGATCAAAAGAATAAAAGAGTTGGACAGCAGAGTGCATTACAGAAATACAGCTTAATAAAAATCTACTTACAATTGTATGGAAAATTCTAATGATACAGCTATAACATAACTCACCCCAGGCATAATATTTATTCTTTGTCACTGCAGATCTAATTCTATACTAATGTGTTTGCATGCTTTAATAGCTGTGACACAACATTTCGCTACATTATATGCTTATTGTGTGATAAGAAAAGAAAACCAATATAAAACATATCTGATTATCATGGCTATTTGTGATCTGGCCTTTGAATAACAGAATTTCTGCCAACAGGAAGAGGAAAATGTGGGTACTTATCATGCCTACATGCATTATTAGCCTATGCTTTACAAACCCCAGACCATGAAATATGATGCTCTTCTGTTAATCTCAGAAATCAAATCTGATGTGAATCTCAGCTAATGCTCACCAAGGTAACAAGTGTGAAAAAAATATTTTCTGAGAACACAAAATGCTTCTTGATGCTTGATAGACTGGATGGCTAATCTTGGGAAAACACCATCCCTGGTTGACCTTTAAACTGGGCTGATTCACATGACACCATTGAATTGCAACTATGAAATGTTTTGATTTATATTCCACTTTTCCACTTGAAATTTATCTGCAAGTAACAACTAAGACATACAACTATTTGGCAATAGTTAGCAACTCCATAGTGGCAAATGCTATGAACATTATAAAAAATACAAAATGCAGAATATAAAAAATTACTAGGAAGATGAGTTTCTTTGTTGTACATGCTTTAAATCACTGTAATCGGTCCGGAGAACTGAAGGTTACTTAGAAAACAAGGTAACCAAATATCTGTGTTTAAAATATGTATCTCTATATATATCACTGATTTTTGAACACATTTGATTTGTTATGAGTACTGATAAATTCAGAAAAGTGTGATGTCTGAAGAATAATTATGTTTTCATTTGCATATTAGTCAGAGAGTCCCCAAGAAAGTCATTTCACATGTGAATCAAACAGTGATTGAATCCAGAAATTTATTGGCCAACCATCAAATTCATAGAGTTAGAAGGGATCAAAGAGGTTTTCTTTAAGACCAGCCTTATACCATTCCAAACAATTGGTGGCTAACTATTGTTTGAAACATTCAGTGAAAAGTTTGCTTGAAGTTATCATGCTTAACTCCAGCTGTTCTATTGCTTAATAGCTCTTGTCATCAGGAAAATGCTCTTGTTTCCAGCTTGATTTTCCCTCTATAAAGCTTTCCCCCATTATGAATGAAGATGAATATACATGTCCCAAGATATTACAGGATCCAACCTGGATCGGTCACCGGGACCAGAGATTTTGACAGAGTATGATTTTGCCAGAGATTTTGCCAGAGTATGAATATAGACTGGAATAGGCATATCAACAGATCAGCCAATGGGGACTGTTTGAAAACTGAAACATAGTATTTGTTTGTATGGGGCCATAAGAGACAGTTTGGAGTCTGGGTGTGGCTTAGATTTGCTGAAC
The DNA here is from genome assembly GCA_012654045.1 of Ptyas mucosa. Taxonomy (NCBI): domain Eukaryota; kingdom Metazoa; phylum Chordata; class Lepidosauria; order Squamata; family Colubridae; genus Ptyas; species Ptyas mucosa. Next base: position 630,620 of record WNWU01013815.1, on the reverse strand, counting down.
TGTATATAAGAGTTGGTTTGGCCCAGTAGTGGGTTGCAAGTCCCGTCGCTATTGGTTTGCTCATGGGCGCACACACGCTTGAAGCTTTTGTGCATGTGCAGAAGCATCTGGGCAGGTGGGCGGAGCCCAGGGGTGGGTTCTAAATTTTTTTACTACCGGTTCTGTGGGCGTGGCTTATTTTGTGGGCGTAGCTTGATGGTCATGTGACAATTATTTAGGATTTAGCAGAGGTCCTGGTCTACCAGGCATTTAACTGCTTGCAGAGCTGTACCGATCTACCCATTTATTTTTTGCAGGCACTGATCTACTCATGTATTTTTGCAGGCACTGGTCTACCCATTTATTTTTGCAGGCACCAGTCTATTCATTTGTTTTCTTTTAACACTGATCAGCTGTAGGGAGGCCCTTTGAAACCCCACAGCAAGAGTTTAAACAGTTTTTTTCTCTCTAGCCATTAGCTGGGACTCAGGAGGCAGCAATAGATTGGGGGTGGGGCCAAATAAAAGGTAAGAATAACGTGGGGGTGGGGCGCAGTGGGGCAGAACCGGTTCAGTGATGTCATATCGTCACCGCTACTGGCTCGGGAGAACCGGGCCGAACCAGGAGGAACCCACAACTGGTGGAGTCCCTTGCCACCACCACTACTGGTTCGCCCGATCCGGTGTGAACCGGTAGCAACCCACCACTGGTTTGGCCTCTGTAATGGGTGCCTCTGTACAATATATTAGCCTCTGTATCTCTCTACTCTGTAATGACTTGTTTCTATGAATTTTGCTTCTGTGTTCCTGATATTGTATGCTGAATTCTGCTGTATGGTATTGTATATAAAGAAGTTTCTTATGTAATTTGAATCCTGCTGAATTGTCTGATTGTGTGTGCTGCAACAAACTCTGACAGATTTAGTCTTCCAAGCTTTCGGATTCATGTTGGAGCCCATCCTCAGGGAATTTCTCTCTAGCAGAATGTGTACTTTGGGCTTTGAGGATGGTCTAAAGCACACACACTGCTATAGAGAAGTTCCCTGAGGATGGGCTCCAACATGAGTCCAAAAGCTTGGAAGACTAAACCTCTGGTCCAGGTGACTGACCCTGATTGGCTCCTGCTTCCCTCTATTAATTCTTGTCTTACCCTTGGACAGTAAGGAGAATAAATCCATACCCCCTTCCCCACAAAGCTCTTCAAGTATTGGGAGACTGCTATCATATCTCCCTGCAGCTTTCTCTTCTCCAGGCTAAACATATCCAGTTCCTTCAATGTTCCTTCATGAGATTGATCTCCAAGATTCTCACTCTTCATTATTCTTCTCTATGCTTCTTCCAGTTTCTCAGCATCCTTCTTATATTATGGTGATCTAAACTGGACAATATTCATTGTGCAGTATGAATAATAAAGCACAGAGTGGAACTCCCTTCCTCTGATCTTTCTTGATGCAGACCAAGGCTGCATTTCTTGATGCAGACCAAGGCTGCACTTCTTGATGCAGACCAAGGCTGCATTGTCTCCCTTGGCAGCTTTGCTGGCTCATGCTTAAGCTGTGGTTTACCAGGACACACAGGTCTTTCTCACAAGTATTACTGCTGAGACCTCTGCTGTTTAAGTTGCGTCTGTACACCTAGTTTTTCATGTCTAATTGTAAAATATTAGATTTCTCACCTCTGTACTATTTTTTTAACACAGCCAAAGTTCAAACCTATCACATTCCTTTTGAACATGTAACCTGTCTTGTGAAGTGTTAGCCTCTCTCCTGTCAGTTTGTGCAAATCTTATTTTTTTTCCTTACAACGTTTTATGTTGAAAAACACTGGGCCTAGCTCACATTCCTGAAGTACTCTTCTGCCTACTTCTTTCCATGTAGCCTTAGATCTATTAAGGACTACACGATGAGTCAAATGATCAAACCAACAATAAACCTAGCTAGAAGTGGGACTTTCCATCCCATAGTGTTTCATTTAATCAGATAGGATATGATCAACTTTCTCAAATGACTTTCTGAAGCTTAAGGACATGACATCCACATTTGCTATCTTCTCCTGGTTTCTACTGCTGACATCGGCAAACTCCATTTAAGATAAAAAGGTGGATCAGCTGCCCAAAGCCCTTCACTGGTATATCTAAGACTTGAAAAGACAACTTCTGGAATATATTGGTCTCTAATGACTTTCTACAATCCTGGAAGCTCACTTGCCAAGCTAGATGTCTGTTCTGAAGGTTATTGTGTATTTTGTTTAATGAAATTAAGGATTAAATGATTGGATTAAACTTCGGACTCTTCTATAATACCCCTTCTAGAACCATGCAACATGACTAAAAATGTCACTATTGCTTTTTCTCAGTAATGTTGATTGGTAGAATTCTACCCTCTTTATGGCTTTAAAATCCTCCCTTTCTCTAAAAGGAAGTGCAAACTTCCATCAGAGAATGGTTGCCATGCTTGTGCTAGTAGCTCTCCCTACAGATTTGAAACTCTTCCTCTAAACCTCTCTTGTCAGAACATCAACATTTTCCTGAAGAGAACTTTCAGGGTCACACATCTGATACTTCAATAATCAAAACCTGAGTGGAATCATAAATCCAGTAAGATATTTAATCTAAAGGCGACAGTGCTAAACATTAAAGTTCAGCGATCTTCCAGTCCAACTACCCATTGATAATTAAGGGGCTGGGCTAGTAACTGTGAGACCACAACTTCTAGTCTTCCCTTAGGGCAGTGTTTCTCAACCTTGGTAGCTTGAAGATGGGTGGACTTCAACTCCCAGAATCCCCCAGCCAGCAGTGCTGGCTGGGGGATTCTGGGAGTTGAAGTCCACCCATCTTCAAGCTACCAAGGTTGAGAAACACTGCCTTAGGCAGAGAAGCCAACCACTGTAGGTAGCTTTAGGCTGGCCAAAGTAGGGGCAGCATTTTCAGTTATACAAATAAAAACAGGATACAATCTAATAAATAATTCCCAAAGAGTCTAAAATGTGGCACAGACAGTAGGAATTCACAGGTCCTTAAGGAACTAGACAATAACTGATATAGACATCCAAGTGATTAACTATGTTTAACTATAATTCAGATCCTATAATATTTTTAGTCACCAAAAAGGCACTTTAGCCTGTGAATACCTGTAATTAATCTTTGCCTAAGACATGTGCTGTCAGACCTGTCACAGCAGCTCATAGATTATTTGTCCATCAATGCCAAAGGCATCCTAGAGAGAACATTTAATAACCAAATCCTGTACTGAACAACCAAGTCAAACTTTTCAAATAAGTCAGGGAATTGGGGGCTGGGTCTTCATAAATACAGAACAGCAGTTTTAAACTTTTGGCTGTACTACTTTCTTGACAAGGGTCTTTAAGGAAGGAAGAGGAAGCCAAGCAAGATGATTTCACAGGTTGTGAAGATAGGAGTAGATCTTAAAGATCGTCTAGTCTAACTCTTTCAGGGAAGAAACCTACAGATTTACAGACCTCTGACAGCCATCTAACTATGTTCAAATAATCACCAATGAGAGGGAATCTACCATCTCTTCTGCTATTGAATAACTCTCACCGTTAAGAATTCCTTCCTAAAATCCAATCTACTTCTATTTAAAATCTCTTCTTTTGTAACTGTGAACATTTCTCTCTGTCTGGGTTCTGACCCAGCCTTCGCAAGTAGTGATAAGACATTTACTTGTGATTAAAACAACCCCCTTTTATAAGAGGGCAGTAACAGTCCTTTATTCACATGGATAAACAAAAAATCAAATGTAATTAGTCCCAACAAACCTGGGTTTAGCCAAGAAATCTGATTTGCTTCCTGTATACTAGAAACATCTGTGACAACTGGCCACTCCCAAACCTCTATCATTTATTTCCCAGCCAGGGAGGAGCTGGCTATCATCTGCGTCTGCCTCTCCCTGAGAGCCGGCTTACTGTTTTCCTTTGCTCTCCTCTCCTTTCCTCTCTGCGCATACGCCCATCTGAGATGGGCCCCATCTGTTCTTCCCCCTCACTCAGCTCAGGCCCTGAAGGCAGCTGCCTCTCCACCTGGGGGAGGACAGAAGGCCCCATCTCTGCCTCTGCCTCTATTTCCTTATCAGAGCCTTTCAAAGGCTCCGAAGCTGGCCCAGACTCTCCCTCCACCTCCTCCTCGTCTGACTCTGCAGCTAGCTCTGCCGGCAGCCGACAGGCCACAACAGTCTGCTTCATAAGTGCATTTCAGATGCCTGGACACAACATACCAGAAGACTTTTCTTTCTCTTCAGAACAGATCTACGTTACACATTGTGTAATAGGTCTATCACACGATGGACTCGCTCCCTTTAAGCAGTGATGTCAGATTGAAGGAATGAAATATCAAGATGTCGCAACCATGTAATCAAAGCCTCACCCCCGTTTTTAAACACGTGTCATGATGAACACTCCTGCCTGATTTCCAGACACCACCAGTGTGGCAAAATAGTTGCACCTGAGTCAGGAGACCCTGTGAGAAAGGAATGAGTTCATTGTGTAGCTGGCCTGTTGATTCCCTTCTCTTCTGGGAATGTGAGAAAATTCTGGGAGGAAAAGACAATCACGTCCAAGTGTATCTGAAATGCATGAAAACCTAAAAATCTCATTATGCAAACTGACCAGGAAACAGAATTTTCCCCCCTTGAAAATTAATGAGTGCCACTGCCAGATGGCAGCTGATGTGGCGAGAACACTGGAGATGTCTCTAGTAGGAAATGCAAGGGTTTTTTTTTCCTGTACATAAAAGCAACAATTGAGAGGATGCAGTGTGATCATTCTGGCGCAAGAAGTTATGCTTATTGTAGGCCTGTCTCTGAATCAGTTCTTCCACTTTTCCCTTCAGACATTCTGGCAGAGGTAATACTATGCAGTGAGCTTGGCATGCTTCTACAGCTTAGCAACAATTGGTGAGGGTGGGAACGATTTTTCAAGATGGGTAAAGGGATTAAATGCCACGATTCACATTCAACCAGGGAAAGAAAAGATAAACCAGTCATTAGTGAAATTTATAACCTTCCCAAGTCCTTCCAATTTTTGTCATGATTCCTCTTCTTAACTCATTAAAATGTGACTGGCGACCAAGGAGTTGAACCATATCACTAAAATTTGGCACCAATCTGATTTCCTTTGGATAAGTTTATAGCATTTGGAAACAAGAACATGCCAAGAAATTTCGAGAGGGTGAAAAAGAATCAAGAAAATTAGACTTGACCCATGTATGTGACATGATTCCTTTGACTTTTGTACCAAGGACATCGAAAATATGTCTTTTTTTTTTTTAAAGTTTGATAGTCCCTTACTCCACCCCATAAATTTGGGCATAGACTATTGGAAAAGAAAAAGGAACCTGACCTAAGACATCTAGTTTTGGTAATGCAACAGTGAAGTCATTTATTTCCTCCTGCCCTATGATCTTAACACTACTCTTTCTGGGTTAAACAATAAAAATTATGTGAAAAAACCAAAATGTGGAAGTGGATATTTCTAAGGTTCTTTTTTTAGAAATAATAATAAAAAAAGAACATTCATTTGTGGAACAAGAGTTCTGGATCTGTTCACATATTTCCTCCCATCTTCCTACCCATGGTGATGGAAGTTACATGTAAATCTTGACTTATGATTGGCTGCTTAGTGGCCACCCAAAAGCGACCTACAAACTGATTTCAAAGTTACAACAGCTTGCAGTCACATGATCACATTTTGGGCCATTGGCAACTGGCTCACCTTTACGGCTATTTGTAGTATCCACGCTCATAGGACCATGATTTTCAACATTTTTTTGCCAATTTCCGGAGTTTACTTCAAATTTTGTAAGAGATGAGCAGAGGCTGTACTAGAGGGCAGGGCTAAATGTGTCATCAGTTTGGAGTTACCGAGAGGTTGGACTTGGATCTCTTGCAGTTGTGTAATGATTCCAAACTGATGATGCATTTCACCCTGCCCTCAGCTCAGCCTGCTCATCTCTTACAAGTTTCCAGCAAAAAAAAAAAAAAAAAAAAAAAAAGGCCAGTGGGTAAAATTTAATGACTGTTGCAAAAAAGGAGGTAAAATTGGGTCCCATCATATGGTAGCCCACTTAACTGCAATGATTTATGATCATAATTCCAGGCTCAATTCAGATTGCAAATCGAGGACTATCTGTACTGACAAATTGAGAACCAGTTTGCATAGTAGCTAAGGTGCTGGACTATAACCAGGAGAACCATGAGTTCTAGTCTCCCCTTAGACGTGAAAGATGTCAGGGTGACTTTGAGCTAGTTGCTCTCTCAGCCCAATTCATCTCATTGGGTTATTGTCAGAAGGCAGAGCATTCTGTATGCTGCCATGAGTTGTATAAAAATGAAGGCAGGATATAAATCTACGGTAATAGTTCATTTCTACTGTGCAAAATTTGGTTCATCAAGTAAGCGAATGCATTTCTATAATTGTTTCATAAGTATATGAGAATCACCAATTATCCAGAGCAACAAAGATGGTGGCAGAGTCAAAGACATTCATTGGCAGGTCTTACAACTCAATCCTAAAGCCTAACCAGTTCTGTAAAACCTGCTCCCAGATAACTGAGGATTTGATTGCAACCTAAATGTTTACATTTTTTTTTTTTGGCTGCATTCCACAGGAGCACACTGCTAATGTGATATATAGGTCCCTGAGATATTTCTGCATAGCCAGTGTTGTGGCTTAATACTTAATACTTAGTTCTTAATACTGCAAAGAGAAATGATCATTGTTCGACAACAGAGAGATCAAAAGGACCCCATAAGTGGAAATGGAAGGACCACAATATAATTGCTTAAAGAGATTGTATCATTTAGTCATTATCTGACCGTATCTTCATCGGTCTTGATGTGCCTGCACAATTTTCTTATTAATACCTATTCATACACTGAGAAATAACAAGCGAAAGAAATACGCTGGAAGGACTTAAATGGAGACAAAAGCTTCCATCTCTGCAGTGTTTCAGTTGAAGGAGCTCTGCCTCCATTTCTTTTAGAGAAAAAGCAGAAAATCAGACTAAATTGTTCCATCGCCACCTTTCCTCTCAGCATTAAGAGAGACCATTGAGGTGGCAGCTAATGGTTGGAATCCTTTAAATAGCTCTGTCAGGCCTGCTTGAATCAGGATTCCAGCTTTTATTTTGCCTCGTTTTCTCTCTTAGGTATGAAAATGCAGCTATTTGCTTTATGGATGGCTAAGTACAGGTGTCCAGTTAATTCCCAGAGCCCTCAAACACCCCATAACTGTAACAGATTTGGCATGCCTGGGTATTGCTCAGGGTTTATTTAAAATGGTCATTCTTTTGCATGTTTGAAGGCCAATCAGAGCAGAAGTTGAGAGAGGGACAAATGCATCAAAGCCCAGTTGTTGAGGAGGAGCTCAAAAACAAATGGACCTTCATTTATCATGTAAGAACCACCCTAGCTGAGTGCTGAAAGAAAAACAACAACAATAAATTCTCCTCCCCTTTTCACACACACATACACAAAGAAAGAAGAAAAAGCAGCCAACAGGTTGAGCTAAACATTACACTAATTTTCAAATCCCTCTGTTAACCATCCGTTATTACAGTATATTTAGCAATAGCACTTAGTTTTAGTTTTAGTTTTGTTTAGTTTTATTAGATTTATATACCGCCCTTCTCCCTGAGGGGACTCAGGGCGGTGAACAGGCAAAGATAAAAGACATAGATACAAAATTTAAAAACCAATTAAAACCGAATTAAATGATTGCCCCAAACAATTCAAAACCCGTTATTTTTAAAATATGTAAATCCCGAATCTAAAAATTTGGATTATGAAATTAAAATTTTCTTACAAAGAGGGGAGAGATTATGCCAGGCTTAGACTTATATACCACTTCATAGTGCTTTACAGCCCTCTCTAAGCAGTTTACAGAGTCGGCATATTGCCCCCAACAATCTGGGTCCTGATTTTACTCACCTCAGAAGGATGGAAGGCTGAGTCAACCTTTGAGTCAAATTTAGCGCGTAGAAAGTCCACAAACGGTTTCCAGTCTCCTATAAAGCTGTCTAGTCCGTTATCTCTAATCAAAGCAGTTCATTTCGCCATCTCTGCTAATGTTAAATGTTAAATTTAATTGACCATTTTTTTCTCCTTTTTTGTACCCTATTTTTTTGTTTTTGTTGTTAGAGTTGAAGGTATGTTTCTGCTTTGTTTGTTTGTTTTACTGTTTTGTATTTTATTTTCCTATGGTAAAAGAATAAATTTAAATTAAGAGAAAAACAAATAGGCCTTCTTATGACGGGAATAGATCGTACCAGAATGGCTGAGTGTAGAGTTTTGGGATAACTCTGTAGTGAAAAGAGATTTCCCAGCCTGAAAGGAAGGCTGAGTTTCTTCCCATAAGATTATTTGAGATTCGTGTCCCAAAAGTGGAGAGATGTTTTCAAATCAGAGAGAGTAAGTCTGATGCATCCCATCTCCCCTGAGGTTGTGGTAAAGCTTGCACAGGGAACATATTGAGGAAATACAATGGATCCTAATATTTTCCAGTCCTCCAGCGTCCTCAATGGGGGTGGGGTTGAAGGAGAAATGTAGGTCAGCTTTTAAATTAATTCTGATTGCTCACAACGGGAGGGATTATTTTTGAAAGAAAATACACATTCTCTTTTCTGCCCCTACCAGTTCTGTACTCACAGTTCTTTGATGATAGAGATTGGATGAAAGGTATGGGAAAAAATGACTGACTCCTAAATCACAAATACAACCTTCAAAGAGTCAGTTATGGGAAAAATACATGGACATCCAGGCACTGAATCAACCTTGATTGCGTTATTGAAAGCTTGAAAAAGCCATAAAAAGCCACTAAGAAGTAGATGAATGGCATGTAGCTTGGCTGGAGTTCCCAACTGGTTTCTATAGCAGCTTTGCCATTTTATTCTGCCTGACCTTATTTTCTAAGGACTAGACACTAATAGGCTGCATGCCCTGGTCATGTATATAGGTGTAAAACACTAGTTTGAAGCAGGGAGGTGCAAGAAAGGCTTGCAATAATAGCAATGTCAGTAATAGTAATAGCAATGGCACTTAGACTTATATACTGCTTCACAATGCTTCACAGCCCACTCTAAGCAGTTTACAGAGTCAGCACATTGCCCTCAACAATCTGGGTCTTCATTTTACTGACCTTGGAAGGATGGAAGGCTGAGTCATCCTTGAGTCGGTCAGGATTGATCTGCTGACAATCAGCAGAATTAGCCTGCAATATTGCATTCTAATCACTGTGCCACCACGGCTCTTGATATAAAATGATCATTGCATCCATATATTTTTATTATGCAGAGTTCCAAGCTTCCTGTCTTTGCATGTTGGGTGCTGTCATTGTTTAGTCACATTAAATATTTCCAGATTGATAAGAATTTGCATCTAGAACAAGTTATATTTTATTTTGCTCTTCTATCTCTACTACTATGATTAACCACATCCTCATTTATTACCCCAGTTTCATGTCAACCTACCAATTTCTCAGCTAGGATTAGTCATCTGTGTGAAACTTCCCATATTACTTGGACTGCATAAACTTATATTTCTAAAAGTTTTCCCCCTGTATAAAATAAAGGCAGTCGTATGTTGCTAGGCCAGGAAGTCATGTAAACTTCATTATTCTAACATTTAGAATATAAAATATTATAAAGAACGTTAATTATTTTGAGTGACCTTTCCAATGTTGTTTGTGGTCCTTAAAATCCATTTCTAATACTTTTTTTTGTGCTCTGCAAAGCACAGGTCGAAAATAATTTGTTCCACCAGTGAAACTTGTTTATTTAATTATTGTATTAGGTACATAAATAATGCCAGTGTGAAATATAGAAAAGAGGAATATAGCAAAAGGCATTTTTACGATTAAACTTTTGAACCACTTTGTAAAAGATGCAATCATCTTTTGCACTGTAAATGCGAATAGGCAATTATTAATATTGGATGGAAAGGTGATGAGAAGCAGCTGTAATGTCTTCTATATTCTGGTTAAATAAGGTTTTAAATTTGGGAAAGGCATCTGCAAAACCAAAATAGCCTCCTCAGCCCTTTTCAAAAACATAAAGATTTGCTGTTCTGAATGCATGAGATAATGCTTTGAAATGAAAGAGTAATAGAAAGGGATTTTCATCCATTTGACCAGATAATACCATCTCCAAACTAGTCAAATGATGAAATATTGATATTTGAAGAACAGAATTATTTTGCTTCATGGACTGGAACTGAATTAGTAATATAATTTCAGATCGTTGGGGCTGGAGAAAGATTCTTAGCAAAGCTTAATAATATCGATGAACACCTCCTATCTTGAATCTGCTTAATATTTTGGATGAAACCTTATGGCCCAAGGGAAACATTCCCAGGGTTGTAAGATTTGTTTCCCCACTTTGGTTTGAAAGAGGACTTTGGCCTTGGTGCATAAAGTTCAATAGTGGTTTTTCAAATTTTGCACCTGCGGTTTCTCATTTCTAACCTGGGACATGTTGAGACTTTTGGGTTTATTGGACACGTGAATGGAAACATCTTATGGAACTTTGCTTTTATATATGATTAACACCCGCAAGGTTTTTATATACCCAAACATGGAAGAACTCACAAATGCCTACAAAGGAAGAATGGAAGGTAAAGCGATGGAATGGGTAAAGATGGAGAAACTTATAGGTTTGATTAAAGAAAAGACTTTGACCAATTTTATTTCTACTTGGAAGCTGCTTTTGGCTTTTTTGAGAGAAATTGAAAGAAATAAAATGTTGATTTGATTAAAATTAAAGAAGATTATAGAAATAATGTAGACAAAACCTGGGGCATCTTTTTTGTTTTTTTTACAATATGGCGGATATCTGTAGCTCAGGTGTAGGATGTGGGTGAGGGTTTGAACTCCGAGATTGCGGGTTGGTTTCAGAAGGTTTCGTTACCAGGCTAGGTAACATCTTCAGCGGAGTTTAGGACATCCACTGAAGATGTCACGTGGTTTGGAAACCAACCCACAAGCTCGTAGAACGAACCCTCACCCTCATATATTTTTTAAATTCATATTTCTACCAAAGAACGTCAGAAGTCATTCTTTTTTCTGCTTTTCTTATTTTTTCCTTGTTATTTTCTTTTTCACTTCTATCTCCTTTCTTCTTTATTTTCCTCTCTTTCTTAAACTTTCACCTTTTCTCTTTCTTTAAACCTTTTTTCTCATCTTTTTTAATTTTCTATTTTTGAAAATCAGTAAAGTAACTAACTTGGCACAACTTAACTTTGGGCAGCCCTTAAAGTAGGGATGTTTGGGATTAAGTATTGGCAGGGGTGGGTTCTAAATTTTTTTACTACCGGTTCTGTGGGCATGGCTTATTTTGTGGGCGTGGCTTGATGGTCATGTGATAATTATTTCGGATTTAGCAGAGGTACTGGTCTACTAGGCTTTTAACTGCTTGCAGAGCTGTACCGATCTACCCATTTATTTTTTGCAGGCACTGATCTACTCATGTATTTTTGCAGGCACTGATCTACTCATGTATTTTTGCAGGCACCGATCTACTCATTTGTTTTCTTTTAACACTGATCAGCTGTAGGGCGGCCCTTTGAAGCCTGCGGCAAGAGTTTAAACAGGTTTTTTCCCTCTAGCCATCAGCTGGGATTCAGGAGGAAGCAATAGATTGGGGGTGGGGCCAAATAAAAGGTAGGAATAATGCGGGGAGTCGGTGGGGGGGCGCCAGGAGTGGATGGGGGTGTGTGTGGGGGTCAGAACCGGTTCGGTGATGTCATATTGTCACCACTACTGGCTCGGGAGAACCGGGCTGAACCGGGAGGAACCCACCACTGAGTATTGGTCAGGACAGGAGGAAAGCAGCTCTTCCCCCTTTCCCCAGGGAGGTGGCCCAGCACATGGGCCACCAAAAGATTTAGAGCAAGCCTTTCACTCATACATACATGCACACAGACACAGGAATACTGTCAGAGTGTTTGCTCTCTAGTCTCTCTAGTCACTCTGGCCCTTCTCACTGTGCTGAGTCCATAACCTGTCAGAGTGTTTGCAGCATGACTACTATTAGGAGACAATCCAGGAGCAAAACACAGCACACAGAGACTTAGACATTTAACAGTGGTTTATATACAAGACATATACAGAAATATACGTGGTTGGCAAATACCTGGCAAGCATTCAATCTTCTTCTTAACTCTACATGGAGAACTCAGCAATGAATACCGGACACAAGGAGAGAGAATATGCCCTCTCCTGGCTGCCTTTATAAACACCTCTTAAAGTGATAAAAACACTTGTGGATCCTTTTCTAGTCTACAACTGGCAATACCAATGCTGATTCATCTTCACTGCATCAGCCTTACATTTTATCAGCTTTATAGTTGCATCAGCTTTACAGTTGGTCAGCTCTTAAATCTCAGTACCTTCACAAATACTTTTTAATGTCTTGATCAAGGATCAAATGAGGCTGTGATAAGCTATCTTTGATACGATAGTTTATTCTTGGTTGTATAAACAGAGGCACAGAATCAAAATCACATGACCTGTTAGTACTACTTTATAAATCCTTAGTAAGGCCACATCTGCAATACTGCGTCCAGTTTTGCTCACCACATTACAAAAAAGTTGTTGAGATTTTGGAAAAAGTGCAAAAGAAGGGCAACTAAGATGATTAAAGGCCTGGAGACAAAAACATATGAAGAATGGTTGCAGGATTGGGTATGGCAAGTCTAGAGAAAAGAAGGACCAGGGGTGACATGATAGCAGTATTCCAATATTTGAAGGGCTGCCACAAAGAAGAGGGGGGTCAATTTATTTTCCAAAGTACCAGAGGGCAGGACAAGAAACAATGGATTGAAACTAATCAAGGAGAAAAGCAACCTAGAATTAAGGAGCAACTTCCTAACAGTGAGAACAATTAACCAGTGGAACAGCTTGCCTTCAGAAGTTGTAGGTGTTTCATCACTGGAGGTTTTTAAGGAAAGACTGGACAGCCACCTTTCTGAAATGATATAGGATCTTCTGCTTGAACAGGGGATTGGACTAGAAGCAGGGGTGAGATTCAGCCGGTTCAGACCAGTTTGGACGAACCGGATGCTAATTTTGCATCTAGTTCACCGAATCAGTTGTTGCGAGGACTGGCTGGCTCTGCCCACCCTGCCCCGCCCCTCCCAGGAGTCTCCACGTTTATCATGCTGGGTAAGGGCCTGCGCGGAGGGTCTGGGAGGGCAAAAAACAGGCCTACTGGAAGTATTGGAAGTCTGAAAACGGGCCTGTTTCCGGCCTCCGGAGGCCTCTGGAGCCTGGGGAGGCCATTTTCACCCTCCTGGAAGCTCGGGGAAGCCTCCGGAGCCTGGAGAGGGTGAAAACACCCCCCATTGTGGTGCAGGAGGCCAAGTAGGCCACACCCACCATGGTCATGCCCACCCAGCAACCGGGCAGAGAACTGGTTGCGAACATTTTTGAATCCCACCACTGACTGGAAGACCTCCAAGGTTTCTTCCAGCTTTATTCTGATTGACAGTCACTGTTTATCAGGATTCATGCTTTGGCCCCTGGATAGTTATAGAATTAAGATTAGAACTTTTACCAAGGAGTTGCCTCAATTACTTTTGTGGAGCCTTATAAAAGTATTACAGTTGCAAACAGAACTCTTCTGAAAGCTGTTTTCCCCCCCTCCATGTGTGTGTGTGTGTGTGTGTGTGTGTGTGTGTGTGTGTGTGTATGGGTGGGGGGGCAGTGGGGTGGGAATAGGGTTGTGGCTCTGAGTCATTTTTTTCTTTGTTGCTGCTAATAGGTCCCTTAGCATCCATGTCTGTTTCCTGGCTCAGAAAGACACACTGGATAGACTTCTGCAGTTTTGCTAGCTCAGCCTTAATAACCCTCATAGCAAAACATATTCAGTGATTGAATCCTGTTCCAAAAAAAAAAAAACCCCTCCAAAGGCCAGATCTCATCTGTCAGGATTAATTTTCTAGGTCGAGAGAAGGCCCAATGTGACCTCCTTGCTCTACTCGGCATAAGCGGCAAGGCTTTTCAGCCACTTTTTAAAGAATAAAAATAAAATGCTGAGCCAGCAGCAGGGCATCCAATAAACCCAAAATCTGCAGAAATGATAAGATTGCAAAGCAAGCCAGCGGGATATTTTTTCTTCTTCTTTTGATACCAAGTGAGAGCTAGAAAAGAACCTGTTAGAAAGTCTGTTGTATTTCATATTACAGCATGGCCTAGATCAGTTTCCCAACCTTTTGGGTTGGTAACCCGGAATGGGGGGGAGGGGGGAAAGAGGAGATGGTTTTTACAATTTACAATTTTAAACATTTTATTAGATTATAGAATCTACAGACCCCTCACATCCTGGACATAAATTGTTTCAACTTCTACCCTCAAAATGACGCTATAGAGCACTGCACACCAGAACAACTAGATACAAGGACAGTTTTTCCCCGAATGCCATCACTCTGCTTAACAACTAATTCCCACAGCACTGTCAAATAATTTACTAAGACGGTATTACTATTATTCTTCTCTTCCTTACTAGTATCTATCTCTTCCCTTATTACTTATTACTATAACAATGTTGCTTGTATCTTTCAATTTATATTGTTTTTATTTGTTTCCTAGTACGATTTGATAGCTTATTAGTAACCTTGACTATCACTAAGTGTTGTATCTTTTTTATTCTTGATGAATGTATTTTATTCTCCTTACGTACACTGAGAGTATATGCACCAAAGACAAATTCCTTGTGCATCCAATCACAGTTGGCTAATAAAGAATTCTATTCTGTTCTGTTCTGTTCTGTTCTGTTCTGTTCTGTTCTGTTCTGTTCTGTTCTGTTCTGTTCTGTTCTGTTCTATTCTATTCTATTCTATTCTATTCTATTCTATTCTATTCTTCTCTGCTCTGCTCTGCTCTGCTCTGCTCTGCTCTGCTCTATTCTATTCTATTCTATTCTATTCTATTCTATTCTATTCTATTCTATTCTATTCTATTCTAAAATTCAAAAGCAAATAGGAAGACACAGTGGAAGGGGAAGGGGAAAGAAAAGTGAGGGGGGAGGGAGAAAAGCATTGACTTCTGACTCTGTTGCAGTAAAATGAAGCATTAACATTGAACCTCAACTTTTTACTTTTCCACAGTAATATAAACTAGCCATTACTATAACAACAGATTTATCTAATCAGTAAAACCCAAAATCAAATTTTCATTTTTTTCCCACCTCAAGCACAAAATCCAGAAGCGGTCTCCATGTAGCAACAAAAGTACTTACATTCTTTTCTTTAATCAAAACAGTCAATGAAAGGATATTTCAATTCCCACCATGGACGGATGGCTACAGAAGCTGATGGAGTTGGCAGAGATGGTTTTGTGGGAGGGGTGTGCAAATGCACGTGCGTGTGGACCCATAGCTTGTGCGAGTGGATCCGTGAGTGCCCGGAACACTCACGCAAGCGGGGACACGTGCACTGCACGAGTGGGGTTACGAGCGCTCACACATGTGGGGCTGTAACACCCACAATGCTCACACAAATATAGATCCAAGTGCTTGCACAAATATGGCCGTGAGTACCTGCAACACTTGCGCCAGTGGGACTGTGTGCAAGCTCCAGCTAGCTACTGATGCGGCCCGGTTGCGAATAGTCTGCGGTCTGGTAGTGGGCCACGGCCCACAGTTTGGGGAACCCTGACCTAGGTGAACATAATACAGTTAACTTTTAGAGCAAATAATATAAGGAATACATGGGTGTCTTCTCATATTTTTTCATCACGTTGCATACAAATCAAGGAAAAGCATTTTAATCAATATTGGGGAACGGAGGGGTGTTTAAGATAGTTTTCTGGTGATGCAATCGTAGCTTGTTTTTTAAATACCCATCACACCTGCAAAGGAAACAGTGGAGCTTTGCTTGCCCCATTCTGCTTGCATTCTTGACTTTTCTGACATACTCTGTAGCTTCCCAATGACAGGGTATTTTTTTTTTCCTCTTGGGAGAAGAAATACTTCCAATTTTTGAAAAGCTAGCAGTCTGAATAGTCCTTTGGCAGCTTTGTTGAGCTAGCAGTGTCTTCACTGGAAACAGGGGTAGACTTGATACCTAATTTTTCAAAGAATGCTTTCTTTTTTATGAACGGCTCTTGTGAGATGCTCCATAACTGCAAAAATCAATGGTAATATAATACCGCACGAGGACACTATATTGTGGCTACTGCTAACCTGTGTGCTGTCCTAGGCTGAAAATGAGGATGAAGCAGCAGTACCGCTGTGCTAAAAGTAATCCTTCATAAAAGGATTCATTCTTACCACTGAGTTAAAAACAAAATATCTCCCGGCAAACCAAATGTGTCACCCTAAATTTATATTCCTATATCTGAATTCTTTATTTTCCTAGAAAACTATAAGGATAAACTGAACAATTTTCATGTACAAGCCACATGTTATTAAAATCTCAAGAAGTTGGGATGTAAGGGAAATATCTATATTCAGTATATGAATATATAAGAAAGCAGACTGTTCGAATGACCAATCAACAGGAGAACCAATCAGCTGCTCGGAATTTAAACATAGCTCAAATGAACAACCAATCACACAACCAACTGACCACACTGGCACACAAGACATTAACAGATTAACAGAGTTGGTACCTTGTGGGTCATTTAGTCCAACCCCCAACCCAACCAGGAGACCCTACACCATTTCTGACAGATAGCAGTCCAGTCTCTTCTTGAAAGCCTTCAGTGATTTCTAAGCTAAGGAGAATAGGACAAGAAAATCCTGCTGATGTTGTTACCTAGTCTGGTAATGAAACGTTCAGAAACTAAATTGAAACAAGTTTGGAGAGCAAACCACTATTAAAATCGAAAACCCGAGCGACAAATATTTTCTGTTATTTCAAAATATCTATCTCAGTTTCCAATGTGTTTCAGTATATTCCTAGCATATTAACAGTCTCCTATCCGAGTATAGTACAGGCTTTTGGAAGGAAAAAAATAGTTTCAGTTATGGGGACAGTCCATGAGGAAGATGGATGTGAGTCCCCCATTCTCTATCTCTATGCAGTGTAATCTTCCATTAAGCCATTAGTTGTTTGGGTATGTATTAAACCAGCATCAGTGAAGACACATGACTTCTAAACAGCATCAGATTGAAACAGAATAGAAACTTCATTTCAGTCATCGACCAATAAAAATACATATATTCTGTGTTAGGAGAGAAGTGTGCTCTGTTTTTTGTGGAATATATTTTTATTGGTCAATGACTGAAATAAAGTTTCTGTGCTGTTCTATCAGAAGCCACTCTCCAAAAGAGCATCAGACCAGGACAAAAAGTTTTATAACCAATGATTAAAAATAGTTGCCAGCAAAATAAGGCAGTCCACTTATAAAATGACTCGAGCATCCATCTGTATATACATTAACGGACAAGTAAACAGGGACGCTTTATCCTTCCTGCAGCAACAATGCAAAAACAAAATAAAACCCCCAACTGGTGATTAGCTACAAGGAAAGGATGAGTGCACTGGGAAGAAAGAAAAAGAAAAGAGGGTAAAACTAGATGGAGACAAGACAAGGAGAAGAGGCAATTTAACAGAAAGTTAGTAAGCAAAAAAAGCTCTACTTTAGAAAATAGTAAAGGTAAAGGTTCCCCTCGCACATATGTGCTAGTTGTTCCCGACTCTAGGGGGTGGTGCTCATCTCCGTTTTAAAGCTGAAGATCCAGCGCTGTCTGAAGACGTCTCCGTGGTCATATATATGGCTGGCATGACTAAATGCCAAAGGTGCACAGAATTCTGTTACCTTCCCACCAAAGGTGGTCCCTATTTTTCTACTTGCATTTTTAATGTGCTTTTGAACTGCTAGGTTGGCAGAAGCTGGGACAAGAAACGGGAGCTCATGCTGTTACGCGGCACTAGGGATTCGAACTGCTGAACTGCTGACCTTTCGATTGACAAGCTCAGCATCTTAGCCACTGAGTCACCACATCCCTTTTAGAGAATATGAAGGATTATATTTAACCAATAGGGATGACTGGTTAAATATAATATTGATAATTATATAAATAATTATATAAATTATATAAATAATTATATAAATATAATTCTTATATAATCTAAATATAATAATAGGGATGATTGGTTAAATATAATCCTACGGAGTAGAGAGTTGGTCTCTGACAGAAAGTCACTTGAAGAGACTAGAAGTATTTGAAATGTGGATTTACAGGCAGCTGTTACATATAAATTGGGTTGACAAAATCAGAAATGAGGAGGTGATAGGCGCCTGGGAAAGCCAAGGGAAATCATCAAAACCATCAAAACCCCCAAAATATAGAATATTTTGGACATGTGATGCAACACCCAGAAAAATATGCCATACTTCACTTCATCTTCCAAGGAAAGACTGAAGGCAAACGAGGTCCAGGCAGAAAAAGAACATCATGGCTTCAAA
>WNWU01013815.1:556416-612212 GCA_012654045.1 Ptyas mucosa | reverse complement strand
GAAGAAGAAGAAGAAGAAGAAGAAGAAGAAGAAGAAGAAGAAGAAGAAGAAGAAGAAGAAGAAGAAGAAGTAGTATTGTGTCCCAATAGTATCATCCCTACTGATTGATAGTTGGTTGGTAAAAATTCTATTTTAAAAAAACTTTTAAAATGCTTCTCTTCAATAGCTATTCTTCATTAATGTAAGGTAATCTTCATCACAGTTCTCAGATCATCTTGATATAAGAATTTACTTCTATCAACAATGCTTTTATTCTTCAAAATAAGATTATGTAGATCAGTTCTTCTTTTGCTTATGTCTCCTCCTGTCCTCAAAGAGGAGGAAGAAGAAAAAATAACCTTATTCATTTCTCCTTCACACTTTCACACTCATCACGGCAATAAATGAACATTGTAGCCCCCAACAAGTGAAGGTTCCCGAACAAGGATTGTTGGCAACTCTAAATGATGATGTATGAAGGAGAAGCAGGGAAATTTGATTTTTTCTCAGAGGAGGCTGACACTACACAACTGAGTGGAGCAGAAAAATTGGTTTGACTAAGCAAACATGACATGCAAGTCATAAAAGGAGCAGCGCTTACAATATGAAACATCAACATGTCTCATTGCTGCAAATATATGGTTGAAAGCAGAATGACGTTTAAATGACAGCGGTACATATATTGTCTTCATTATCTTTTATCTGCCTGCCTTTCTGCTCATTTTATATTTGGCGGTATACTCCTAAGGCCTAGGCATTTCTGTGCCACAGTGGCCATAGGTAAAATGCAATTTATAGCCTAAAAACCTTTTTGTAGAATTGTGGGGTTTTTTTACAAATTATTTCTTTTAAAAATAAAATCTTTTCTCCAACATGCTGTGAAAATTGTTAAAAAAACAACACATTGTTGTGGTTGGTCAGTTATCAGTGACCAAAGGGACCTGTTTTTCCATAGTAAGTGTTTCACAGTTGCAGAATGGAGGGGCAGCTTTTGCCTGCAATAAAATGAAGTACAGAGGATATAAAGCAAGCATGCTTGAACTGGTACGAGACAAAAACTATGCTTTTGAAATATTGCAGAAAAACATGGGTGGAAGTTGCCTTCCCATGACCTGAGTGTGATAGATCAGGAGCTTGGGTGGGTTCTACTTATCTTTACTACCAGTTTGCAATGGGAGTACGCGTACGCACACTTCTGCTCATGCACAGATCGTTTAATTTAAAACTTTTAAAAGAGCGTGGGTGGCGCAGCAAACTAAAGTGCTGTTAACTAGCACCAGCTGCCTGCAATTACTGCAAGTTCAAATCTCACCAGGTTCAAGGTTAACTCAGTCTTCCATCCTTCCGAGGTAGGTAAAATGGGGACTTGGATTGTGGGGGCAATAAACTGACTTTGTATAAAAAAGAACACCACTTAGGGGGGCTGAAAGCCCTACTAAGCAGGTATATACAAAAAGTATGAAGGCTATTTCTTAATGCATTGTAAGCCGCCCTGAGTCTCTGGAGAAGGGCAGCGTATAAATCGAACCAATAAATAAACAATAAATAATCATCCATTATGATGTCCGGCTGGGTGGGCGGAGCCTCTCACCACTTTTATTACCAGTTGGGAAGAACCGGACAGAACCGGGAGCAATCCACCACTGAGTTTGTGCCTTTGTGCCCTGGAGAAATGGTCAGTGGTTGGTACTCACTCTGTGATACACTGATCATATCGATCAGCCAACAGAAAATTGTTGGAGTTGTGGGGTAAACCAGATAGGAATTACAACCTAATTCTACTTTACTGCAAAGCTACATTGACAGAATCTTCCAAGCATGAAAGTATATCTGTCCCAAGATCTCCTTCTGAGCCCCTTGCTCAACCAATATCCAACCAAGCTGTGGGTTATGCTATTTCTTATCTGACCACCTTTCCTACATACTAGAGCAGGTAAGATATCGATGACATGCAATTATCAGATGTCAAAATTACATCTTGCCAGATTGCACCTATCTCATTGTTTTATTGGGTAACTTCCCTCATTGATTGTGGGAATGCAGGAGATATAACATACCTAATTTTCAGAAAAGCCACAAAGGTGCTTTTTCAGAAGGCAACTGGACTTTCTTGTTTTTTCTTTGAATACATTTCACTTCTCATCCATGATGAGATGTGAAAGGTCTTCAAAAAAACAACAACAAGAACGTTCAGTTGCCTCCTGAAAAAGCACCTTTGGGACAACCATGACCTGGCTAAGAATCTCTATGGACTTTCATTATCAAGCTATAAACTTTGGACTACATGACATGACAATTATGGGTACATAGAGCTGACTTGAGCATACTCAAAGAATGCTAATCATGGTTCTTTATTAAATTGGAAGTGGCTTTCGAACAAGGTGCCACAAGGATGAGTTCAGTATTTTCATGAATGCTGTGGATGTTCATCAAGTTCCCAGATAGAAAATTTAGAGGGCTAGCTTCAAAATGATCTTGATAGGTTAGAGCAGGGGTCGGCAATCTGTGGCTCTGGAGCCACATGTGGCTCTTTCATCCCTCTGCTGCAGCTCCCTGTTGCCGGTTGGCTCCACAATTGATAGGGCTTTCGGTTAGGACAGGTAGTGAAAAAGGATGCCATGCTAGGAGGAGACTCTATGGTGGGGGAACTGGACTTCTGGTCGGCTCCAGAATTGAATGGAGGGCTTCCGGTTAGGACCTTTGTGGCTCTTTGAGCGTTTAAGGTTGCCGACCTCTGGGTTAGAGAAATACATTTAAATTAGCAGAATTGCATTTAATAGAGACAAAAGCAAAATTATTCATTTAAGAAGCAAAAATCAAATCAAATGCACAGCTACAGGAATTATTCCTCTATAGAAATGCAATAGAGTCCTTGGAGTCCTTGGACTCCAGAGTCCAGAGTCCTTGGAGAGTTGGGCGGCATAGAAATACAAATAATAAATAAATAAATAAATATACAATGGGATGTTTGGCTTCATAATATAACTTGTGAAAAAGATCTTAGAATAGTAGGTGATTTCAAACTGAACGTGGTCTGGCAATGTGAGGTGGCTGCAATGGAGGCAAACATATAATGTCCGAACTATAGGAAGTCATTGGTTATTCTGGCTTTGTCAGATACCCCCCTTAATTGTTCGTTGCACTTTGGGTGTTACAGTTTGAGGAGGAGTCAGAGAAATTGGAAGAGCAGATTCTTAAAAGAGCAAGAAAGATCATCAAAGGGACAGAAAATAATTTTTCTGGGGAGAAATTGGAGGAGATGGAGATGTTTCATCCTGTCAAAAAATGTTGGGGAGAGGTATGATAGCACTCTTGAAGTTTCTAAAAGGAATTCCCATAAAGATTCTGCTTTCTCGCTCCAGGGAATAATGGATTTAAGTTCCATAAAATCAAATTCTGATTGCACTTTGGCAGGGGTGTCTATAGGATATGATTAGCTAAATGGCCAGTGCAGCTGCCATCTTGATTTTTTAAATCATATTCTGTAGACCTCTGAAACTTAGGGGGGAAAACACTTGGTTTCAATAGGTCTGAGTAACAATCCATGCTGATAAATTCAAATAAATAACGAACGAATAAATAAATACTATAGGTTGTCCAGAATTCCCTTTATGTTTTTAAATAGATTCAGTAGATTCTAGAGCTGCCTCAGCTGCTTTACTCTGGTCTCACTCTTAAAAAAGAAGAATCACAAACTTTACAGTACTGGCTTCAAACTGAACCACAAATCTTGACCACAATTATCTTTAATAAACCCACAATTTCCCTGGCACATTAAATCATGCTACTTTTTGGTTTTCCTGAAAAGAAACAACACAGTGATTGCTGAATGCAAGCTTTGAAAGGCATTGATTTTCTGGCACATTTTTGTCTGCTTTCAGACTTGGATCTGAGGAATCTGTTGCCTTGATGGAATATTTATGCCAAAAGGAGGACAGGATGAATATAATTTGTCACTTTTCCTGGACACTCCTGGCATAGTTAACTAATCATGTCAGGGACCAGGCCCCAGGTCTTCCAGTTGTTGCCACGGTAGCATAGAGTCAACTTACCTTCCATGCCATACTTTGAGACCCATGCTTGCAAAGGACTGTTTTCAGAATGATTTGAGGCACATTTTAGAGGCCGAGAGATTGGCTTTTAAAATTTTTATTGAATATTATTAGGCTAAGGCTTCTTTGTTATCTGTCTGTCTGTCTGTCTGTCTGTCTGTCTATCAACAAGTACAAGGAAACAAGTAACAGTATAGACATAGACATGGATGCATGAAAAAAATTGGACAAATAAAAGGATATGAATAGGAAAAACATAACCATAAACATATAAAATGAGTACATATAAATGGCGACAATAGGACAGGGATGATAGGCACACTGGTGCGCTTATGCACGCCCCCTTAGGGACCTCTTAAGAAACATGAAAGGACCACAGTAGATAGTAAGATAAAAGGTATGGGGATTAGAGAGACTAACAACAGGATCAGGTAGAGTGTTCCAGACATTTACTACTCTATTGCAGAAGTCATATTTCCTACAATCAAGATTAGAGCGAATTACATTGAGTTTGAACCTATTGGTAGTCCTTGTGTTATTATGGTTGAATTAAATATTAATATTAATTAATATTAATAATATTATATATTATTCTTATATACCTTTCCTCATTCTCCTTGTTGGTGTAGTCCAGGGGTGTCAAACTCGATTTCATTGAGGGCCGCATCAGGGTTGTGTTTGACCTTGGGGAGGGCATGTCCAGGGTGGGTGTGGCCAGCTCGACATCACTCATGTCAGGGGAAATTCCTAAATTTCTGCTTTAGGAATCCAACAGGGAACTAGAAACTACACTCATATTTACACAAACAGATGGAATAACAGGTCTATGAATTCTATATCAATTTCATAACTTTTCCTCCCTCCCTTCCTTCCTTTTCCACTTCCTGCAATCATGGGGAGAAAGAGGTGTAACAACCTCTCTCCTCATCAATGACCAAGAATAATCTTTTCAAAAGCTTTTAAAAAAGCCCAACTCTAAACAAACACAGAATTCCACCCATAGGAAAATGAGTGAATAGAGAAAAGACTGAACTTGGAGAGAAGGGAAGGGAAGGGAAGGGAAGGGAAGGGAAGGGAAGGGAAGGGAAGACTTGACTTTGTGAAAAACAAAGTTTTACTTGGATGCAAAGTTTACTCTGAGTTCAGCTGAGTAGCATGGCTGTCGGCACTCTGTTGGAAAGAGAGGAGCACTTTCCTTTGTTATGCTAAACAGATTGGAGACAAATCACAGCAATTCTGCATTTATTATCTCTTTCTTTTCTCTATATCAACTGAGCTCTTTTTAATTTTTCAATATCAACTGTATAGTTCTTTTTGCCATTAACTGTGCATACTTTCAAAGATATAATTGCAAAATGAAATAGGTGCAAAGGTGGTTTTTTTCTCCAAGAAATACCATTTTTTCTTTTCAGCAGAGATTTTTTTTTAGCTTTTATTCATCTATCATTTTTTAAAATATATCTGTGGATCATAAACTATATCTAAAGAGCACCTTCCCTTACATTTAAGATCTACTTCAATATTAGTTAAAGGGAGAATTAAGAACTCCTAGAAGTAAGGAGAAATTTCCTGATGGCGAGAACAATTAACTGATAGAACGGCTTGCCTTCAGAAGTTGTGGGTGAACGTTTTTAAGAAGAAATTGGATAGCCATTTGTCCAGAATGGTATAGGGTCTCCTGCTTGAACAGGAGTTTGGACCAGAAGATCTCCAAGGTCCCTTCCAGCTCTGCTATTTCCTTCCTTCCTTCCTTCCTTCCTTCCTTCCTTCCTTCCTTCCTTCCTTCCTTCCTTCCTTCCTTCCTCATTAAAATCTTTAATAATCATTTAGCTTGGGAGCTATCTTTTCATTTACCATAAACTGCCTTCCTATTACAGCCATGCCTGTCAAAGGCAAAATCCACAACAATGCCTTTTCTTCACAGGACTGCATTTCTTTAAATCAAAAAAGCTGGAAATGGCTTTCGAGAAGAAGTGTCATGAAAGTAGCCAAAAGAATTGTGTTTGCAGCCTTGGTTTGGATTTGTAGATTCAAACTTAGAAATAATTGCTATACTGGAATGTAAGTAAAAAGATTTCACATGGATGGGCCACTTTAAATGGCCTTTCTCCCTTTTATTTTAATGCAGTTTGATCAGGACAGCTCTTCAAAGAGAGGCTACCTTTAAAGGAATTCCTGCTATAAATTGTACAGCCCATTTCTCCGAGAATTCCCAAGAGCCGTCTAAATAAATGAATAGAATAAAAGCTCCACAATGAGAAAAAGAGAAAGAAAAAGAAAGAAAAGAAATCAAATTTAAGTCTAATAATTGGAAAAGAAATTCTGGATTCTGACACCAATTAAATCAGGCTTAAGAATTAAGAACCATCAGTTCCTCTGTTGTTCTGCTAATGAAAGTCATCTGGCTATATAAATCTAGCCAGATGACATGTTATATTTTCCTGGGCAAGGATCAAGTTACAGGAGGAAGAGGTTCCATTTGAATACCCTTGATAACGCAGAGAAAACAGTAGCCAGGAAAAACGTGGCAGAGAGGCTGTAAATGGGAAATAGCTTTTCATATATAAGAAACACACAAAAGCACACAAAAACGTATGTTTTCATCATTCTCCAAAATGCAAAAACTATATGTTGGAGAGAATCTCCTAGAGCAGTGATGGCTAACCTTTTTGCCATCATGTGCTAGGAAGGGGGCGGGGCAGGGGAGGTTCGCGCGCACACGTGCCCACACCCATAATTCTATGCCCCCTGCTCCATGCATGCACGCGTGACCCCTACCTATCCTTGGCACATGATGGCCCGTTCTTTCTCACCTGGCTCCAGATCCCCTCTATGCATCTGGGGAGGGCGAAAACAGTTTTCCCCACCCCCTCGCAGGCCCCCTGGAGGCCTGAAACGGCCCACTTCCCAACTTCCAGTTGGACAGGAAGTGATGATTTTTGCTGTCCCCAGCCTCCAGAGACTCCCGGAGCTAAGCTGATGTGCCAGGTGACATGGCTCTGTGTGCCACCTGTGGCACGTGTGCCATAGGTTCACCATCACGGTCCTAGAGTATATTTAAGCCAAGGGGTAAATGATTTCTCAATCTTGCCATTCTAGTGGATCTTCACACCCTTGTGTCCCTCTACGTTAATTTTACTTCCTCCTACCAAAAGCAAATGGTGAACTGGTAGACAAAGCTATTCTAGAATTAACAAAAATGCAAGCAGTATTAG
Source organism: Ptyas mucosa (assembly GCA_012654045.1). Lineage (NCBI taxonomy): Eukaryota > Metazoa > Chordata > Lepidosauria > Squamata > Colubridae > Ptyas > Ptyas mucosa. The sequence goes on along the minus strand of WNWU01013815.1, from coordinate 604,966 downwards.
ATGAATGAAGGGATTTTTGAATCTGACTAGGCCAATCTAACTGAACCTGGATTATATTAAGTAGTAGGAAGAAACCTACCAACCAGGGATGAAATCCAGCAGGTTCTGACAGGTTCTGGAGAACCAGTAGCAGAAATTTTGAGTAGTTCAGAGAACTGGCAAATGCCTCCTCTGGCTGGCCCCAGAGTGGGGTGGGAATGGAGATTTTGCAATATCCTTCCCCCAGGAGTGGGGAGGGAATGGGGATTTTGCAGTAGCCTTCCCCTGGAGTGGGTTGGGAATGGAGATTTTGCAGCATCCTTCCCCTGCCATGTCCACCAAGCCACGCCCATCAAGCCACACCACGCCCAAGCCACGCCCACAGAACCAGTAGTAAAAAAAAATTGGATTTCACCACTGCTACCAACCCTACAAAGTCTTCAGTGAGACCTTGATTCTCCCATTTTCATTTTAGAGGTTCTTTAGAGATTTTTTTTTTTAAAAGAAGCATTTCCTATATTTGGTTTCTGACTTTTCTTTTTTAAAATGCATGTGTGAATGCATGGTATGAAGCAATATCTTTATTTTCATGCTTTTAAAAGGTCAAATCATGTCTTTTCTGGAATACTTTGTACTAATAGATATATAAATATGTATTTTATTATAAATTATCAGTGAAATTAAAAATGTGCTGTCCAACATATAAATTCCCTTGCTATTTTTTTGGCCAGGCATTCTACAGGAAACTAATTGCAATATATTTATTATTTATTTGTTGAAATAGGTTACTTCTGCTAAGGAATGAATTACATATTAAGTCTTTCTCCACTTCCAAATTTAAATTTGGAGACTGAAAGCCTGGCTTTAAATATGCTTTGTGGCACTCACAGTACATTTATCATTTGGTACATTATTAAGTACCAGAATTTGGAAAAACTGAATGTGCCAATGGTCAATTTAAAAAAAAATACGCTGTAGTACCATGCTAGAAATGATTTTGCAGCTGGAGAAAGCATATATTTACCCTATTCAGCCCTTTTTAAATCTAGAATATCAAGATGCCCTGCTAGCATCTGGTAGAAAAACATATTTAGAATTCAACAAGGGGAATTTGTTTTGAGTTGAAGGATCTCAAGTCATTCACAGATTCAGATTAGAACGATTTTCTTTCTATGTTCACGAACCCCTTGAGTCAGGTATTCTTGCAAATTTCCCTTAAACCAGCCCCAAGATCTTGTTTCTTTTTCTTTTTAAAATATTATTGAAAAATATTAAATGCTAACAGATAAAACAAACTAAAATCAGGAATAAAGAAACAGTAGAAAAGAGATGAAATAGAAAGTTCTGTTTTTGACCGAGACCAATCAAACACGTCCAGGAAGCCTTGAAAATAATCCAAGTTCTCTTTCATGTTTCTTCTTTTCTTTTTGCTTAAATATGTGTCTTCAAGTTGCGTTCTGGGAGTGGACTAATATTTTGTGCCTCAGCTGGGGTGGTAATGTGAGAAATTAATCATTCAATTTAATATTTAATAAAAAATAAATAACAAAAAGTTCCTGAAAGAATTTACCCATTGAAGAAGCTGCCAGCTGCACATTCTTATGATCTTAGTTGCTCCTTTTACCAAAATGCAAAGATTTATCTCCCATCTTGTTTCTGGAGTTTGATCAATAAGACATCTTCCTTGATTGATCAACCGACCAACTGTGTGAGATAAATCAGACTCAGTGGTGGGATTCAGCCGGTTTGGGCCGGTTCAGGAGAACTGGTAGTTTAATTGCTAACTAACCCTGGCCCTTCCTGCCCCACCTCTTCCAGGAATCCCCACGTACCCCATTTTTGCTCCCAGGAGGCTTCAGGGAGGCTCCCTAGGCCCAAAACAGGGCACGTGGGGGGCTGTGCATCCCCCCGCGGCCCATTTTTGCTCCCAGGTGGGTGCAGGAGGCCGAGTGCTGCCTGTCACACCTTCTGGCCATGCCCACCATGGCCACGCCCACACAGCCAGTCATTAGGGCAGAGAGCTGGTTGTTAAATTATTTGAATCCCACCACTGGTCAGACTGAGAAAGGAGCTAGTGTTCTCAAGGGAGATTCCATAGCCAATGGGACAGGACTGGAATCAAGATCTTTCTCCAACAGCTTAAACTACTATAATATACTGACTTGGAAATAATAGTAATAATAAAAATGGTAAATTGTTAAATATTGTGGGATTCCTCAAATGCAAAAGGATAAAGTCTTGTCTCATAACACACCAGATTTAACTGTGGTTGAACAAAAGGAAGTGTGGTGTGGCAATACCAGGGGATAATAGAACAGATTAGGAGACAAAGAATTAGAGGAGGTCACTAAGTATCAAGATCCAAAAACTGAAGTTGAAAGATTATGCTGTAAACCAGCTGTGATGGTGCCAGTGGTTATTGGCAGACTGGGTGCCATATCAAAAGATCTTAGATTATGGGCTCACATTTAGCATTGTGGGAAACTGAAACATTACAGGTTTATATCATGATCTCTGTTGTTTAAAAGGCCTAGACAGGAGAACTACATATTTTGAGGAGGCCTTGTTTACTTATAATCCCCTGCCTGCCTGCCATATGCCTTCTGAGGTTCGTTTAGTACATCCCAGCAAGTTACCATCAGCTATATGGAAGGCTGCCATGCTGCATGTTTCACCCATGTATTACACCTACCAATTAATCTGCTACACTGTGGGTGCGCCTGCAAGCAATTCCTTGAGTTGACCAATTTGTCAAAGCGGAATACAAGAGCTGTAAACACATCTAATTTTCCTCTGCTTCAGCATTTCAAATTGTGGATACTTTCAGTGAGATGGGGTTTTTTTCACTGCCTAGACATGGTCAAGGCTGCCACTTTTTAATAATTGCACCCTAAGAACAGCAGGAGCAGTATATAAACTTAGAAAATCCACACATTGGCAAAATTCCCATCTGTCGAATGCAAAAGCTGGTGTGGCTTTTTGCAATTCACAGATGGGAATCCATACATACACCACCACACTGATACATCACACCCTCCAGGGTTCTTGGAAACAGCTTGATGCACATGAAAGCCAACACTAGCTAAAGAATGGGAACCTGTGATTTCACATGCTGCTTATATAATCATCACAAACATAAATGGTTTTCTGCGACAATGCCTTTCAAACAACAACTCCCTATCCCAGGTCCTTGGGAAGGACTTGATGGCAAACTCTGGGTTTGGGGTGCAGCCCTGGTAAAGGGGAATCGAACCCCAAGGCCAGAGTTTGCCATACCTGGAGTGGGAAGGAGCCCCTGCACTGGTGATGAGTGGTGGGAGTCCGGAGGCTGCAGCGGTGAACATCTATTCCAAGGAGTGAGCCAAGGAGCAGCTGTTTGGCGGGGAGTGAGCCGACTATCAGCTGTTCAGCGGAGAGGCAGGGCACTGCGAGACCAGCAGCCTGTCGGGATTCTAGGCAGAGGAATGAGCATCTGATCGGTGGGGAGCGAGCCGACGATCAGCTGTTCGTCAGGGCAGCGGATCAGCTGAAGGGTATCTAATCGGCCCCGCCGATGAATAGCTGAGAGAAATGAGGGAGGATTGCAGCAGCGGAGGTGCGTGACTTGCCTGGTGGAAACTTGCTGGGAGGCAGGAGCTCCCAGCGCTGACTTTACATCTTGTTTTGGTTTTGGAACTCATTGTGTGCCAGAGTCCAACTCATTAAATCCAGTAAGGCCCAAAACCCATGGCATCTTAATGCTGATTTAGGTCCAGAACTTAGACCATTGAGACTTGATAGTTGGATAAAAATGCCAGATCCTATCTAAATATCTGGCTGACTGCAAAACGAACCATAACAATTATATGACCAACTCTCAGCATATCTAAAAAAACAGAGTAATAAGAATGTGAAGGGCTCAAGCTAAGTATTAGTTTGCAAAAGCAATCTATAAATCAGATTATTTTGCAAGGAAGGGGAAAAAAGATTGCTATGTGAATAACATTAGTTGTCATTTGTCAGCAAAATCAGCAATATGTTAGTGGGTATGAAAATCAAGAATAAGAATACCAGAGCTTACACCATGTTGCATTGTCCTCCAGATAGTCCTCTAGGAAGCAGGAGAGAAAAGAAAAAAGAGGAAAAAATCAAGACAAAGTGTTAGGTTACAGGAAGCAGAAAGCCGCAAAAAGGATAATGTATCAGTATCAGAAAACTACAGGTAGTCCTTGACTTATAACAGTTCATTTAGTGACGAGGTTACAATAGCACTGAAAAAAGTGACTTATGACCATTTTTCAGACTTATGACCATTGCAGCATCCCCATGGGATCAACATTCAGATGTTTTGCAACGGATTCATATTTATGACTGTTGCAGTGTCCCGGAGTCACGTGATTCCCCTTTTGCGACCTTCTGACAAGCCAAGTCAATGGGGAAGCCAGATTCATTTAACGACCATGTTACTAACTTGACAACTGCAGTGACTCACTTTAACCACCATGGCAAGAAAGGTCATAAAACAGGACAAAATTCACTTAACAAATGTCTCACTTAGCAACAGAAATTTGGGGCTCAGTTGTGGCCGTAAGTCGAGGACTACCTGTACTGTGGATGAAGTTTAATTATGCATGCTGTGACGGACAATATGCAATCAGCCTTCTGTATCATGCTAAACTCTTTAAAAGCATTTTAAGTGCATGTTTTCCTTTTTTCTCCACTTAATTCTCAAGAACTATTGAATGTAAAGCCTGTTTATCATATTATAACTGCAAGCATTACTAATGATACCTTTGCCATTCATTGCTCCTACTTGGTTCAATAAGTCTGATCCTACTGGATTTTTCCAAGACCCATCAACCATAAATAGGCATTAAAAAAAAAGACCAAAAATTTATCGGAATATTTTGCTTCCCATACTAATTTCATATAGCAATACCATGTTTCCCTGAAAATAAGACCCTGTCTTATATTTTTTTGAACCCTGAAATAAGCGTTTGGCCTTATTGCCATGTGCTCAAAAGCCCGATTGGGCTTATTATCAGGGGATGTCTTATTTTGAGGGAAACAGGGTAGCACTTAGACTTATATACCGCTTCGCAGTGTTTTACAGCCCTCTCTAAGCGGTTTACAGAGTCAGCCTATTGCCCCCAACAATCTGGGTCTTCATTTTGCCGACCTCAGAAGGATGGAAAGCTGAGTCAACTTTTGAGCCTGGTGAGAATCGAATTGCTGAACTGTTGGCAGTTGGCAGTCAGCAGAATTGCATTCTAACCCTTGTGCCACCATGGCTCAACGCAAATGGAACATGTGTCTGCTTGCCTGCTACTCGTGCAAGTTGGGATGCGCACATATGTGCTCGTCCACAATTTCCATGCGGTCAGCAGAAGTAGCCTGCAGTACTGCATTTTAACCACTGTGCCACCATGGCTCTATATACCACATATAACTTGAGAGTCTCTTAGATCAGTGTCCCCCAACCCTTTGGGCACCAGGGACTGGTTCCATGGAGAAAGATTCTTCCGCGGACTGGATGGTGGGGCGTGGTTTGGCGTGGTACGTGCATTCCGCAGATGGAGCTTCATTTGTTTCCACGGTCCGGTTTCTGACATGTCGTGGCCCAGTGCGGATCCATTGACTGGAGGTTGGGGATCCGTTTCAGATTATATTCTGATGTTTTGATGGTAAATATATTTCTCAGTTGATTTTAAACACTCCATGCTCCTTTGTATTGGAATGTACAAGTAGTCCCTGACTTACAACAGTTCGTTTAATGACAGTTCAAAGTTTCAACAGCACTGAATAAAGTGATTTATGACTGTTCTTCATAGTTATGACCATTGCAACATCTCCAAGGTCATGTGGTCAAAATTCAGATGCTTGCCAACTGGTTCATATTTATGACCGTTGCTGTGTCCCAAGGACATGTGATCCCCTTTTGTGACCTTCTGACAACCAAAGTCAATGGGGAGGCTAGATTCATTTAACGACCGTGTTACTAACTTAAAAATTGCAGTGATTCGCTCAACAACTGTGGCAAGAAAGGTTGCAAAATGGGGCAAAATGTCTTGCTTAGCAACAGAAATTTTGGGGTCAGCTGTGGTCGTAAATCAAAGACTACCTGTATTAGGATGAATCAATAAAACCCAAAAAATTGGCAATATACAATAAAGGTCAAAGATAATTGTTTAAAAAAAAGCCATTTTGTTAGCGCTATTTTGTCTCAGTTAATAGTTTTTGTCATTTTCTTCAGTATAAACTCATACCCCTCTTCAAAAATGAGTGTTGTGACCTGTAACCGGCCTGTGCAGGTAGTAGCTGATTCAGACAGTGAGGAGGCTGGTGTAGTGCTGCGCCAGCAGCCTGTGCAGCTGGCACTCGAGTCGGAAAATGAGGACGCTGGAGAAGCTGTGGTGCCAGAGGCAGGGATTCAGACAGGGCCTTCAGAACCTCCAGAAGCTCCCATAAGTGAAGAGGACGAAGAGGAGGAGCCTCTTCTCGATGCACGGGTGCGTAGAGCTGCCAAAAGGCAGGAGTGGCTCCTCAGGAGGAGGTCTCCTCGAGAGTAAGGCTTGGGGCTAATTGGCCAGTCCCTTAGCCTATTTAAGGAGGAACGCCGACTGAAGCAATTTGCAGGGAACAACTTCGTTCGTGTTTTGTCTTGCTTATCTTATCAGCTTCCTGCAAATTGCTTCTGGGTATTCTGCCAACCACAGTAAGCTTTCAGTATTATTCTTTGAATTCTTGGCGGCTGTTAATGCAGTTAATTAACAGCCGTTGTTGTAAAAAACTGGTTTATTTAGTAAACTAAGATGTGTGCTGCGTTCTTTGGGGTCTGTAGCTGGGACAGAAGAATGAGTAAATAATAAAAATATTATGGTTGAAACCTGTTTATATTGGCCTATATTGTTATTGAAGAGCAAAATACTGCTGATTAAATGCATAATTGTTTTTATCAAATTTAAGTTCTATATTGCCTATTTCACTTATATCCATTATGGAACGGAAGATGATATATATGGCATTTTCACAAAAACTCCCATCTATGTATTGACCATACCTTTTGCTACTCAACTCCACTAAGATAACTATATCTCGTGTTTCTTAGATCACACTTATACCTGATACCAAGTGGACTGCGAGACTCATAAAATTATTTGTGGTCTAGATCTAGCCTATTTATGTTGTCAAAGTGCTGGGAATGAGGGCTTCAAATAAGAATTTGAATTTGAAAGCTGAGATTCGTGTCTTTTTAAACTCTTAAAACCCCACAGGAAGTGTCTTATTGGAATCATATGTCTGAGCTCTGGCTTAACCAGCCAAATGAAACATTCATATGCAGAAATAAAATTCCTCTCTATTGCAATATGGATAACAACAAGAAAGGAGAAACAGTGTATTCTAGATGGACATTGCAAATTAAGACTAGATATATCTCAGTCTGTTCTAGCAAAGCAATCTTTAAGCTATCTTCAAACTCAGATTGATACAGCCAAATGTCAACTCTTCAAGTGGACCATATAAAACTACTGGTCTATACCAGGGGTTTCAAACTCGTGTAATCATGGTGGCATCACGTGACGTACCGGGACTCCTCCCCCTTCACTAAACCAGGCATGGGCGTGGCCAGCGCGTGACGCATCTGGCCTGTGGGCCATGAATTTGACAGCCCTGGTCTATACTGACCGGCAGTAATTCTCCATATTCTTACTAACCAAAATGAGAAAGACACAAGTGAGTGAACTTGAATTATTATACATACATTAAATACCATGTTATCCATTTGTCTGTTCTGCTCAGGTCTTCTGTTGGTGATCATGTATTGAAGAAATGGGTGCATGTGAGGGCTAGGATCCTATCTCTTTGTGTAGGCCCCAGGGTTATTCAGGGTCTCTTGCGCATGGGTGTCAAACTTATGGTGTCACGTTGCCGTCACATGATGTATCATGATGTTTTCCGCCTTTGTGGAGCTGGGGTGGGCGTGGCCTGTGCATGACGCATCTGGCCCGCAGGCCGCCAGTTCGACACCCCTGCTCTAGGGGAACTATGCAATATCATAATGCAGAATAGTGGTAAAGGAAGTTCCATGCATCCATTCATTTAACTAGATGAAAGAGTGGGGACAACAACTATATCCTTCATCACCTCTCCTTGTGCATTTTCTTATGTCCAAACCTTACAAGGTTATTCCATGAGCAAGACCTCCAAGGCCCCTTCCAGCCCTATGATTCTAAGTACAAAGCCAGGCATTCAAAGGCATAACCTGGAAAGATTCAGAGTGATAGGAAGAAAGAAAAAAAAACCACCCTATTCCTGATGTCCTATCTGTTTATCTATGCAGGGACAAAAAAAAAAAACATCTTCAGTTTTCCTGCCTTTGTATCAGTGGTGGGTTGCCCCCGGTTCGGACCAGTTCGCAAGAACCGGTAGTAAAACCGGTGGGAGGCTCTGCCCACTGATCCGGACGCCATTATAGATGATCTGTGCATGCGCAGAAGCTTCTACGCATGTGCAGAAGGGTGCGTGCGTGCATGAGCGAAGCTAGCAGATGCGCATGGGCGCGATACGAACCGGTAGTAAAGGTAAGTAGAACCCACCCCTGCTTCGTATGTGCATGTGTGTGTATGTACCTTTGAGGCAGACTCATCCTTGATTAATCCCAGCAGTTTACTTTCAAAAGTGGCAGCCCTTTCCTCCTTCCTAGGGCCCAAGGTCACCCATCTGGCTTTGTGCCTATGGTGGGACTGGAACTCAGGGTCTCTCAGCTTCTATATTTTTATTTTATTTATTTAGTTTGTCAAACATGTATAAGATAACAGATATAAGCGTAAACAGGATTATGAATACAGGAAATGGATACGAATAAATGGGGACAGTAGGAAGGGATGGTGGGCACATTGGTGCGCTTATGGACGCCCCTTACAGACCTCTTAGGAATAGGGTGAGGTCAACAGTAGACAGTCTAAGGTTAAAGTTATGGGGACTTGGGGAAGAAACCACAGTCAGCTAGTGCATTCCAGGCATTGACCATTCTGTTGCTGAAGTCATATTTTCTGCAATCGAGTTTGGAGCCATTTACCTTAAGTTTGCATCTATTGTGTGCTCATGCATTGTTGTGGTTGAAGCTGAAATAGTCATTGACAGGTAGGACGTTGTAGCAGATAATTTTATGTACTACGCTTAGGTCAGACCAAAGGCGGCGTAGTTCTAAGTTGTCTAAGCCCAAAATTTCAAGCCTGGTAGCATAAGGTTGATATCCTAACCTCCATAACAAATTAGCTCCCTTTCCTGCCCTTATCTACCTCATTGCTCATTGTTGGGCCTAACATTCCTGATAGATTGCTTCCTATCAGACTGAAATCCTATTTTGTTTTGAGGGAGTGGGGTTTCAAATACCAAGATTTCTAACCTGGCTGGAAGCTTGATTAGAATAGAATAGAATTCGTTATTGGCCAAGTGTGATTAGACGCACAAGGAATTTGTCTCCAGTGAATAGTATCGCATAGGGAATGTGAAGCTTAACATGTGACAAAGGCAAGGGGCCTTTTAAACAGCTAACTTTACAACTACTGCCTTTATTTCAGTGGTGGAATTCAATTTTTTTTACTACCGTTTCTGTGGACGTGGTTTGGTGGGCATGGTATAGCTTGGTAGGCATGGCTTGGTGGGCGTGGCAGGGGAAGGATACTGTAAAATCTCCATTCCCTCCCCACTCCAGGGGAAGGATGCTGTAAAATCTCCATTCCCACCCCAGTCCAGGGGAAGGTTACTGCAAAGTCCCCATTTCCTCCCGATCAGCTGGGACTCGGGAGCCAGAAAATAGATGGGGGTGGGGCCAGTCAGAGATGGTATTTACCGGTTCTCCGAACCATTCAAAATTTCCGCTACTGGTTCTTCAGAACCTGCTGAAACCCACCTCTGCATTATTTATCATTTATCTCACAGCCAGTTTAAGATCTTAAAGCATTTTAAAATCTGGAAAGAGTAGTAAGGAAAACATTCCCTTTCTGTCTCTCCAATTGCTGGAATAAACACATTTTATCTCTGCTTTATCTTTGTCACAACCAAACCTAATTGTCTTCTCAGAAGGTTCAGTGAAGGTCATCTACAGGTGAATGGTATTTTTTTCCCCCTTACCTGACCTCAGCCATCTGAAAATCTCTGTCTGAGGTAGTCAGCTAAATAACTTTTTAAAAACCACTTTTAGTTCGATCTCAAACATTCATGATTGATAGAAGTTTCCCCAACCTGGTGTCCTCCAGAAAAGCTTGATTTAAAGCTCCCAAGACATACCAAGCCAACATGAAATACTACCAGGCTGCAAAATGCTAAAGATGCTGATTTATGAAGTAGGATTGCATAAGTATTATTTCTACTGTGCACTTTTTTTTTTATCTCTGTGTGTATTGATTTCTTTATTGGTGCGTTTTTATTACAGGTTTCAATTGATTTATTACGTCTCTACTTGTCTCTTTGAAGATGTTTTATTTGCACAGAAAAATGATCAATACATTCATAAGTAAACATGAACAGCAAGCTTTAGCTTGCCCCTCGTAGTCTATCCCAACGAAAAATGGAAAAATGCAGCTAATTGGGAAGACTGTTCATTTGTCTGCTGTTTCTGCAGAAATGCAAAAATGAATCTGGTAGAGTCAGAGGGAGATAAATGCCCCCTTAAAATTTAGCGGCATTGCACAGAGTAGATGGTCTTGCAGTGAGATTTGCTGAGGGCTGAAGATCCAAGGATGAGTCTGTACAACTACTGCAGATCCTGAGTTCAAGCACAATAGAGCTGGAAGGGACCTTGGAGGTCTTCTGGACCAACCCCCTGCTCAAGCAGGAGACCCTACACCGTGATGGCGAAGCTATGGCACGCAGTGCACTCTCTGATGGCTTGTGAGCCGTTGCCCTAGTTCAGCTCTGCTGCGCATGCATATGCACCTCCCGCCGGACAACTGCGGAGGCGGGGTGCATGCGGGGAGCACGTGCACATGCACAGGGGGCAGAGCATGTGCGGGGGGCCGCATGTGCATGTGCAGGGCCCACGCCCGCATCTGCGGGGAGGTGGGGCACATGCACGGGGGTCACACACGGATTGTATTTTGGAGATTCTCACGCTCTTTGGGCACTCAGTCCGGAAAAGGTTCGCCATCACTGCCCTATACCCTTTCAGACAAGTGACTGTCCAGTTTCTTCTTAAAAATCTCCAGTGATGAAGCATCTACAGCTTCTGAAGGCAAACTGTTCCACTGGCTAATTGTTCTCACTGTTTGACATTTCTACTTAATTCCAAGTTGCTTCTCTCCTTGATTAGTTTCCCTCCATTGTTTCTTGTCTTGCCCTCTGGTGCTTTGGAAAAATAAGTTGACTCCCTCCTCTTTGTAGCAGCCTCTCAAATACTGAAATACTGCTATCGTGTCACCTCTAGTCCTCCTTTTCTCTAGACTTGCCAAACCCAAATCCTGCAACTGCTCTTCATATGTTTTAGTCTCCAGGCCTTTAATCATTTTAGTTGCTCTTCTTTGCACTTTTTCCTGAAGGCTCGACATCTTTTTTGTACAATGGTGAGCAAAAGTGTTTATGTTTATGTTTATTTGAATGTGTATACCGCCCTTCTCCCGAAGGACTCAGGGTGGTGTATAGCCAAAGATAAAAATATAAAGTATAAAATTTAAAACAATTTAAAAGTATATTAAACAAATTTGGCCCATATCAATTAAAACCCCCCTTTTTTAAAAAAAATTAAAAACAATTAAAAGAGCTATGCCAGCCCGGCTTCTTGGAATACAAAAGTTTTGAGGGCATGGCGGAAGGTGCGTAAATCCGGGATCCTTCATATTTCCGGGGCAACTCGTTCCAAAGGGCAGGTGCCCCCACAGAGAAGGCTCTCCCCCTGGGGGCCGCCAATCGACACTGTTTGACCAACGGCATTCTGAGGAGGCCCTCTCTGTGGGACCGTACTGGTCGGTGGCAGAAGGCGGTCTCGTAGATACCCAGGTCCTAAGCCATGGAGTGCTCTAAAGGTGGTAACTAGTACCTTGAAGTGCACCCGGAAGACCACCGGAAGCCAGTGCAGCTCGCGCAGGAGAGGTGTTACATGGGAGCGCCACATCGCTCCCATAATCACCTGTGCAGCCGCATTCTGGACCAGTTGGAGCCTCCGGGTGCTCTTCAAGGGGAGCCCCATGTAGAGAGCATTACAGAAGTCCAGGCGGGAAGTGACAAGGGCATGAGTGACTGTGCGCAAGAAGTCCCGATCCAGAAAGGGATGCAACTGGCGAATCAGGCGGACCTGATAAAAAGCCCCCCTGGCCACAGCTGTCACATGTTCTTCTAAAGACAGCTGTGTATCCAGGAGGACACCCAAGTTGAGAGCCCTCTCCATGGGGGCCAATGACTCACCCCCAATAGTAAGTGACGGTGTCAGCTGACTATATCGGGACGCCGGGAACCACAGCCACTGTTATTCTGGCTGTGGTTCCTGGATGCAGTATTCCAGGTGTGATCTTAGTATGACTCTGTAAAGCGATACTAATATGTGATTTTGACTATGCCTCTGTTTATACAACCAAGGATTGTATTAGCTTTTTTGGCTGCTCCCACACACTGCTGTTGCTCTAAAATGTTTCTTCCCCCCTCTCTCAGGCCCCTCTTCAATATAAAATGCTTATAGCCCAGTTCCACACAATTACCGCATGCCATAATGTTGGCCCACCATAAGAATTTGTAATAGTTCAGCTCACTGTTGTTGGCTGAAATATCCAAAGAATGTACTGAAGTTAGTCCTCAGTGGCGCAGTGGTTAGAGTGTAGTACTGCATGCTACTTCTGCTGACTGCTGGCTGCCTGCAATTTGGCAGTTCGAATCTCACCAGGCTCAAGGTTGACTCATCCACCCATCCTTCCGAGGTGCGTAAAATGAGGACCCAAATTGTTGGGGGCAATATGCTGACCCTGTAAACTGCTTAGAGAGGGCTGTAAAGCATTGTAAAGCAGTATATAAGTCTAAGTGCCATTGCTATTGTTATCTGAGTTGGCCTTTTTCAATTTTGTAAAATGCATTTTAAAAAATCTCTCCTTGCTTCAGAACAATTTACCAGTACTCCTGCAAATGTCCCAGTAGAGACAATGAAAGGTTCAAATTCTATTTCATAGCTTCGTTTTGAGTCTAGCAAGGTCAGACAGCATATTAGGAATTTATTTTTATATTGGTAAAGACATATTTTGTGGTTTTGGAGTTATTTTTGGTTTTCCCCGAAGGGCCTTTTTTTTAAAAAAAAAATAATGCTACTAAAATCAGGTTTTCTGGAGTCGTTCTCCATCATTTTGTAGAGAAAGAGTGGAACCAGTGGGTTGAAACAGATTTAGGATAGATATTAGGATAAATTTTCTGATGGTAATTGCTACCATTGGGTGAAAGAAGGAATAAGCTGTTTCATGTTTTCGTTGCAGCTCTTCAAAGAGAGACTGCATAGCCACCTGTTCAAAATATTGTATGAAATTCTTCACTGAGCATGGATTGGACAAGATGACCTGAGATATCTTCTGATTCTGTGGTTCTGTACAGTGGTTCCAAGAAGGCAATACTCTCTCTGCATAAGTATGAAAGCAATGCTACCTATCACATGCACTTAACATGCATCTCTGCAACACTTTATTGAGCATCTAGAGAATAGAATAGAATAACAGAATTGAAAGGAACTTTGGAGGTCTTCAAGTCCATCCCCCTGCTTAGGCAGGAAACCAATGGTGAAATCCTCCGCGGATTGCCACCGGTTTCCTGCCCATGCATGCGCAGTGCGTGCCAAATGTGCACATGTGCACTACGTGCCAAAAGCACACTGTGTGTGCATGTGCAATGCATGCCAAATATGCTCTTTGCATGGAAAAAGAAGGCATAACAAGGTAAGTAGAACAGTGAGGGGGGAAGAGCTGTGCCACGCAATTTAGATTTGCTAGAAAGCAGGATTTCCTGCTTTCTAGCAAATATAAATCATCCAGCACAGCTGATTGTTGAAAATACCGGTTTGCATGAACCGGTAGTTTTTTAAAACTACCAGTTCACTCGAACCACTAGCTTTTATCACTACCGGTTCACCAGAACTGGCACGAACCGGTAGCATTTCACCCCTGCCAGAAACCCTATACCATTTCAGACAAATGGTTGTCCAATCTCTTCTTAAAAACTTCCAGTGTTGGAGCATTCACAACTTCTGGAGACAAATCATTCCATTGATTAATTGTTCTAACTGTCAGGAAATTTCTTACTTCTAGGTTGCTTCGCTCCTTGATTAGTTTCCATCCATTGCTTCTTGTCCTGCCTTCAGGTGCTTTGGAGAATGGCTTGACTCCTTCTTCTTTGTGGCAGCCCCTGAGATATTATTGGTACACTGCTATCATGTCACCCTGAGTTCTTCTTTTCATTAAATTAGACATACCAAATTCCAGCAACCATTCTTTATATATTTTAGCCTCCAGACCCCCTAATCATCTTTGTTGCTCTCCTCCGCACTCTTTCTGCAGTCTCCACATCTTTTTTACATCGTGGCAACCAAAACTGGATGCAGAATTCCAAGTGTGACCTTACCAAGGCATTATAAAGTGGTATTAACACTTCATGTGATCTTGATTCTATCCAGTGGTGGGATTCAGCCAGTTCGCACCTATTCGGGAGAACCGGTTGTTAACTTTCTAAACAGTTTGGAGAACCGGTTGTTGGAAGAAATCTTATTTTGTTTTTTTCCACTTTACAGGGCTAATCCTGTAAGGAAGGCAAGAAGGAAACATTCTGGTGTTGTTTCTAGCCTAATCTTTATTGCCCTGCTTACACAAACTGCCTCTCTGGTTAAGCCTTATTACATTGTAACAGCTAAGGTGAAGCACCCATCAACCTGAGTGACATTGAGTTGGTCACGCCCACACGTTCACATGACCACCGAGCCACCCGGTCACATGACCACCGAGCCACACGTTCACATGACCACTGAGCCACGCCTATCCAGCTGTTCATTAGGGCAGAGAACCGGATGTTAAGTTATTTGAATCCCACCACTGATTCTATCCCTCTATTTATGCAACCTAGAACTGTGTTGGCTTTTTTGGCAGCTGCAGCACATGGCTGGCTCATATTTAAATGATTGTCCACTAGGACTCCAAGATCCCTCTCATGGTTACTACTTAAATTACTATTTTAAAAAAGGCCTTAAAAAGGGAAAAAAAGATGGTTGTAGTGGTGGAAAATTTTTCTAAGAGGTTAAAAAAAAGGAATAAATCATAGTTGGAGACTGATTGCCAAACACCATTGCCTATGTTTAATATAGTTATAAAACAAGGTTTCCTGTCTTAACTTGTATGAAATGTGAATTCCTTAATTAAACTTTATCAGAGAAAGATGCATTATGCATACGGACACTTAACAACAATAAGTGCTTATTTAATGATGAGCAGACCACTAAAAAGGAATCTATTGTAAAGTTAATTGGGAATTGGAATGATTGCACTTTAATGTGACAAGCAGGGGATTACTTATTTCAGTAGTCGGTATGTGCAATTTTCTCCCAAAAGGAAAAAAAAAAGCCTGTCAAATTGCTCTTCTCATGTTTTCTCTTAAGAGCAACATATTATGTATTGCAAATGCATATTTTGCAACTACACTGCTTTAAATCTGCCACCTGCCCCATCTGGTCTTTTGATCTCTGATTGATCCTCAATTCATACAAAGGCCAAAAGAGGGATGAAGAAGAAACCTGACGTGGACTTTGTGGAAGGGATTTGGAGCCAGCTGCTCCAAGGGACAGCCTGGCCTACCCAATGGCTATGAAGCAAGTCGGAGCTCCTCACAACTCTCCTGCCCATTTGTGAATGATTGCAAAAAAGAATACTGAAAATGGAAGTGTCTGAAAATTGCAAGCAAAAGATACATTGGTGCAAAGAAGAAAAACCAAGCACTGACATCAAAAATTTGCATGAAGAGTTTGCATAAATATATTAAACAGATTCATTTAAGAGAAATAGAGCTGAAAAGAGTGTCAAACCCTGAAATGGCAAGCTCTGGCAAGCCGTCTCAGGGTTGCCATTAGGAGAGGAGAGGCGGTTTGACTGGGACTGATGCAATTGCTGCACTGATCAGCTGGGAGGCAGCGAATGGATCGCCAACTAGCAGCTGGGCATGGGGCGGCACCAGGTGGACGCTATGATGCTGCTCTGCATGTTGATAAGCAGCTGAACGTTGGAGCTGATCAGCTGGGAAGCGAAGCGCCGATCAGCTGCAGCACGGAGAGTGGGCCAGCAGCTGAATGTTGGCCTAGACACTGCCGAAGATTCCAGGCTATTCGTGGCATCTGAAAGCCGAGGGGGCGGGGTAGGCACATTCAAGGGAATTTAAGGCACGATAGAGAGGCTGCAGTTAGCAGTGACTTTGTATGTCACTCAGTGCTGGGTTTTCACGCTTTCCAGGATAAAACGCTTCAAACAAAACTGTGTTGCTTGCGGTTTCTTGGTGCTGGATACTTGGAATGTGACAAAGAGTTTCTTAAGGAATCTGTCTTAAAAGATGCATGCATTCAGGGAAATCTCTACATTCGGAAGAATTGCACATTTAAATAGCTGAAGTTGATTTTGCAACTTGTAGAAGAAATTGGGCCTTTTATTCTGGGCTCTTCATCAGGAGCCAGTGATTATCAAGGAACAGAAAAGAAAAGCTTCTTTTTCCATGGAAAATGCTTAAAGGGCCATGTGAGAGGCTCTTACGTTGTTTTGCAGAAAAATATCATTGTGACTTACATTTTGTTTCTTTTCTTGTATCCCAACATATTGTCTCAATCTACGGCTCCATTTTTGAGAGGAAAACAATTGTCCTTATAGTGTCGTGTCTTTCCTTTGGCAGCTTCCCAAAATCGGTGGGAGGATCAACTTTCAAAATAATTTCAACCTTTTCAATTTTAACCAGAAAGAGGTTAAACCAGGTAGTCCTCGACTTATGACGACAGTTGAGCCCAACGTTTATGTTGCTGAGTTAGAAACTTGTTAAGCGAGTCTTGCCCGTTTTACGACCTTTCTTGCTACATTTGTTAAGTGAATCGCAGCCGCAGTTGTTAAATTAGTCACATGGTTGTTAAGTGAATTTGGCTTCCCCATTGACTTGGCTTGTGAGGAAGTTGTAAAAGGTGAGCACATGACCCCGGGGACACTACAACCGTCATAAATGTGAGTCCGTTGTCAAACATATGAATGTAAATCACGTCGATGGGGATGCTGCAATGGTCATAAGTGTGAAAAATGGTCATAAGTCGCTTTTTTCAAGGCCGTTGTAACTTTGAATGGTCACTAAGTGAACTGTTGTAAGTGGAGGACTACTTATACATGATCACATAAGGTTACTTACCAGCCTATCCAAGCTGGTGCCAGCAGCAGTTGTGGGTCTTTCTTCTGGGTTATAAGGTCGAAAGCGAGCATTGAAGTTTTCAGGAATGGATCGAGACGATCTTACGCCTGGAGCTGGTTTAGGCTGTCCACACCCTTGGAAAACCTACAAGAATAATATTCAGTTACACACAAAAGAACCACTGAACTGAGAATTTCAGTAATTCAATAATTCAAAATAGAGCCTTGGTAGTACAGTGGTTTAAAGTACCTTGTTATTAATACCAGCTGCCTGCAATTACTGCAGGTTCGAATCTCACCAGGCTCAAGGTTGACTCAGCCTTCCATCCTTTCTGAGGTAGGTAAATTGAGGACCCAGATTGTGGGGGCAATAAGCTGACTTTGTATAAATATACAAAAGTATGAAGGCTATTGCTTAGCGCATTGTAAGCCGCCCTGAGTCTCCGAAGAAGGGCGGCATATAAATCAATTTTTTTTAAAAAAAAAAAATCATTTTCTGACTGGATACTGAAAACCTAGCCTAGGTTACAAAGCTTGAAACATTTGAACCAGTAGATTTTTTAAAAACTTGCTATGCAAAACTTCAGTGGATTTATTTGTTAAAGGTCATCGATCAACCGATCAGGGATGAAATCCAGCAGGTTCTGACAGGTTCTGGAGAACCAGTAGCGGAAATTTTGAGTAGTTCGGAGAACCGGCAAATGCCACCTCTGGCTGGCCCCAGAGTGGGGTGGGAAGGGAGATTTTGCAATATCCTTCCCCCAGGAGTGGGGAGGGAATGGGGATTTTGCAGTATCCTTCCCCCAGGAGTGTGGAGGGGATGGGGATTTTGCAGTATCCTTCCCCTGCACACCCACTAAGCCACGACCACAGAACCGACAGTAAACAAATTTGAATTTCACCACTGCAACCAATATACTATAATTTTAGAAATTTCAGTTAGCATTATCTAAATCTGAACTGCAAGCTCCTATCTGCTGCATGAGATAGGCCTTGGTTCATGAATGCCATGTTTGAATGGTTCTGGTTTGGTTTTCAATCGACAGATAGGCTGAACAATGACTTTACAGTTTGCCAGTTTGTTGTTTTCAGCATCAATTATCTGAGACGGACCGTCTGAAAGACCATGCTGCAATCTCCTGAAATTCTTCGGCTTTGTTCTTTTTAAGATTGTGCACCTGTTGCTAGTCTCACCAGGAGTGGTGCAGTGGCCTAGAGGTGGAGCTCTCACAATCAGGAGGCTGTGAGTTCGATCCTAGGTAGAGGCACATATTTCTCTCTCTGGGTACACTGAGAATCTATCTGCTGAACAAAACTCTGCATTGGCAACAGGAAGGGCATCCGGCCAGTAAACACTCAGCTCCATTCAGTTGCCCAGACTCCACCCTGCAAGGGATTATGGGGTTGTTAAATAAAGACAATGACCTGTTGCTAGTCTCACTGTTCATCAGATTTTTTCTGGAACTTCACAACTGCCCCATTTTCCATGGAAATGGGATCTTTCTAGCAACAACTGCCTATTAAATAACCCATTTTATAATACTGTATGGGAATACATTTCTCTGACAAACTCAATGGTTGAGGCCTTTTTATTTTTTTTAACGCTCTGCTTCCTAAATAGAACAGAACTGAACTAAGAAGTATTCAGGATAAAGCCAGACAGGCTGCCATTGGTATAATCCCTACTTTTTTGGTCAAAAAAGGCATTTACATCAATAAAGGAAAAATCATAATATATGTCCTGAGAGTCACGAAACTATGGAATACAAAAGAGGGGCAATAACAGGCTTATGATAGAATAGTGGAGAAGTCTTCCAACTCAGATGTGTTGCAACTAAATATTAATATTCCATAGAAAGAAGGAATCACATATGATTGATTATGAATGGGTGAGGATTATGATTTATCATAAAACTTCAGCATAATTTATGATACAGTTAGGTGAGTCTGGGGCCTTGAAATTAGGAGGAAATTAAGAAAATTGTTGCTACTTATTGTTAAATCAGAGACTACCAAAATGTCACAAACTACAGTTGGCTATACTGAGATTAGGTAAGGCTGGAGATATATGGATCTAGGTCCGTGATGGTGAACCTATGGCACGGGTGGGCATATTGGTGGGCACGTGAGCTCAGCTCCGGCACACATGCGTGCAGCGGCCAGTTGATTTTCAGGCCTTCTGGGCTCACCAGAAATCAGGAAACACGCTGTTTCCGGCCTCCGGAGGTCCTCTTGGGGGGTGGGGAAGGCAGTGTTTGCCCTCCCCAGGCTCCTAGAAAGGCTCTGGAGTCTGGGGAGAGCGAAAAATGGGCCTACCAGGCCCACTATGCCATCATGTGCCAAAATCAGGGGGAGCACTGGGGGAAGGGGCGCATAGAATTATGGATGTGGGCACACGTGTGTGTGACCCCTCCCCCACTCCCCACGCTTTTGGCACGTGATGGCAAAAAGGTTAGCCATCACTGATCTAGGTGAATAATTTCTCCCATTTTTAAATCATGTTTGATATTAAAAGCCTGTGACACTGTGAGTGACCCTGTCATGAGCTTGACCCTGTCATAAGTGGCTTATGTGAGTGACCCTGTCATGAGCTTGTCAGACGTTTTGCCAAGAAAGTAATTTGGGAGTAAATGAAGAGATAAGGTATATGTGCTCCTAGATCAAATGATACCAATGGAAAAAATGTTGGTTGAAATGGTGGGAAGCAGTGGGAACTTTGCGACAAAGTGACCAGGTCATCTTGAGCTCCATTCAAGATTCTATAAGAAATGAAACTGAAGCACAGACATATATACTAGATTTCATGGAAGCCAATATTAATAAGCTTAGAGAAGTACTAGGTGGGAACCTATGGATAAAAATCCTAGGTCAGAAGGCCCAAAGATGACTTCTAAACAGCATGCTTTCTTTTTTGTAGCAATAGCAATAGCACTTAGACTTATACACACAGTGCTTTACAGCCCTCTCTAAGCAGTTTACAGAATCGGCATATTGCCCCCCAACAATCTGGGTCCTCATTTTACCAGCCTCGGAAGGATGGAAAGCTGAGTCAACCTTGAGTCAGTCAGGATCGAACTGCTGGCAGTCAGCAGAATTAGCCTGCAATACTGTACTCTAACCACTGTGCCACCACAGCTCTTATAGAGGATATATTTTCACCGTGGAGTCTTCATCCTATTGCTAAGGCAGGGTGAAGCTGGATCAAGGTGATCTGCCAACAGAATGATGCTTTCCACAGGAAATCAATAAACAAACTTCCCTGCAAACAATACGTGTTTCATAGAGGGAGGCCCCAGTTGGGCTCTTTTCTATATACCTGAAAACTCTGGCCTCTATGGCCATTTATACTTTTACTGTGACATCTTTTTTTTTTCTAAAAAGAGAGCCAATTTAATGTAGTGGTTAAGACTCCAGGCTACAAACCAGGAGACAGTGAGTTCTAGTCTAGCCTTAGGCATGAAAGCCAAATTGATCTTGAGGTAGTCTCTCTCTCTCTTAGCCTAGAAAGAAGGCAAGGGAAAACCACTTCCAAAAATGCATTGCCAAGGACACTGTAGGGATTAATCCAAGCAGTCACTGACAATCAAAAACTGACACAAAGGCACAAATGAACAAATGAATAAACTTTTCTAGCACACCTGCAGGGATGTCATGGAGTTGAATCATAATCTGTGATTGTTAAGCATTGCTCAACAGAGGAATAGACTTCCTTGAAAAATCTTCTTGGTGATATTTAGATTAAAGTTGGAAAAGTATCTGTTGAGGATGATTTAGCAGTGGATTCCTTGGCCAGGGTGCTAGTTGGTCTACTGTATATGTGATGATAAAACGAACGCCATCACACTGCTAAACAAATAATTCCCCCAACACTGTCAAACTATTTACTAAGTCTGCACTACTATTAATCCTGTCATCGTTCCTATCACCCATCTCCTCCCACTTATGACTGTATGACTGTAACCTTGTTGCTTGCATCCTTATGATTTATATTGACTGTTTCCTAATATGATTTGATTGCTTATTTGTACCCCATGACTATCATTAAGTGTTGTACCTTATGATTCTTGACAAATGTATCTTGTCTCTTTATGTACACCGAGAGCATATGCACCAAGACAAATTCCTTGTGTGTCCAATCACACTTGGCCAATAAAATTCTATTCTATTCTATTCTTTTTTTAAAGAAGTTTTTAATTTTTTAAACAAACAAAACATTTAATACATCAGTCATTCCTTCCATGTGACATCTCGGTGTTGTCTCCTATCGTTCTTTTTGTTATTTCTTCTGTCTTCCTTCTCATCCAATCAATTACAACAATTCATCAGTGACAAAATATTCTGATTATATATAGCATTTTTATACGTAACTATTAATTTACTTATTTCCTTCTCTTTTCTAACCAATAGTAGAATTGATTCCATATCTTAAAGTATTCTGAATCTTCTCTCTCGTTAATCATCAAATAGAATAGTCAATCTATTCTATTCCAATACCAACTTTATACTCTGTGATTCTATGAAAGTGATTGTAGTCCTAGAAATGTTCATAGACCAGTCATGGCTAATCTTTTTGCCATCGCGTGCCAAAAACGGGGGGAGCAGGGCAGGGTGCACATGCGCGTGCCCACAGCCGTAATTCAATGCCCCTTGCACTCCCGCACATGCGTGTGCGACCCTCCCCATTCCCCCGCTTTTGGCATGCAACTGCAAAAAGGTTACTGGTGAGCCCGTTTTTTGCCCTCTCCAGGTTCCAGAGGCTTTCTTGGAGCCTGGGGAGGGCGAAAATGGCCTCCCCCCCCAGAAGCCCTCTGGAGGCTGAGAACGCCCTCCCAGAGCGTCCGCGTGAGCCCTGTACTTACCTGGCATCCAAAACGGGCTTCATGGAGACTCCTGGGAGGGGAGGGCGGTGTGGGTGGGGCCAGCCAAAAGTCAGCTGGCCGGCACGCACATGCATGCTGGAGCTGAGCTAGGGCAACAGCTCGCGTGCCCACAGATATGGTTCTGCGTGCCACCTGTGGCATGCGTGCCATAGGTTCGCCATCACGGACATAGACGGTTTTCAATTGTCAAGAAAAAGGAACATGAATGCAATGTAGCCTTCTGGTTTGCTATCTATTCCAAACATTTAATAGCAAAAATTGATACCTTTCCAGTCACATGCACACTGTTTTCTTGCATGTTCATAATGGCTTCAGAAATTTTGACATCAATGGGATCCATAACTGACTCAATGTTGAATGGTCCTTCTAGTCTTTCTGCTACCAAAAGCATGGCATCTGTTAAAGAACAAATGAGTCAGTCATTACATAATCAGTAACTGTGGAACTTCACACGTTATGCTTAATTTTGCAATTATCTCAGGGCAAAGTAATGAAAACAAGCTAGTCTCTTATTTGCTGTACAGAATTCACAGAATGCTTGAATGAATGAATGAAACAGATTTTTAACAGGTCCTCATAGGGCAATCTTGGCTCCAAAAATTTGCATTGCTTTAACTATATTTCAGGTGTCTCATCCTAAATGTATTGCAGGTGTATCTGAATTACATTGAAGGCGTGTTTTTCAGCTGGTTGCCTACTCTTAAAATATAGTTATGGGATGACTGTCTTCAGTGTGAATTCTCAGTCTCTGTGCAGGTGTGTTGCACGTTAAAGTTGGACGGCCCATGGCAGTTGTGAAAATCCATGAACACTCAGCAGACATCACGACTGCCTGCCCTGCTGTGTCTCACTTTCCACTTCTCTTCTGAATCACCACTGCTGTGATCGTGTGGTTGAACAGGAGAGTTAATTTCTTATGCAATTATTCCCTCCATCCTTTGTTAACCTCACTTGAGAGAAATGAGAATAAATTTTCCTTTTCCCATCCAATAAGTGCACCTATTCAAATGAGTGTTTCTCCATTGCTATTCAGGACAAATGATTCTGACAAACAGCCACTTTGATCAAAAGAACCATGGATGGGGATAGGCAGGGGTGGGCTGCTGGGGGTTTGCAGGGGTTCAGGAGAACCTCTAGCTAAGATTCTGTGCAGTTCGGAAAACCCCCAAATCCCACTCCTGGGATCCATCCTGCCCCTCCCTTCCCTGGAGTCCCCTCGTGGCCCGTTTTGGGTGCAGGTAAGTGCAGGGCATGCCCAGATGCTCGGGGAGGGCGAAAAATGGGCCTACCAGAGATTCGGGGAGCTCCAGAGGTCCTCTGGAGCCTGGGGAGGCCATTCTCACCCTCATGGAGGCTCAAGTAAAGCCTCTGGAGCCCGGGAAGGGTAAAAATACCCCCCTGCATGATGCAGGAGGCCAACTAGGCGATGCCCATCATGGCCATACCCACCCAGCAACTGGGCAGAGAACCCCTTGCTAAAATTTTTGAAGCCCACCCCTGGGGATAGGTGCCTGGTTTTAGGCAGACTAAGAAAAGCCAATAATCAATCTTTTTTGTGTGTGTAGCCCCAAGGTTCCATAACTTTTGTACCCTATCCCCCGACACAAAAATTCCCAACATATAGGAAAGCTCCAGCTAAGGAATAAGAAGCAATTTAAAAGTTTTCTCCCCTCAAGCCATCTGCTGTCATCGGTACATAAGAAAAAAAAAAAAGACAACTGAGAGTTGACAAACTGAATGAATTAAGAATGCACGCTGTACTTTTTCATGCAGCAAAGACAAAAGATCCTTTTGTCATGACACCTGAAACAGATAATTTGCTCAATAATTCATTCATAGATTTATCCATCATACAAATGAAACCTGATAGAAACGAACCCTTGGTGGATAAGTCTAGAGTTTTGCACAAGACACTGAAAACTTCAACTTGACATAGCAGGATCTTGTAATTAAAGCAGCTGTTCTCTTTAAGCCCAAGGACTCTGTTTCCTTGCAATACAAAATGGGATAAATATTGGATTCTTGCCATAATGTACAGGTACAAGCCAAGTTTGATGCTTTGGGCTTTTTACAAAATGTAGCTTTATGTGGGAAGATACATTTTATGATACCACTGGGGCTACATAAGCTTATTTGTCTAATTACGCACAACATTCTCTGGGTGTGTAATACGAGGATGATGAAGTACCCATACTGTCCTTGTAGTACACCTACAGTACACCTCTGACAATCTGAACCACTGCCAGCTTATCCATCAACTTACTTATTGTATAAGTAAGTTGATGGATATTCTGGACCTTACAAGTGTTCCTTTACCCCAGCACAGAATTATTTTGCCCCCCACCCCCCCGGAACAGACTGATAAACAGAATGATAAATTCTGGGTCAAAGACTTGGTTAGTTAATCTGTCTTTTCAAACAATTGGCAGACATCTGAAGGCTCAGAACTAGATTTAGCATGACCGTGTGCACACGGTGTTTAAAAAAGGAAATCATAACTTAAAAGCAAATGTTTTGTTGAAATTTCTTTTTGTATCTTTGCATCAAAATATTTTGACTGGAATTAGTGTTTTTGTAGCTGGGGGGGGGGGGTGTCTTTGGTGTACTCTCAGCTTGGTTTTCTTGCAGACATTTCATTATCCAAGCTAGGTAACATCATCAATGCTAGTATAAGTAATGGATCGTTTTTTCCTGTGTTCACCTTCCCTGCTTTTTCTAGTGTAGTTTTCATTACCAATAGGTCAAGGGTGAAATCCAGCAGGTTCTGACAGGTTCTGGAGAACTGGTAGCAGAAATTTTGAGTAGTTTGGAGAACCAGCAAATGCTACCTCTGGCTGGCCCCAAAGTAGGGTGGGAATGGAGATTTTGCAATATCCTTCCCCCAGGAGTGGGGAGGAAATGGGGATTTTGCAGTAGCCTTCCTCTGCCATGCCCACCAAGCCACACCACGCCCACTAAGCCACGCCCACAGAACCGGTAGTAAAAAAAGTTGGATTTCACCACTGCAATAGATCATGAAATGATATTTCTTCTTTAAAAACAAAAACTAAAACAGGTAATGCCTCACAACAGTACTGTTTATATTCCAGGAGGATAAGAGAAATTCCAGTGAGCAGGCATACTCACTAGCAGGCATGCCATCTTGTAGTCCGTTTGAATTTGTAAATGGGAAAGAAAAACAGATGCTGTCAGGATAATGATGATTTAAAGCTGACCAGCCAATGTAAGGCTAATGCAACTGTAAAGCTGATGAAATGTAAGGCTGTTGCAATGAGAATGAATCAGCATTGGTATTTAAGCCAGTTTAAGACTCTGAAGGGGTCCACACAAGTCATTTACCACTTTAAGAGGTGTCTATATAAAGGCAGCCATGAGAGGGCGTATCTCTCTCTCTTTGTGTATATCTCTCCCTGTGTCCAGTATTCATTGCTGAGTTCTCTGTGTAGAGTTAAGAAGAAGATTGCTTGCTTGTAAGGTATTTGCCAACCTCGTATATTTCTGTATATATCTTGTATATAAACCACTGTTAAATGTCTAAGTCTTTGTGTACTGTGTTTTGCTCCTGGGTCGTCTCCTAATAGTAGTCATGTTGCAAACGCTCTGACAGATGTTTTGCATCTGGCACATGATTTCTTAAACTTTTATTCAGCAATTAGTTGCTTCTGGATTTCTAGAACCTTTGACTAGCACAGAGACATTGGAAGATCAACTCTACATAGGGTTCATTTGTTTATCCAGCCAATTATTTTGCTTCACTTATTCCAGTGAAGCTAAGAACAGAAGACCCCTTCTTCCTTTCCGCTGTTGTCTTCAGAACATTTTTGATAAATTAACTTGAAGCAGAGACATTCTCAAGTTGTCTTTCTGTTCATCCCTGCTGACCTGGGATTTGAAGTTTGGCATTGCTTTCATTATTTCACTGTTGGGGAGTCAGTCACTGTTTCTAGATCATTCACACCACTATGCAATCTTCAGTGAGGTCTTAACCATAAATCAGTAAATCATTCTACACAGTAAATAATCTAAACTGAATCACACTGACATCTTAGATAAGCTCAGTAAAATCTTATGGGATCTTGCACAAGATAGTCAAGATGCTAAACCACTGAGATAAGATTTGTGATCTCATGAAACTTCAGTGATTTTACATATATTTTCTACTATTATTATTTTTTTAAGGTGTCCATAAGTAAGTTTGGGAGTTGAATTCTGATTCTGATATAGACAGGATAATGACTTGGAGCATCTTCTAGCATCAGGTAGTCATTACTCGAGTAATAAAAACACTGTCCTCATTAATATTATTTCAGCACAAGGATGATTGGATGACTTTAGAAGATGCTGTGTGTTTGCACCTAACTGTTGTTCGCCAGCAGCCTGCGGAGCTGGCAGTGGAGTCAGACAGTGAGGAGGCTGGGGAGGAACATGGGCCAGTCCTGGAGTCTGGACAAGGGCTCTGCATCGGAGGCAGAGATGGGGCCAGGGCCATCTGGGAGTGATGCACGGACTCCGGAGCCCCCAGAGTCAGACAGCAGAGAGTCAGAGGAACAGGAGGAGCCTGTTCTGCACAGAGCTGCCAGAAGGCAAGAGCAGCTAAAGCAAAAGGGACAACTCGGAAGTAAGGCCAGGAGATGATTGGCCCCTCCCATAAGGCTTAAAAGAGAAACAAAGGTACTTAGGGCTTTTTGCAGGAAAGCAACATTGCTAACTTTGTTTCTAGTCGGCATCTCTAGTTTGTTTCTGAACTCCGTGGGGCTTTGCCAAGTAAGGCCTTTGACAGGGTGTCAAAGAAGATAAAGGTTGGTGATTATCCTGAAGGACTTCTTCCAAAGGACTTGTTTTGCAACTAATTGGGACTCAGCTGGGAATGAACATAATTCTCAGATGTTACAATAAAATAAGTTTGTTTGGGACTAATTGTGTCTTGTAATGACTCAGTAAGCCTAGGTCACAACACTAACCTTGGTATCTAACCCTGGCAGCATCTTTTTATACAGTATGTGATTGTGTGACTCCATATTTCCTTCAACTCATCCTCAGCTCATGAATGACAGAGGAATATAACATCCTTAGATCTACTGGCGTTAACATAATGTTTTTTTCTTTAAGCTAACAGCGGCCAATGGCAGCCAAAGGCTAGGGTAAAAACTGCCAACCTTTGCCACCCTTATGTCAGAGGTGAAGTTAGATGACCAATAGTAAGTAGGATCAGTGAGGTGCCTATTGGCTATTTCTGGGAAATGTCATTTCTTTCATCTCCTTTGCATCTCCTTTCTTCTCCAGTCTCTGATTTGCATCATTTTGCTGCTGTGTTCCCAAAGAGCTGTGTGATGCCAGGATTGGAAATGCTTAGTTGGCAATACTGTAAATCTATAGCGATGCTGGCTTCATGCTAAACTGAATGTGATAATGACAGAACCAGCTCCCATCTCAGAGCAAGGAGGATTCTTCTTTTTTAAAAAAAAAAGTTTTTTATTAATAATTCAAAATTAAAAACATTGGACAAAGATATGACATCACTGGTCCCAAACATCTTCCAACACTTTAAACATAATATACTAATGATAATATACTAATATATTCCTTAAACCTTATATGTTATTTAAACACAATATAATAACAATAATTTATACCTTATTTCTACACAATTATCTATCTATCTATCTATCTATCTATCTATCTATCTATCTATCTATCTATCTATCTAGCCATCCATATATGTACTTATCCATACAATTCACATACACATTTATCTATAATAACGTATATATTTCTAGTCTAACACTACACATTTGTCTCGGCTATCCTCCTTTTATCTAACCATTTGTAGAATTTTGTCCAGATTTTATAGTACGATGTTTCACTTTTATCCTTAAGTTCCAAGGTGAGTCTATCCATTTCTGTGCAGTTGAAAATTTTTGGTAGTATTTCCTCTTCAGTTGGGGTATCTTTCTCTTTCCACTTCTGAGCAAAAGCTATCTGTGCCACTGTAAGTATATGCAGTAGTAGATAATTTATGTATTTCTTGTATTTACCCTGTCATTCCCAAGAGGAAAAGTTTCAGTTTGACTTCTATATTTATTAACAAAATTTCTTCCAAACAACTCTTTATTAGATTCCAATATTTTTTTGCCCTTGGGCATTCCCACCACATATGGTAGAAATTCCCCGGGGCCAGAGTGGGGTGGGAATGGAGATTTTGCAATATCCTTCCTCCAGGAGGGGAGGGAATGGAGATTTTGCAGTATCTTCTCCCTAACATGCCCAGCAAGCCACGCCCACAGAACCGTAGGGAAAAAATTTGGATTTCACCTCTGCTGCAAAGAGTATATATATTAAAGATTTTTAAACAAGACAGTAGATGAAACATTTTTTTTCTTTTTTGTAAGGTAACATTAATATTTCTTCATTACAATAATTTATGTATTACCCTTTTCTTTTGTAAAATGTTTACATCTTATTGGTCTCAAAAGCAGCTTTTTCTTTCTTTCCTGATGATCTTTTGAGCAGAAATTTATCTCGGTTCTTTTTCTGAGTCCCCCATGTATGGCAAGACAGACTGGTATCTTTCAGGCAAATTAGAAAATTAATAAAAGCAAATTAATATTTGTTCTGGCCCAAATCCAAACTGAACTCCCATGTGAAAGCGTTAGGCATATGCTTAGCTTGACAAGTGAAATTAATAAGATGGGGGCTGTAACCCTATGCATCATTACTTGGGAGAAACTGTAATTGATCTCAGCAGGATTTTTTTAATAGATTTTCATCTGCTTGTTTTGCTAAAATTATGTTCACCTTTGGCCATAACCAGCTATACCTTACGGGTTTAAAGGTGATTGCAAATAGGCCACTGTTCCACAATATTTTTTCATCTGAAGTGATATTTCGGATTGAATGTAACAAGAACTAATAATATAATGAAATTGCTCTAATGATGGGCTTCTGCAATGTGGTTTAGAGAAAGGTAAAACCTGAATTAAATTGATTCATGGGAAGTCATTCCTAATAAATATAATGTTAGCTTTGTCTGAATCAGGGGTGAAATGCTCCCGGTTCAGACCGGATCGCCTAATCTGGTAGCGATGGCGGTGGGTGGTTTGGAGAACTGGTAGCAAAAATCCCTGCCCCCCTCCCCCCATGCCCAGCTGAGCTGCAGGATCATTAGAGGCTTTTTTTTTTTACTTTTAAAAGTATTTTTTTCTGCAACCTCTTGGCCAAAGAGGTGGTAAAAAAATGCTTTGAAAAGTCTCTGACGATCCCAGCTGAGTTTCCTGATTGGCAGAGGCTTTTCAAAGTATTAGAAAGAATACTTTGAAAAGTTGAAAAAAAAAAAGTTGGCCATGCCCACCTAGTCACATTAACTCCCCCCCCCACCAAGCCACGCCCACAGAACCGGTAGTAACAAATTTTACATTTCACCCCTGGTCTGAATGATATCAAAAAAACTGCTTTTTAAAACATAAATTGAAAACCCTGTAACTTTTAGTGTACCTTTTTTTGGTTTGAAAAAGTGAAATGTGAACAGCACAAATATTTCTCCCTTTTCGCTTACTGAACCACTGACTCAACATTTGGTTTTATTTTTATCTTACAGGAATCCAAGTTGTTAATGGGACTGTGTCATCCCTTTTTTAAAGGGCATGTTGTTTACATATAAAAGCTATCATTTACAGCAGACCAAGGTTGAAATCCAGCAGGTTCTGACAGGTTCTGGAGAACCGGTAGCAGAAATTTTGAGCAGTTTGGAGAACTGGCAAATACCACCTCTGGCTGGCCCCAGAGTGGGGTGGGAATGGAGATTTTGCAATATCCTTCCCCTGGAGTGGGGTGGAAATGGAGATTTTGCAGTATCCTTCCCCTGGAGTGGGGTGGGAATGGAGATTTTGCAGTATCCTTCCCCTGCCATGCCCAAGACACGCCCACCAAGCCACACCACACCACGCCCACCAAGCCACATCCACAGAACCGGTAGTAAAAATTTTTTGGATTTCACCACTGCAGCAGACTATTATTCACAGGAAATGGCTGCTGCACAACTGCCTTTAGATCAAGAGTCCCCAACACTCCCCCACCAGCCACGATCCGATAGCAGGCCATGGCCCATTGGGAACTGGGCCACTCAAGTGATGGGCAAGCGCACAAGCATGAAAAGCTACATTTGAGCATGCGATGCTCGCAAAACCAATGCTCTCCTTCCCCCCACCCCACTTGGCCCCACTTGGCCCCACTTGTGAGAGTGTCAATGTGGGCACTCATGAGCCTTGATGCTGCAGCACGAGGTGCTACTCATTTGAACCTTGATGCAGGGGCGCGAGGCTCTACTCGTGTGAGCATCGCTCTGAATGTCGTGGGTGCTCGCAGACGCGCACATGTACACACATGTGCTTACCCCTCCCACAAAAATCATCCCCTCAGTCCTCTCCCCTCCCCCTCGCTCCAGGATGCCAACCCGGAAAGGTTGGGGGAACACTGACTTAGAACATTTCATCTTGAATGGTGTCAGATTTGTCATTTGTTTAATGCCCCCCACAATCATTCCTGCCATGAAGTTCAACCTGCTGAAGAATATCAGGAGTGTACGCCTAGAGTTTATATTCTCAGTGGTGTCACCCAAGGCATGAAAGTCATATCAGTTGCCCAACTAAAGTCAGCAGGGATCTATATTGGGCAGCAACAATACAGGAAGATCCTGGAGACGGAAGATCACTTTAGTGACAATGGCAAAGATGTCAACTTAAATAATAGGAAAAACCTCCTGCATTTTAACCAATGAAATCATATGGATAGAAAATATAAAACCATCGATGACACAGTGCCCTCATCGTTGGATGACACTCAACATGGTACTGAGGAAGAATTGAGGGCCTTTCAGAATGTTAATTGTGTTTATGACATAGCTAGACATTGGAATGTTTGGTTGTTGATATTACCACACAGGAAAAGAAAACCTAGAGCTGTGAAGATAGAATTACCGATAAAGGAGAATATTTGTATCTCAGGGTTGAAATGAGGGGTCGGTCCCTAGTGCTCTCTGAACTTACTTTTTAAAATTAATGCATAAGTTTTATTACCTAAACTAGATAACATTATCAGTGCTAGTGCTTGCCCTATCTGTGTTAATGGGAGTGGTCTTGGAGGATAATGAAATGTCTGGATAAAACCATCAAGTCAGAGATGGGTTTATCCAGAAAGGATAAAAGGACCCTCTAAAGGCAGATTTACAGTGGAAACATGGAATGTAAGAAGCCGAACATGAGATGATTCAACAGAGTGGAAGATAAAATCAATCAATCAATCAATCAATCAACCCAATGAATCAACCCAATGAATCAACTCATTGACTTCTAGGCATCAGCAAATTGAGATGGACTGGAATTGGTCACTTTCAGTCAGAACATCAAACTCAGGACTTGAAAAACAAAGAAGGAATGGCATGTTCTTGGCTTGGCAGTTTCAACAAATGGGTTGATCCTGATCCTTGGGTTTTATTATTTTATTGTTGTTGTTTTAATTTGGGTTTTAATTATGTTACCTTTTATTATTGTATGTTTTAACCTATGTTCGCCGCCTTGAGTCCTTAGGGAGAAGGGCGGCATATAAATTTTTGGAAATAAATAAAATAAATAAATGTTCATAGTTAGGAATGGTATAACAATAATAGTACTTAGCTGTAATGCTGGACAAATAAATAAAATTCTTTTAGAAATAATAAGAAACTGCCATGATACCTGAACCATGGTAGAAAAAAACAACTCTCATTCCTGAAAAAAAGCTGGAAAGATCTATTTTAAGAGATTATAAGATGCCATTTGACAAACTAGTAGTGTCCAAGCTGCCATCATATGCTGAGGATAGCACTTACTAGCTGCCAGTCTGTCATGGACTATGGGAGAACTGGGGGAGGGAGCTGGATGGGAAGGAACAACAATAATTGCTCATTGTACCTTCCAGACACAACAAGCCAAGATCAAACCACCGAGAATGGAATGGAATGGCTAATGGCTCACTGACTAGCTGCAGAGGAAGAGACATTTCCCAAAACAGTTTATTCAAAGTTAATTGGACAATATGGGATTTGCAAAGGGAAGGACCTGGGGAAATTTGGCATGTGACTACTTAGTTCTGGCTTTGCTATACTGTAATCCACTTGGCTTTTAGTAAAACTATACCTTTCACTACAAATGGAGTTGAGAGTCTTTCTTTGCTAAGGAACCAAGTCAAGGCAGGTCTGAAAAGTGGGTTTTTCACACACCCCTCCTTCAGAATGTAGACACCAAAAGTCAAATACAAATGATAGGGTTGCCTTGGAATGTCAATACTTTATGCTATCATCTTTTTATTTTTAGATCCTTAAATGTCTTATTTTAGGGAAATGGGGTGTGTGTTAAGGCAGGGGTGAAATGCTCCCGATTCAGACCGGATCGCTTGATCCAGTAGTGATGGCGGCAGGTGGTTCAGAGAACCAGTAGCAAACAACCCTGACCCCTCCCCCCGCCCAGCTGAGCCGCACAATCATCAGAGGCTTTTTTTTTTTTACTTTTAAAAGCATTTTTTCTACAACCTCTTTGGCTGAAAAATGCTTTTAAAAGTAAAAAAAAAAAGCCTCTGATGATCAGGCAACTCAGCTGGGATCGTCAGAGCCCTTTAAAAGCACTTTTTTAACAACCTCTTCATCCGAAGAGGGTGTAGAAAAAATGCTTTTAAAAGTAAAAAAAAAAAAGTTGGCCACTCCCACCCAGTCACATTACACCCACACACCAAGCCACACCCACAGAACCGGTAGTAACAAATTTTACATTTCACCACTGGTTTAAGGTGAATATTAATGCTGTACAACCATTTTCAAGAAATCTCAGACATAATCTCTGTAGGATTTCAACACACACACACACAATTATAGACAGAAATAAAGGAGTAAAATATGGCAGAGATGACAAAAAATGGACAGGAATGAAAACGATCCAAACCCACAACATCAGATGGGATTTCAATCATCCCTGTCAAAGGCCTGAGGAAGAGGCAAGTCTTTAAGGGTCTTCAAAACATTATTTCAAGACCTGAGATCTGGATTTAATAGTTACAAAACTTCATAGACTCTTAAAGTTTCTACAGAGGTGGGCACTGAATATATCTGTTCATATTAAACAGGGCTGAGAAAAGGCTACTTTGAGACTAAAGCAGCTAATTGATTGATTGATTGATTGCTGAATTTGTATCTCATTTTTCCTCTGTGGCATTCAGAACAACATACTTAGAAATAGCTAGCTATTTCTTGACAAAGAAAGGAAAAGGGAACTAGATTATACAAAAGTTTATACAGTATATATAAAATTTTAAATGCGTCAACAGAAAATCAAATATGACTGCAACTAAAATGGAGATTTCACGAGCTTGCCATTAAATGATTTGCAGATATAGAGTAGAAAAAAAAAACCCCCGCAGCATTTTTCCCCCTAACAGAAGTAATCAAGAAAGCAAGATTCATCCAGAGGTGACTACAAAAAATGTTGGTTAAAGACTTAAGGGCTCTTTCTGATTCTGTTTTGCATGCTAAATTTCAGTGCTTTGTTTGGGTGAACTTTCCTCAAATTTCCAAATTAGCAATGAAGATTGCCAAGAATACAGCTGATTTTGCAAGCCGAAGAGTGATTCAAAAATTGCTCCACTCCTTTCCAAGCCAATCCATTCTTTTGTTGTTGTTAGTTGCAAAGTTGTGTCTGACCCATCAGGACCCCGTGGACAACATTTCTCCAGGCCTTCCTGTCTTTTACCATCCCCCGGAGTCCATTTAAGCTCATGCCTACAGCTTCAGTGACTCCATCCAGCTACTTCATTCTCTGTCATCCCTTTCTTCTTTTGCCTTCAATCGGACTGTAATTTTTCAACCCCAACAATGCTAAGATGCATGGATTTTAACCAATGCTGGCTAGGGAATTCTTTGGGTTGAAGTCAACACAACTTTCACATTGCTGAGGTTGAAAAACACTGCCCTAAAGCGTGTGTCCCTCCCAACATTTAGCCAGATATTTAATGAATGCCTTTGCTTTAGCACAATCTATTCAGAACCAAAAACCTTGCAGGGATTTTAAGTTCTGTTCTATTCTGCTAGTTGAAAACATAATGTAGTTGCACACCAGCTATTGGTCAATCATTGGGTGCCTAAGCAGATGTTGTTTCATTTTATCTGTATTCTCTCGATAATTCAACTCTAATACCAGTACATTTGAAAAATGTTCAAAGATAAATCAGCTAAATGTTGGAAATGTCATCAGATACTGGGATCATATATCATATGTGGTGGACATGTCCAGAAACAAGAAAATATTGGGCAAGACTTAGAATATGGCTAGAGAAGATGACACAGCAACATACCGATTTAAAACCAGATTTGTTTCTGTTGGGTATTTTTTTTAGAAAAGTATAGTAAAGAACATATATATTTAATAATATATATCATAACGGTGGCAAGAATGATATTTGCACAAAAGTGGGAAATGGAAAAAATCCCTACAAAAGGAGAGGTAATTAAGAAAATAGTGGAATGTGCAGAAATGAATAGGTTGACATTGGCAATTAAAGGGAAAACAGAATCGGAGTATTACAACATTTGGGAGAAATTTTATTAACGGATAGAAAGTGAGTATAGATAATAAACAGGATAAAGAGAAGAACTTTGAGATGAATACGTTGTAGTATATTAAAATTAAATGAAAGAAGGAAAGATAAATAAATAGATATATATTTTAAGACATAATGGTAAACTTTGAAGATGATAGCACAAATATTATACCCAGATGATACATGGATTGATTAAAAAATGTACAAGAACACTAGAGGAATAATAGTAAAGTAAAAAATGAAATTGGAAATGAAGACGTATGTAAATAGAAATTGGGTCTGCTCGAATACTATCTCAGATTGAATTTAAAAAGGAAACAACAAAGGAATGGAAAAGAGGGGAGGAGTAGAGAGGGGAAAGTAGGGGAATTGGGAGGTGAGAAGAAGAGAAAAGGAGAATGGGAAAAGGAGAGGAAGAAGGAAGGGGAAAGAAGAGCAGGAGAGCGGGTAAGAAGGGGAGGAAGAAGAGAGGAGAGGGGGAAGAGGAAAGGAAATAGGAAAGGAAAGGAGAGGAGAGGAGAGGAGGAATGAGGAAAGAAGAAAGAAAGGAGGAGAAAGAAGGGAAGGGAAAAAGGAAAAGTTGTAGTAAAACAAAAGAAGGAAATGGTAAAAGAGCAGACCCAAACAAATAATTAATTAATTACCTAATGGAAGTTAAAGAAGAAGATGAACGAACAATATATAAGGATGGACAAAAGACTGCACATTTAAACATGTTGATGAAAAATAAAAACCTTTTTTTTTAAAAAAAAAGACATTTAAATAAAAATAAGGGTGCCAACTATTCCTGCAGCAGATTAAGTAGACGGTTAACCCGTGATTTGCCCCCATCAAAGCAGATTTGCCAAGTGAAAAACAATGGATCAAAGCCATCGCTTTTTTTATTTGGGCTGCTTCCCTGGCCTTTCAGTGACCTTTACAAACACACAACGCACAACAGAACTTGCTTGCCTCAAAGCAAAGCAGCTGGTGGAGGACAATTGGACCCCCTTGATGCTTCAGAGGAGTCTTTGCTGTTTTGCTTCTAGCACCAAGATGGATTGGACGTTTTCTGTAGCCAACATAAGAGGATAGCAACAACGCTCTCCTTGCAAAGACATACAGCCTTTTCCCTCCACGAATGTTATTAAAATTATCATGATATAAAATACAAAGGAAAATGAAGATAATAAGAAAATGGGGAAGGAAAAGAAAGGGGAAAGGGGGAAAGAAAATAAAAGCACTGACTTCCAATTTTTTCCTCAGTGCAGTAAAGCATAAAATAGAATTACAGCTTCAGGTTTTTACTTCCCCAGCTTGACAAGTACTAGCCATTTCTATAACAACGAACTAGATTAATCAGCAAAACCCAAAGTCGAGAGTTCATTTTTTTTTCTTATCATGAGCACAAAGTCCAGAAATGGTTTCCAAGTAGAGACAAAATTGAATATGTTCTTTTCTCCAATTTAAACAGCCAGGTTTTGCCATCTCTGCAACCTCTATCACTTTTTCCATCCATTCTTCTGTTGTGGGGATTGATGTATGCAAAGACATACAGCCTTAAAGGTAAAGGTTCCCTTTGCACATATGTGCTAGCCGTTCCCGATTCTAGGGGGCGGTGCTCATCTCCATTTCAAAGCCAAAGAGCCAGCGCTGTCCAAAAACATCTCTGTGGCCATGTGGCCAACATGACTAAATGCCAAAGGCGCACAGAATGCTGTTACCTTCCCACCAAAGATGGTTCCTATTTTTCTACTTGCATTTTTTACGTGCTTTCGAACTGTTAGGTTGGCAGAAGCTGAGACAAGTAACAGGAGCTCACCCCGTTACGCGGCACTAGAGATTCGAACCACTGAACTGCTGACCTTTCGACTGACAAGCTCAGCGTCTTAGCCACTGAGCCACCGTGTCCTCTGCATACAGCCTTAAGGTTGTATAATTGAGATTTAGACGTCATAATGGAGATTTAAACATCTTTGCATAGAAAAAAGAAGGTGCAGTGTCACTAACATAAAAGATATTGAAAGATGCCTTCACTACCGGAAGCTGCCAAAATACTAATTAAATGCTGTCCCTACTTTTCTTTTATCTTCCTAGTCTTTATGCATAGTTAGTGCCTCTAATTCTCCACCTACAGAACAATATTTTTTACATTTATATAAACTTGACCATAATTCAGAAATGGCTGCTTTGGTCATGTGGCCAAAAATGGCTGTTTTTAAAGGTACCACAAAACATTGATTGATTGATTGATTGATTGATTGATTGATTGATTCGATTTATATGCTGCCCTTCTCCGGAGACTCAGGGTGGCTTACAATATGTTAAGCAATAGCCTTCATACTTTTGTATATACCTGCTTAGTAGGGCTTTCAGCCCCCCTAAGCGGTGTTTTTTTTTTATACAAAGTCAGTTTATTGCCCCCACAATCCGGGTCCTCATTTTTCCTACCTCGAAAGGATGGAAGGCTGAGTCAACCTTGAGCTTGATGAGATTCGAACTTGCAATAATTGCAGGCAGCTGGTGCTATTTAACAGCACTTCAGTCTGCTGCGCCACCAAGGCTGTTTTTGTTGTTTTTGCTGCAAAAGACTAACACATTGAGTTTCAAACATAGTTTTCTCATATATGTAAGGGATATCCTTTTTTTTCCTCACATTTTTGATGCCAAGCTGATTAATGATGTGGTTATATCGATCCTTTAATATTATAGTATGCATTTGCACTTCTAATTAAGTTTGCATAATAAATACAAATAAATTTCAAAAGTAAGATGTGTAATCTATTTGAAAGTGATTAACCCAAAATCAGCAAAAATATCACGTCCCCACATTGATTTGAAAAGAGTAATGAATTCCAATTTAGTACAGCAGTCAATTACCCAGTTCCTCATTTACTAGTTTAATTATATATGAAATCTGTTGGTGGATGAAATACATGGGCATAATATAAAAAGACAATAACAACTCATTTTATTTGTTTAAAAAATTGTCTTTTATGTAAGCTTCATCCCTGATGAGTTCATGTCATTTTCTTGGCTACAGTATGGATATGGGGCATCACTGCTTTTTTCTGGAATATTTCTCCATCTCCCAACCTAACCTGATGCCCAACTTCTTTTGCATACATTCTTCCCTGTGGTAGCTTTTCAAAAATGCTACTTCTCTACAGAGATGGTTTTGGGGAGACATCTTTGGCTAAAGAATATTATTTGTGTGTGGATTTTTGACTAGAGAATGATAAGTGCTAATTGTCTCTGTTGCTTTTATCCATGCCAATACAGAGATCAATGCCAATTCCTTTTAACAGCTATACGTGCAGCCACCAAAATTAATTAGAAAAAGGAGAAATTACATTACAGCAGAATGGAAGATAATTATATTACAAGGAAATAAAATCCAATATTAAAAGAATTAATAATAGAGAAGAAAGGAAAACCTTTACTCCTATCAAGGAATATTTAAATCTGGCCATGCAAGAACTTGATCCTACTATATCCCTAAACATGTCATTTTGTCTTTTTACTATAGAAAGCTGGTAGATGATGCTCCATTTTCTCTGCACTTAACATTCACCTTTTGCTCTTGCATAATGAAGTGTCATTGCTTTTAGATGATACACTGCAGGGGTGGGATTCAGCCAGTTTGGACAGGTTAAGGTGAAACGGATGTTAATTTTAATCTGGTTCACCAAACTAGTTGTTCCAAGGACTGGCTGACCCTGTCCACCCCTCCCCTCCCCTCCCCTCCCCGGAGTCTCCACGCAGCCCGTTTTGGATGCCAGGTAAGTGCAGAGTGTGTGTGGAGGCTCTGGGAGGGTGAAAAACAGGCCTGTTTCTGGCCTCTGGAGGGGCTCCGGTGCCTGTGGGAGGCCATTTTTGGCTTCCTGGAGGCACAAGGAAAGCCTCCGGAGCCTGAGGAGGGCAAAAACACCCTCCCGGCCATGATGCAGGAGGCTGAGTAGGCCACGCCCCCATGGCCACACCCACCCAGCAATATGGCAGCAAACCAGTTGCTAAAATTTTTCAATCCCACCCCGATACACTGACATAGTTTATCTGACTGCATCAGATTACCTCATCAAAAACTAAGACACACTGAAAATAATTGTTCTGATCCTACCATAAAGAAGCATTTCCTGCTTGAGTTTTTTTTTAAAAGCTCCTTTTCAGAAAATCTTTTCAGCTAGCAGAGAAGGTTACCTCATGCCTAAATTCTCTGTGCCTACTTTCAGTCCAATTTTAAAACAACACAGATGCAGAAACTGTCGTAGCTCCTTTTCTGAATCCAATGTGCCTTGGTGTTCCCTGCCAATTCCCTACAACCAATATTTCTCTGATCTTTTTTGTACCTTTGAGTAGATATCCCACTTGCAGAAATCATATCTGAACTTTTTTCCTAAAATTTTACCGGCTTCCCATAATCCTTCATCACAAATCAATGTTCTAAGCACACTTTTTATTCATCTTGCTTCTTTTATTGTTTCACAAGGGTTTTTTTCCCTATGTCTGCTTCTTTTTGGGTTGAAAAAGGCTTACAGGATTTTTTTTCCTCCCTGGTATATTACTCTTATTTTGGTATGAATTCTTAATGTTTTCTTCAAGATCATTTGTACAGCAAAAGTTTTATGCACAAATCTGTGTTCCCATGATCTGCTTATCATGGCTACCTTTCACAATAATTTACTTGGTTTGGGAGTTCACACAACATACTGAATCATAATCTACCCATGGGAGTTGATGGTTTGTACACCGTATTGCAGTAAATTGTAATTGTACTGTGCACAAACACAGCCCCAACACTTCAGACTCAATCCATGAACCTTTCAAGTATATCTGAGAAAGATTCCTGAAAAAGACCCCTGGAGTGCTTTTGATAATCAGCAGGCAACTGACACATTTTGCTTAGAACTGACTTACTTTTAACTCCAGCATTCTTGAACAGTAAAATAAAACATTTGAAGTCTCGTGGAAGCACACTAACCTTGTGAAAACGTACATAGGAATGCCAATATGACCCTCCCCTTCCTTCTCTTCCTCAGGGCTACACAATACAATTTGAAAACCAGAAAGATCCTTGCCTTTAATATTATCTCCTTGACAATTCCCCATGTTCCTCCTTCAATCTCCTTGAAGGGCCAATAATGCAGAAAGGTTTTCTTTGTAAGTCTTCCTGAGGCAACCCAAAATAACAGAATAACAGAGTTGGAAGGGACCTTGGAGGTCTTCTAATCCAGCCCTCTGTTCAGGCAGGAAATCCTGTATCATTTCAGACAAATGACTGTCCAATAATTATTTTATTTATTTATTTAGTTTGTCAAACATGTACAAGATAACAGGTATAAGTATAAACATAAGTATAAACACAGTAAATGGGTACGAATAAATCAAAACAGTAGGACACGGATGGTAGGCACACTGGTGCTCTTATACACGCCCCTTACTAGACCTCTTAGGAATGGAGTGAGGTCAACAGTAGACAGTCTAAGGTTAAAGTTATGGGAGTTTGGGGATGTAACTACAGAGTCAAGTAGTGCATTCCAGGCATTGACCACTCTGTTACTGAAGTCGTATTTTCTGCAATCGAGTTTGGAGCGGTTTACCTTGAGTTTGTATTTATTGTGCACTCGTGTATAATTGTGGTTGAAGCTGAAGTAGTCATTGACAGGTAGGACATTGTAGCAGATAATTGGTGTACTACGCTTAGGTTAGACCTTAGGCGGCGTAGTTCTAGGTTGTCCAAGCCCAAAATTTCAAGCCTGGTGGCATAAGGTATTCTGTTGTGAGTAGAGGATTGGAGTACTCTTCTCATGAAATACCTCTGGACTCGCTCAATTGTATTAATATCTGATATAGTGCAGATTCCAGGTAGAGGAGCTGAATTCGAGAATTGGTCTAGCAAAGGTTTTGTATGCTCTAGTTTGCAGTACAATATTACCGGAGAGGAAGCTTCTCAAAATTAGGTTGACAACTCTTAATGCCTTTTTGGCAATGCTGTTACAGTGAGCTCTGGCGCTTAGATTGTTTGAGATGAGTACTCCAATATCCTTGGCAGAGTATCTTCTTAAAAACTAATTTAAAAAATTAAATTAAAAAAAATCTTCTTAAAAACTTCCAGTTTGGAGCGTTCACAACTTCTGGAGGCAAGTTGTTCCACTGATTAATTGTTCTAACTGTTGGGAAATTTCTCCCTAGGTTGCTTTTCTCCTTGATTAGCTTCCATCCATTGCTTCTTCTTGTACATCATTAGAGGAGTTTGCAACACCCACATCTATAGTCATCAAAGCCAGAGAATTGCAGTATTAGTTGGGATGGAAAAGCCCTTAATAATTCTTGGTAATAATATTTGGTTCAAGCCAGTGGTCAGTTCAGCAATCTAGAGAAAGCAGCCCCAGTGCTATTGTCCGGCCATTGCATATGCATATCCAATGAAGTGAAATTTACCATTTCTCTGACTGAGATCCAGTAGCTTTCACCAGTCTCCTTTTCTAGAACATGGAGCAATAGAGAACATGTAAAAGAGAGAAATTGTTTTATTGTCTTCTGCGTGACGCCCTGCTGCTAAATCACTCTTTAATCCCTTGATCCACATGTATTGTGAGGAATGGGAAAAACCCCGAATCCTCAGACAAACTCTAGTTTAAAATATTGTTGGACAGCTACCCAAACATTTATATTTTATTAGCATCTCACTTGCATTTTCCTTCAGATTTGATGGTGAAGTTGTTTTCTAAAGGTGGGTAAGTGAGAAGGTTGCCAGATATTTCCCAGAAAAGACTGTTGGCTTGCTTTCATGACTGTCTGATTCTCAACTCCACTTCAGTGTTTCTGGGAAGTGTGGAAAAAAGTAGTTAAAGGAGGCGGTTTAGAATAATAAATATACAGAAAAAGGATAATGGAGATCATGCACTGTGCTAGGAAGGAAATTAAGGAAAGGTACAAGCCATACATGCCCCCTCAGTGCAGAGGAACAGCAGGAAGCATCGTGGGGTGGGGTGCTGGGGGTCCGTAAGGGTTCGGGAGAACCTCTAGCTAAGATCCTTTGCAGTTTGGAGAACCCCAAATCCCACTCCTGGCTGGCCCTGCCCTGCCCTGCCCACCCTGCCCCTCCCAGGAATCCCCACGTGGCCTGTTTTGGATGCATGTAAGTGCAGGGTGCATGCGGAGGCTCAGGGAGGGTGAAAAACAGCCTCAAGAGGGCCTCTGGAGCCTGGGGAGGCTGTTTTTGCCCTCCTGGAGGCTCGAGGAAAGCCTCGAGAGCCCAGGGAGGGCAAAAACGCCCCCCGCCATGGTGTAGGAGGCTGACTAGGCCACGCCAACCATGGCGACGCCCACCCAGCAACCAGGCAGAGAACCCCTTGCTAAAATTTTTGAAGCCCACCCCTGGAAGCATCACTGGGCTTTCTGTCTCTGAAGGTGGTACATCCCAGATTGTGGGCTTTGGTTTGCTGAATGTATCAATTACATGAATGTATCAATTACATAAATGAATAAAGGAGTGGAAATACATTAAATGTGTGTTCCCTCTCTTATGCATGGCACTGAATGCACCCGAGAGAGGCAGAGTTCAGTAAAAGTCCATTCTGTTTTACTTTGTCCTGAATATGGCAAGATCCCAGGCTCTTTCTTTTCCCCCCCAAAAAAATCTATTTAAAAATATCATCTATTTTCATCTGCAACTTTCTCAACACGCGGAGGGTTTTTTATTTCTCTCCCACAATTTCCTATACTGAAAGCACAGGAAATGCTAATGCAAATTCCCCCCAAGTCATTTTAACGTAGATTGCCTGATTTCAG
The DNA here is from genome assembly GCA_012654045.1 of Ptyas mucosa. Lineage (NCBI taxonomy): Eukaryota > Metazoa > Chordata > Lepidosauria > Squamata > Colubridae > Ptyas > Ptyas mucosa. The sequence continues at coordinate 562,356 of WNWU01013815.1, read as the reverse complement.
TTCTTTGTTATGTAAATGGGGAAAAAAAACATTATCTCTTGTAAACATCTTTCAAAAACCTGTGTTCTTTTTCAGATTTTGAGCAAGTAGATCTGTATACTTTTGACAGGAGTAAGACAGCTATTATCAGCGCTATCATCCAGTCAAAATTTGCATATACCTTTTTATTTTATTTTTTTGGGCCACTGCTGGGTGGAAAGGTGAATGCAATAGCCGCCTGTGCACAATTAGAATGCAAAATGGCAGACTCATCACTTAGGAAGATGACAGGCAGTGTCAACTTGCATGGATTCTTTCTGTTCAGTAGAAGTTTACAGTTGTGGTTACTCAGCCATCCCATAGATGGGATAAAACTAGATATGGAGGGCAGGCAAGATCAAGAAACAGGTAAAATAAAGATTTCATTCTTTATTGTTATAGTATAGAGGAACTGACCCTTGAAAGGCCGTCAGAGTTTTTCTTTATTCCATCTTGTATCAAAAAAAAAATCAGGATATAATTATTTTGAGCTTCTTTCTCATGCTTTCATTTTTCTCCAGCCTGAGTAATTTTTCCCAAACTGCTCCCTCCTCCTTTCACGGTTTACTCATCTTTTCCCCATTCCTAAGATCAGGCCTATATGCTTCACAAATTTTGAGTTCCTCCATTAAAAAACAAAATAAATCCCACCAGAGTAAATAAAGTTGTTCCTAAGCTCCATCACAAGTTTTGTGCAGTTCTTCAGGAGGGAAATCACTATGAGTGAAAGTAACATATCTAATGCAGAATATCAATGAAGAGTCTCAGTTATCTACAGTGTGTAGATTCTACACAGAATTGTCTAGAAGTTGAGTCATGGCAGTTGTTGGTTTGAAACATTTTGCTGCTTAAGCAAGTAGCTTCTTCAGTCACTCTTTGATAAAATGACAAAATTAGTGGACCAGAATAATGCTGTCGATATAATTTACTTGGACTTCAGTAAGGCATTTGATAAAGTAGACCATAACCTACTACTAGATAAAGTAGAAAAATGTGGGTTAGACAGCATCACCACCAGATGGATTCATAACTGTCTGACCAACTGCACTCAACATGTAGTCCTCAATGGAACTGCATCTACATGGAAGGAAGTATGAAATGGGGTACCTCAAGGCTCTGTTTTAGGCCCAGTACTCTTCAACATCTTTATTAATGACTTGAACGAGGGGATAAATGGGGAACTCATCAAATTTGCAGATGACACCAAACTGGCAGGAATAGCTAACACTCCAGAAGATAGGCTCAAGATACAGAAGGATCTTGACAGATTTGAACATTGGGTGCTATCTAACAAAATGAAATTCAATGGTGAAAAAATAATGTTCTACATTTAGGCAAGAAAAACAAAATGCACAGGTACAGTATATGTGGTACCTTGTTCAATAGTAGTAACTGTGAGAGGGATCTTGGAATCCTAGTGGACAACCATTTAAATATGAGCCAGCAGTGTACAGCAGCTGCCAAAAAAGCCAAAACAGTTCTAGGCTGCATAAACAGAGGGATAGAATCAAGATCGCGTGAAGTGTTAATATCACTTTATAATGCCTTGGTAAGGCCACACTTGGAATACTGCATTCAGTTTTGGTCGCCACGATGTAAAAAAGATGTTGAGAGTCTAGAAAGAGTGCAGAGAAGAGTAACAAAGATGATTAGGAGACTGGAGGCTAAAACAGAAGAATGGCTGCAGGAACTGAGTATGTCTAGTTGAATGAAGAGAAGGACTAGGGGAGACATGATAGCAGTGTTCCAATATCTCAGAGGTTGCCACAAAGAAGAGGGAGTCAAGCTATTCTCCAAAGCACCTGAGAGTAGAACAAGAAGCAATGTGTGGAAACTAATCAAGGAGAGAAGCAACTTAGAACTAAGGAGAAATTTCCTGACAGTTAGAACAATTCATCAGTGGAACAACTTGCCTCCAGAAGTTGTGAATGCTCCAACACTGGAAATTTTTAAGAAGATGTTGGATAACTATTTGTCTGAAGTGGTGTAAGATTTCCTGCCTAAGCAGAGGGTTGGACTAGAAGACCTCCAAGATCCCTTTAAACTCTGTTATTCTATTCTATTCTATTCTATTCTATTCTATTCTATTCTATTCTATTCTATTCTATTCTATTCTATTCTATTCTATTCTATTCTATTCTATTCTATTCTATTCTATTCGTTTTAACCGACTTGCCTAACTGAAGAACCTACTTGGATAAGAAATGAAATATTTCGAACCAACAAGAAAAGAAGCTTAGTTCCCATGACTCAATTTCCAGATATCTTAAGTGCAGAGAGTTAAGTGGCATGATTTCTGGAGAAATTATTTCCAGACTGGAAATCTCATGAATATTTGTTTTTCTTTCTGGCTTCTATGAATAGTGAGTGATTGAAAAAAGAGATATTATTCTTTAAGTTCTCATATCTCATTCCATTTCATTATTGCTTCTGGCAATAATTTGGGATATGTACATACTGTAGGTACTGCCTGAGAAAATGAGATTGGTGGTGAAACAAACTCAGACTGCTGTTTTTGAAAGAAGCCACATATTTCCCTTAATATGTAATTTACTTAGATTACCGGGGAGACAAAGAAGAGAGGATTCTTTTTGAAGAATCAAAAATTTACAGTCCACTTCCAAAAGCATTTAGGAAGCATAGTTTTATATGGATGTTTCATATTGTTTCATGAACATAAACTGAATTGGTTTCAGCTTTGAGCTCCTCCAAATCAATCCCACTTTACATGTAAGTGGAACAGTGGTGGGTTTCAAATTTTTTTACTACAGGTTCTGTGGGCGTGGCTTGGTGGGCGTGGCAGGGGAAGGATACTGTAAAATCTCCATTCCCTTCCCAATCCAGGGGAAGGTTATTGCAAAATCCCCATTTCTTCCCGATCAGCTGGGACTTGGGAGAAAGAGAATAGATGGGGGCGGGGCCAGTCAGAATTTTTACTACCGGTTCTCCGAACTACTCAAAATTTCCGCTACCGGTTCTCCAGAACTGGTCAGAACCTGCTGAAACCCACCTCTGAGGTGGACCTAAACAGTTTAATTTCATACATGATCTATCATGTAATGTCATTCAGAATCATGATGAGAAGTTGAAAGTGACATGTTGCTCAATTAAGAATCATATAATTGGAAGGCTGGAAGGGACCTTGGTGGTCTTCTAGTCCAACCCCCTATCCAAGGCAGGAGATCTTATTCCATCCAAGACAAATGGTTGTCTAATACTTTTTTAAAAACCTCCAGCGATGGAGCCCACACAACTGTGGGAGGCAAGCTGTTTCACTGATTAATTGCCTTCACTGTCAAGAAATTTCTCCTTAGTTCCAGGTAGGATCTCCCTCTGATGAGCTTCACCCATTACTTCTTCTTCTGCCCTAAGGTGTCATGGAGAATAAATCAACCCCCACTTCCAGTACTTTCAAGCATTGGAAGGCAGCTATCATAGCACCCCCTAAACCTTCGCTTCATTAAACTAAATACAATTACCGTGTTGCCCTGAAAATAAGACCATGTCTTATATTTTTTGAACCCTGAAATAAGCACTTGGCCTTATTGCCATGCATTCAAAAGCCCGATTGGGCTTATTATCAGGGGATGTCTTATTTTGGGGGAAACAGTTCCCTCAACTGTTCTTTGTACGGTTTATTTTCCAGACCCTTAGCATCTTTATTGCTATTCTCCGCATTCTTTCTAGGGCCTCAGCATCATTTTTGTATCATGGTGATCAGAACTGAACTTAGAATTCCAAGTGTGGCCTCACTGGTGCATTATATAGCGGTATTATCACCTATTCCATGATACCTTGACAGAAAGCAGATTGCTTATGCATAAAACCTCTTCTGCTATCCTGTAACCCTAATAAATGGTGCAAAACTGAGATAGATTATTTTTTTTTATTGGTGCTAGGATATGGCCTGGATCAGTGGTGGATTGCCCCCGGTTCGGACCAGTTTGCAAAACTAGTAGTAAAACTGGTGGGAGGCCCCGCCCACCGCCCCGGATGTCGTCACCGGCAATCTGCGCATGCACAGAAGCAAGGTGTGTGATCCCGTTGCAAACCGGTAGTAAAGAACCTGCCCCTGGCCTGGATGCAATCCTACTCTTTATGTTTTCCACATTATGTTTTCTTAGCCTGGTTTAATTAATACGAGTTACAAATACCAGTGTTGCAGTTTGAATCAAGCTAAACAGATTTTGCATTGATGGAAATTATTTGGTCAACTTGATAAAAGTTTGTTACAAACTGAAAACCTCTTCCTGTAGGATTCAAAGAGGAAAAATAGAAAATAAGATGTAATAAAGTGTATACAATACAGGGTTTATGAAGCATGCATTACCTCAGTAACTTCAGCCATATTTATACTTCAGGTGTTAAGAAAAAAAAAAAAGACACAACGACACAGAAGAAAAAAGAGGACCAAGCCACAACTGGAGTAGATTTTTCATGAATTGATTATCTGCCTAAAGAAAACTTCATTTCGCAAAGCGCCTTATCTTAGGAGAAAAGATGAAAGGGACTTTGGAGTGAGGAAGGGAAAATGAACTTTTTGGGGAGGGTCTTCAAGAGAGTCTTTTCGACTTACCTCTCTTTCATTGCAAATATTTTCTCTTGAGAATACACAGCAGGGCTGTAAAGTCAGTAGAACTGGAGAAATATAAATATGCCCAAAGAAAAATAAACTCTGAATGAACAGAAAGGCAGTGAAGATGATTTTGTTCATACTGTTAATGCCAGCTTAGTGGGATCTTTGTAATCCACAGAGCACATAACAAAATTCCTTTTGTAATAGTGACATCTGTACTGAAGAGCAGAAATAATGATAATGCATTCCGTAATATTTCTGCCCAAGGGATTTATTCTATTGATCTTCCTTTCTGGCTACATCTCTACATTGTTGAGCCACTGGTACGCAACACATTACACCTTTTGCATTGTTTATATGCAGAGGTTATGCTAATTTGGGAGAATCTGAAAAAAAAGGTAGCAAAAATCATATAGAGTGTAAGAGTGTTCAGTAATCATTATGATAGCAACCACTTTATTGTCTTGAATTGTCTTGAATAACCAAGAATGCTATTACCAGCCCCACCAGGATATAAAATAATCTAGTAGCACAGCTGCCAAACAGGTATTTAAGTTAGGGGCACAAGTAATATTGACCTTCCTCTTCTAGGCTTTAGATTAATAAAAAAGTCCACAGCCCAATGCTCCAGATTTCATTCAATTGTTGGAAGAAATATCCTCCTGGGTTCAATTCCAAGTGGGGAAAAAGACACTGGAAACATGGAGACTGCTTGGAAAGATGGCTTAATGGTGGACAGGATCACATGGTTTGAGTTCCTGAACAGAAAAGAGGATGAGATGTTGAGCCTGCCTTGGTTTTATGCCCTCTCTGAGCTTTGAACTTCCTGGGACACAGGAAGAGTATCCTGATTGGTTGTCAGGCTCCCAGTGGGTGGAGGTTTTAGCTAGCCTTGCTGGCTGATGTAATCTTCCCAGGTGCCATGTGGTGAGTTTCTGTTTCTAGATGGGTCCTATTGTGTTGCAGATGATGGTTCATTGACAAAGGTGGGGGGGGAATTGGGTTTCTGCCTCTGGCCCATTGACAAAGGTGAGGGGGGAGGGGAGGCAGGAAGATGGGAGCTGCTTTGTCTTTAAAACATTTCTCATCCAGGGAAATATATTCTGCCTTTTTAATATTTCTTAAAATATTTCATTCCTCTAGGAGAGGGGTGGGTGCTAACTTCCTACACTTTCATCTCAGCCTCTGCTTGCTGCATTTATTCTCAACAGAACTCAATACTACCAATAAACATTAAGTTAAAAGCAAACAGGTATTTTAAAGATTTTTTCCCCCTTCAGACATCATCTAGCTAAGTCTCATATATATATATATATATATATATATATATATATATATATATATAT
>WNWU01013815.1:522372-556406 GCA_012654045.1 Ptyas mucosa | reverse complement strand
ATATATATATATATATATATATATATATATATATATATATATATATTTAACAATCAGTCATTGATATGTTCAAGGTATGTTTGCACATCAAGGCAGACAGCCACAGATCAATATTCTGCACGATTTATGCATTTGTTATTTTGAGATCAGTTTTTGGGAGGCGAAGAAGAAGGAGGAAGGGGAGGATTCCTTCAGCCCAACCTCACGGCTGTTTGTTTGTTTGTTGATTTCAGTCGTAGGCCAGCATAAAGCTAATAACATGTCACTCTAAAACAGAAATGAAAATAAAACAACCCCATAGCTGTAGAATAACGTAAAAATAAAACGATCAACATAAAATTACAAAGTACAGGGATTAAAACACGGAAGAGACTTCTAAAATTACAACTAATAGTCTTTCTATTAGTTTCTATACTCTGGTGTGATCCCTCCCTCACCATTTTTCTTCAGGATGAAGAGCAGAACCGGAAGTTTTGCCTCTCTCATTCCTAACCCTAACCCCTCCCAAATCATCAAAATAATCCCAAATAGGACAGAAAAATTATAGGAAGTTAGCACCCACTCCTCATCCTAGAAAAATGAAATATTTTAGGAAACATTAAAAGGGCAGAATAGTTCCCCTAAAAGGGAGGCAGAAACTCACACCTTTGTCATTAAGGCCTCGGCCAGTATATTCTACATAACAAAGATCTACCTCCTTCAGGCAGAGCCATAATAGGAATCGCAAAGCCCTTTAATTATATCATCACCTAGCAAGAGTCAACCAAACGTGGGATTCAAAACACAGCCTACAAAGTTACCTCTGCATGGCCCCATGGGAGTCTGACAACCAATCAGAATGCAAGCTTAAATTCAAAAGCCCAGAAAGGGCATAAAACCCAGGCACTTTCGGCATTTCTGCCCCCTTTTTTCCTTCACCCAAGATCTTCAAGGCATGTGATCCAGTCCACCATTAAAAGCATCTTTCCACACAGCCACCATGTTTCCAGTTTCTTTCTCCCCACTTGGAACTGAACCCAGAAGGACATTTCTTCCAACAAAATGATAACATGGAGTTGGTTTTGACAGGTGCACTTTAAAGATTAAGATAGTTGGGACCCTCCTCATCGTCCCTCCCTCTCCTACTCTTAGGACACTGAAAAACACTCCCAACCTATCACTTCTGGTGGCAAGATTGTGTCATCAGAAGGTTTCTATTAACAGCCCTTGAGAGGCAGAGTTACACTCTGACTTTTTAAGCATTGCCCACTCTGGCCTTTGAGGATTTGGTTAGTTTGTGATTGGATATATAATATGAACCCAGGAAACAGGTTACTGTATTTTTTGGAGTATAAGACACACAGGAGTATAAGACATACCTACCTTTTTTGGTGAAGAAAAGAAGAAAAAGAAATCTCCCTCTGCCTCTGAGCAATTTTGCCTTGTTGCAGCAAACCACAAACAGCCTGCTTTACTTTCATTTTTGTTTTCAGCATAGCTTGATTAGCACAAGGAAAAAAAAAATCTGCTCCAGCAATTTAGCTCTTTGCAGCAAGCAGCAGAGCCCTGCGCAAAACAGCTGAGAGTCGGGAGGCCGATCCAATCGACTTGTGCTAATTAGGCTGTGCTGAAGCTGAAAGGAGCTGTTTTTTCTTGCTGTTTGCCTGCAAGGAGGTAATTGCTGCCAGGCAGAGGCCAAAGGGTGGGGGCCAGTGGGTGGGCGGGGTTACATTGTGTATAAGATGCACCTAAATTTTCACCCCTTTTTAGGGGGGAAAAAGGTGTGTCTTATACTCCGAAAAATAGGGTAAGTCAATGACCTGATTAATGACCCTATTGTACAAGAGCAGTTATACAATGCCAAGTCCTGCTCTGAGCAAAGACTACTTCTTGTCACAGAGAAGTCAATGCTGTTCTTTGGAGAAAATTTTAGAGATGCTTTTAAAAACGCACGGAACAAAAACATCCCAGTTTCATTTTGTCTCTAGTTTTATAATTGGGGTCAGAATGTTTCCATCTAGATTTCACTCCTGGCCCTACCATACATGAAACACCATTTTTAGCGGCCAGCATTTCAGCAAACACTGAAATTGGAGAAGACGTAAGCATTATCATTTAAGATCTTTAGAGTTTCATGAGAGTTCAGGAACTGATAGAAAATGGCATTACTTTGGGCCTTTGGACGACTTCCATTATAGGAAAGCCTGAACTAGCCTGCTTTGGTAGAGAACGGGATTGTCTTCTGCTGAATTTCAGGGCATTTGAGATTATCAGAGTCTTAAATGGCCTTGACAGGACTGCAAAAATGTCCCTAAGCCATTGTCTTCGACTTTAGGAACATGCTACTCATTAGGGAAAAGTTACATAAGAATTATTTGAAGCATGAAACCGATAAAGTCTGTGTATTTTACCCCTTGTTGCTCTAATTCAATGCAAACGTTTTTATTTTGAACTCCTAATGAACGGAAACCACTGAAAGAGGGAAAGGCAGGGAAAATAATATTTTATTATTAAAATGTTTACACTGGCAATTATTGTAGTTGCATGATGGTTTATGGCTCCTTTCCAGCTACAATTTCTCCTGCCTCCAAGCTACTTCTATTTCCTATTTTTAATGGCATCTCAAATCACTTAGTTGCTGGTCCAAGGAGGAAATGGGCAATAATACTATAGAAATACCCTCAGGGCATAGCACACCTGGGTCATGCAAACAAATGAACCACATCTCACGTTTCACAGAAAAGAGGACAACACATTTCCCATCAATTATTAGCACACATATGAGCTGGGAAACCAAGGAGAGGGTAAAAGTATCCACACTCTTCCTCCCTTGCAAATGTGTTGTTTGTTTGCAAACTTTTGAGCATTGCAAAATGATAAATGGCAGGGTTTCCATCATAACAGCAAGGCGCAGCATCAATATTTCAAGTGTCTGCATGCTACACATAGCCACTGACTTCATATGAAATTAATTACCTTTAAAATGGAAGATATTCATAAATCAATCTGGCTGAAAAATAAATGATTTATTTTCCCTCCCATCAAACGGGAAGAGATAATGATGCTTGCTGATCAATGTCTTGCAGAAAAGGGGAGGGAAGGCCCATAACGTTATCTAGGCTCCTGGGATTGCTAGCCTCCATTGGATAATTTCATTTGTCTGTGAATGTCTTGGAGACAAAGTGATGCTGATTAAGCAAAGTGCAGGATGTAATAACAGATCCTTGGCTTTTTCTTGGCAATGTGGGTCAAGCCATACAATATGAGAAGAAAAGGATAACCCTCTCTAGGAAGCCCTGGTTGACACCGTTGGTGAATCCTAGAAATCAATTACTTCTGAACAACGTTTCCTAAAACTATGATATGAGTGTAGGTAACATAATTTAGCTAAAACCTTTCAGAAAGCTCCAGACAAGCTTTTGAAAAGCAACTGTTTTTTTTGAAAGACATCAGATTCTTTCTCAACCAAGACATTCTCCTTGGGCTGCCTCAAAGACATAGCTGGAGAGAAGCTCATATCCCAACAAAGGACTGGTAACAATCAAAGAAAACTTTATGATAATTAATAGTGCTTTTAAAATAAAACTGCAGCTTTTCTGCTGAACTTCCCACCATGAGTCTGTATCATCCCACTAAAGAGTTATTGGACAAACTACTGCAGGTGGCCATTGGATGGAAGATGAGCTGAATTCTTTCCAAATTTGAATGGATATTCAACAGTGCTGAAATCTTCCTGCAAGCAATCCCATATCTTTTTATTCTTTCCAATCCAATGCAATCATGGATTGGAAAGAAAATAGGTGGATAGATTTTTCTCTTTCAGGTCATAGAAACCTAATAAAAGACCAACAATATGAATGTCAGGCTTGCCTCCGTTCAAAACTCAAGAAAGAAAAACCCCAACTCCATGCTGGTAAAAAAAGGTACTTTTACTGAGTATGAACTGAATGCAGAGAAAGAAAAGCAAAGTCTGAGGCAATAGGTGCAAAAATTATATATTGAAAGGATCCCCCAAATCCCTCCCCTCACAGTTCCAGGTTGAATGTCCAATCCACATCTACCCAAGGTGTCATATGGGGTACTTCTTTAGGTGGCCCCATCTATCTGGTATGCCCGGACGGTTTTGTTTTTTTAAAAATTTGATTTATATGCCGCCCTTCTCCGGAGACTCAGGGTGGCTTACAATGCGTTAAGCAATAGCCTTCATACTTTTGTATATTTATACAAAGTCAGCTGGGTCCTCATTTTACCTACCTTAGAAAGGATGGAAGGCTGACTCAACCTTGAGCCTGGTGAGATTAGAACTTGCAGTAATTGGAGGCAGCTGAATGTTAATCGCAGTGCTTTAGTCTACTGCGCCACCAGGCTCTTTTGGTTGACCTTGACAGTTATCAGTTCTCTCCGCAGCTGCTAAAAAGACAGTGAGAATTTTCCTCCCTTTTCCAAGACGTCTCCACCAGCAAGCATCATGAGGCTGACATTGCATGTGACAAAACAGGGATCATGATGCCATATTCCAAATGCTGGTCTCTCTTGCTTGCATTCTGATATTACATACAAGTCACATATTTTGCCCCATTGTCTCCAATGCAGACTCCCAGTCTTCCAGTGTTGTATAACAATTCCTTTAACACCCCCCTCCCCATTCCCAGAAGTCTCTTGATTGATCCTGTATGCTAGGTGTTTAACCAGGAAGAAGCTGCAGAATTTAGAAATGTTGAGAATCATGTAATCTGGTGGCCACCAGATCTGTTGGATTACAACTCCCATCATTCCCACTGGTTGAAAGGGTGGAGTTTCACATGCTGTCAGCCACAGTTATGAAACAAATATTGAATGAATGTGCGGGGTGGTGCAGTGGTTAGAATGCAGTATTGCAGGCTAACTCTGCCTACTGCCAGGAGTTCGATCCTGACCGGCTCAAGGTTGCCTCAGGGTTCCATCTTTCCAAGGTTGGTAAAATGAGGACCCAGATTGTTGGGGGGTAACATAGAGACTCTGTCAACTGTAAAGAACTGGGAAGCAATCTATAAGTTAAGGGCTATTGCTATTATAGCTTTTTGAATAATATTCAAATTAACAGCGGATCAAGGATGAAGAATATATAAAGCCGAGGCAGAAGACTACAGCTAAAAACATCCATGATATCCAAAAGAGTAACTGAGCACAGAACAAACATTTTGGTTTTCTTTAAAATGCACAAAGCCTCATTAGCAAACAGAGGAATGATGTGCAAGTAGAATGATATGCAAGTAGAACAGGCATTGAATCAGTTTTACCTTTGGATTATTCAAACTCCGTCTTGTAGGAATAGTTTCAAGGTCTAATTGCATTAGTAAGTCAGGCCATAAAGCCCTTTAACTAAGGCAACTGCATTCCAAGCAGGATGGTATTGAGAAGGAAAGATCATAAATGCAGCCACCAAGAAATCCCATCATTGCATCCGTTGGAGTCAGCAAGGGGTAATTGCTAAATACAGTGAAAAAAATAACTTCTACACAAATATCAGGAGGGGAGAGGATTAGTGAATGAAAAAAATATCAATGTTTCTATTGGCTTTTTCCAGTGTGAAGAAACCAAAGATGTGAACCTGGTCATAGACTGACAATCGATTACTGATTTTTAAATATTATTTTTGCAAAGACCCACATATGCCTTCATGGAAAGCAAACACATACCTGTAGTTGGAGCCTGCAGTTATGTTCCTTGAGTATCAAAAAACAGGAAAAAACACCCCTCTATAGCATTTCCAATATCTGCAGCTTTTCTCACCCACGTAATGGTGGTGACCTTCTACCACTGCACCATAGAGAGTATTTTAACTTACTGCACCTGCGTATGGTTTGCCAATTGCACAGTGGCAGATAGGGCAGCATTCCAGAGAGTTGACATCATTGCCCAGAGAATCATTGGTTGCCCTCTCCCCTCCTTGGAATAGCTTTATAGCTCCCGCAGCCTCAAGAAATTTCAAAACATTCTTAAAGGTCCATTTCATCCTGTGCACTCTTTTTTTGAACTATTACCATCTGGCAGACGGTACAGGACAATAAAAACAAGGACCCATAGGCTGAAAAAAAAAGCTTCTATCCCAGAGCAGTAACTATATTGAATTCTACTGTATAGTGTAATATTAATGCAATATCAGGGATTTTCAATTCAATTTAATATAATGTGAAGGATGTGTGTTTTTGTATTATTTTTTTTAATGTATAATGTACACTGAAGATGGCATTTAATTTCGTTTTACGAGGTGCAACGACAATAAACTAAACTAATGCTATCCATTGGTTGTTGGGGGTCTTTATAAAAATAGCAGTTGCAGTTTGAACCAATATCACCTCAGATGTGAAGGAACAGTACTGAAAATGCTGCAAAGGCTATTGAGATCATCTCTTCCTATTTTGCAAAATTAACCGAATAAGTTTCATTTAGGGGAAAAATAGTACTACTTATTGTCATTCTGTGAAGAGGATGACTTTCTATGGCACCTATGCTTAGTTCCTAAAATTTCAAATTTATCACCACCCCAAAGGTGTAAGAGATCATACTCAGTGCTTAAAAATAAATGTTCATCATATCCTACCCATGTTTTCCTAAAAATAAGACCCTGCCTTATATCTTTTTGAACCCTGAAATAAGCGCTTGGCCTTATTGCCATGCACTCAAAAGCCCGATTGGGCTTATTGTCAGAGGATGTCTTATTTTGGGGAAAACAGGGTATATATCTCATCCTCATTTTACTTTGTCTGGTTTGTTTACATCTATTTTTCTCGGTAATCATATTTGATTTTGTCATTATTTTTAACAGTGGGTTGTCCTTCGTGGCTAAAGTTCAGAGACCTGTCTCCTGAATCACGGACCAAGAAGTGGTTAGACGCCTTGCATTCTTTTCCTGTAAGTTACCCTGAATGGCTCTGCTATTAAAATTACTTCACTGAAGGGAGAGAAAAAAAGATGGCACAGTACGTTTCATTTATTTTTCCATTATCAATAGTAATCCCATGGCAATGAGATTGGCCCCAGCTGAAAGATGAAACGTTGCATTCGGAGAGAAGGAGATGCGTTAGTGACAAGCTGGCGACATGGACTCATCCTGCACTGGGAAAACTCACAGGCAAGGAAGTAATATTTCGATAAAACTCCTTATCGGTGCCCCCTTGCCTGTCTGAAAGTCACTTTGAGTACCCTTGCTGCATATATTTTGGGAATTCAGTCCCTTAGACAATGCAGAAGGTGAATTCCAAAACCACTTTCTTAGAAATGATATGGAAAGTAGAAACCTCAAGAGTAAACCTGCAGGAAAATGGAAATATTAAGATGCAGTCTATTAACATTTTTCATTTTATTATGTCAGCTATGTCAGCATGTATCAGCCACAAAAATAGTCTGCAAATTACTCACAGTCCAGAAAAACTCCTTCCCTTCCAGCCCAAACTTTCTTCAGTTTTACAGGATGACCTTAAAGCTTTCCTAATAATTATTCTTGCAGTTCTGCTTGTTTCCCTATTTTGTTGTCTTCTATACAGCCTGCTAGCCCTTTTCATACATCTTGATCAACCTCTACAACTTGGTGCCCTCTAGAAGCACTTGGAGTACAATGGCCAGAATGTCCATCCTTCTGTCTAGAGAGGATCACTTTGTCCATTTCCTGGTCCTCAGATGCTGCTTTAAAGTTTACCAGAATATCCCTAAAGCAAGAAAAGCTTTTGCGAAGCTTTTTCTCTGGTAACATTGTTTTGCTAATTAGGGCATACAAAACCTTTGCCAGATCAATTCTTGAATATAGCTTGTCTGCCTAGAACCCACACTGTATATCGGACATTAACACGACTGAGTGGATTCAGAGGTATTTCACTAGAAGAGTACTCCACTCCTCTACTCATAATAGAGTTCCCTATGTCACCAGGCTTGAAATTTCGGGCTTGGACAATCTGGAACTACTCCGTCTGTGGTCTGATTTAAGCAAAGTACATAAAATTGTCTGCTACAACATCTTGCCTGTCAACAACTTCTTCAGCTTCAACCACAATAATACATGGGCAAATAATCGATACAAACTCAAGGTAAACCGCTTCAAACTTGATTGCGGAAAATATGACTTCAGTAACAGAGTGGTCAATGCCTGGAATGCTCTACCCAACTCCGTTGTTACAGCCTCAAACCGTCACAGCTTCAATCTCAAACTGTCTATTGTGGACCTCACCCTATTCTTAAGAGGGCCATAAAGGAGGTGTGCATAAGTGCACCAGCATGCCTACCATCCCTGTCTTACTGTCCTCATTTATTTGTATTTACTTCCTTTGTTCATGTTTATGTTCATACCTATACTTGTTATCTTGTACATATTTGACAAACAAATACTGTAAATAAAAATTAAATTAAATTAAAGGAGAAGGGATTCTTACTTGGCACATATTCCTTTGAAGGAAGTGGGGGACAGAGAGAATGGCCATTAACCTATTTCACAAAGTGCCTTAAATCAGGGGCCCCCAACCAGTGGTGGGTTCCTCCCGGTTGGGCCCGGTTCTCCCTAGCCGGTAGTGGTGACGATATGACACCACCGAAATGGTTCTGCCACTCCCCCACCCCCTGCATAATTTTTACCTTTTATTTGGCCCCACCCCCAATGTATTGCTGCCTCCTGAGTCCCAGCTGATGGCTAGAGAGAAACAAACTGTTTAAACTCTTGCCGTGGGGCTTCAAAGGGCCGCCTTACAGCTGATCAGTGTTAAAAGAAAACAAATGAGTAGATCAGTGCCTGCAAAAAACAAATGGGTAGACCAGTACAGCTCTGCAAGCAGTTAAAAGCCTGGTAGATCAGTACCTCCACTAAATCCTAAAGAATTGTCACATGACCATCAAGCCACACCCACAAAATAAGCCACGCCCACAGAACTGGTAGTAAAAAAATTTAGAACCCACCCCTGCCCCCAACCCCTGGGCTGTGGCCCACTACCGGGCCTTGAGCCTTTCAGAACTGGGCTGCAGAAGTGGTGGTCGAGTGTGTGCGCATCCCCACTTGTGAAAGCAATGGGTGAGCATGTGTTCACATGCTACATTGTGTGAGTAGGGGAGTGCGTGCTCTCTGCTTGTGCAAATGGAGTGTGCCCACCATATGTGTGGAACCATTCCTTCTCTCTCCCCCCCCTCCCCTGGACTGGTCAACAAAACCCAAAAGCATTAGGTAACATTACCTTAACTAGCTAGAGCTATTCACACTTTTAGGGAAACCATCTTTTAGTGCATGTGGTTTTTCATTTGGGAACCCAGGCCATAAACGATGAAGTGTAGAGATGGGGAGGAGAGACAATAAAAGAAAATGGATCGGACCACACTGTCAATATGGAATTTCCACATTTTGGGACTGAGTTAGGGAAGAAATTTGTTTCTTTTAGTGTATCAAGTATACTTTTGAGTTTATGGAAGCATCCTTTTTCGTGCATTGTGATGTGCCTAAAAACCACAAAGTCCTAATCGCATGGCTTTGGCCATTATGTTGACTTGTTTTCATTCCTCTGCAGACACCCTTGTTAGTATTGACATAAACTTTGTTTCCTTTCTCATCTTCTGTTTCTATTTCTATTCCCCCCCCCCCCCCACACACACTTATGCTGTTCTTTCTCATGCTTTGGGCCGCTTCACCCCTCAACAATAGCCTTGTTGAACTCTCTCTTTTGCATCAGGAAACAGTTCCAGAACGTGGTTTGCCTTGGGGGCCTGTCAGAGGAAAGGGGAATGTAAATACCAAAATAATTCCATCATTCTAACTAGACAGTGAAAAAAATTAAATCAGGCAGGCAAAAAAGGAGGGCAGGAGGGCGGAAGGGAAAGTCTTGAAACTATGCATTTCCCCTATAAAGCACATATATGGCAGACTAATTCTTTGCTGTCAGGGTGTTTAAGAGTTGCAGGAATTGCTTCTAAATATTTAGGTAATGCATATGCAAAAACCTATTACTAACTGTTAATTGTCTTTTTAGTCCTTTGGGAATACTTTGCTTATCCTTCAACAGCAATAATTGAGTTATCAAATTGAATTAGGTCACAGCCAAATAATGAGCACATTTGACGAAAGGGAGTAAGCCCACTGCAAAGTCCCAAAAGATGAGAGTCTTATTCTCTTCCAAAAGTCTTTGATTACATGAAATATTCCATTTCTTTGTTTGGTTCTGTTTTAAATAATTAAACTATTCATTTAAGAATGTTTTAAAACTCTGGTATCATCACATTTTTAATATATTCACTGGCATCATTTTACACTGCCACTTGCCTGGAAAATTTGTGAAAATACACACCTTTAGACAAATAATGATGAAAAAGCTATGCACTTAGAACAGTTTTGTATTTTTTTACCAATCCTTCTAATCCAAATGTTAGGAATGAGAACATCATCCACATTTCTGATGGAAATCCTAGAAACTTATTTCAATTGTCGCGTCTGAGTAGTCTTCAGAGATAACCCCCACCCCCAGAGCACATTGCTGTAACTTATATTAAACAACTAACCCGTATACCATTTGAAGCTAGGAAAGCTCCCCTTTTCTACTAGCCTTCTTTCTTCCACCAGCCTATTTACTAACAGTCAAGAGTCTAGGGCTGTGATGGCGAACCTATGGCACGTGTGCCACAGGTGGAACACGTAACCATATTAGTGGGCATGTGAGCTCAGCTCCATCATGCAGGTGCGTGCCACCCAGCTGATTTTTGGGCCTTCTGGGCCCACCAGAAGTAGAGAAACAGGTTTCCTGCCTCCGGAGGGCCTTGGCGGTGGCGGGGGGCGGGGCATTTTTCTCTCTCACCTGGCTCCAGAGCCTTTCTAGGAGTCTGGGGCGGGTGAAAACGGCCTTCCCCACTCCTCTGGAGGCCTTCCAGAGGCCAGAAATGGCCCTTTGCCAACTTCTGGTAGGACCGGAAGGCCCGTTTTTTGCTGTCCCCAGCGTCCAGAGCCTCTCTAGGAGTCTGGGGAGGGTGAAAATAGCCTTCCCCACCCCCCTGGAGGTCCTCCTGAGGCCAAAAATGGCCCGTTTGCCAACTTCTGATCCCACCAGAAGTTGGCAAATGGGATGTTTCTGGCCTCTGGAGGGCCTCTGGGGGGATTGGGAAAGCCATTTTCGCCCTCCCCAGGCTCTGGAGCCAGGTGAGAGAGAAAAACGGGCCTACCAGACCATCACATGCCAGGAGCGGAGGGAGGGGGGGTCATGCATGCATGTGCAGGGGTGGGATGCATAGAATTATGGGTGTGGGCACACACGCACACGACCCCCCCGCCCCTCCTCCTAGCACACAATGGCAAAAAGGTTAGCCATCACTGGTTTAGGGAGTTATGAACCTGTTCTTTCATGATAGAGAAGATAGTGTCAGATGGTTCCTGGGCAAGCCATAACTCAGCTATGGATTCAACTTCATTTTGCTTCTTCCCATACATTTCTTTACAGACTGCAAGCCTTGGCTCTATCTGGAGTAGAACTATTTATTTGGATAACATTAACGTTACCTGTGCCTGAACTGTCATACGATCTCTTATGGTGGCTTGACGTAAAGAGGAGAGACAAAGAGAGAGAGAAAGGGAGAGGGAGAGGGAGGGGGAGGGGGAGAGGGAGAGAGAGAGAAAGAGAGAGAGAGAGAGAAAGAGAGAGAGAGAGAGAGAGAGAGAGGGAGAGAGAATTCTACAGCATACCACAATGTAGTTGATAGATAGCCTCTCACAATCAACTAGATATGCTCCAGTGAAGTAGGAACAAAACCAGTATAATAAAGTTCTGTTCCCCCAACTTTCAATTTTCACAGACCTCTTGGAAGGATGTGACAACCAGTGGTATTTTATGTATTAAGAGATATGGAAGAATCAGGAAGGGCACACTCTTCCCTTCAAGTCCTGATCTTTACCAGAGCAGTGAAGGTGGCTGTTGAATCTTAAGCTGCTGGAAGATACTTTACAACTTGGAATCCACAGGTGTAAACGAATCCCAGATAATGTTGCAAGTCTGCATTTGAGATTCTCATAGATCCTACCTCTGTGGAGTTCAGTCTTTCCCACAAATGTCACAACTTCCTGAAGGTAGATCTGGTAGATCGAGGGAGCTGGTAAATCTAGGGAGAAACTGCTGGAGTCCAGCCTTCTGATACAAAAGGTAATGTGTGATGTGTCCCCGTTGCACGCACACACACAAACAGACAGCCAGGAGTTAATGAATCAAACTGTCAGGAATTCCTTTAAGATAACAGTCTTGGCAGCGAACCATGAACTGCCTGCCAAGAGATTTTACCCACTAAGGGAGGTTTTTTCTCCTCAGTCCGATATACCAAATTAATTCCACAAAGCAAAGAATTGTCAAAGTCCAGTCCGAAGAAATCCAAAAAGAGATTCTAACAGGGTTCTAGAAACACGATATGACTTCCGAGCTTTTCAATTTGTCCGTCACAAGGCCTGAATAGCCGACACACACCCTTTTATCCCTTGTGGGGTATGGTCCAGTGACTCAGCTCAATCTCTGACCCGCCCACGGCTCTTTCTCTGCTGCGTGCGCTTATCCTTCTGACGCTGTCTGGGATCCAGCCAAAACTCATCCCCCTCGCTCTCTATCTGTGGCTGCTCCGCAGTGCCTTGCTCCTGGCATATCTCTTGGCCTTTGGAGGAAACCTGAGGCATTGCCAGAGAGGAGGGTCCTGGAGAGGGAGGCCTTTTCAAATCCTCTCCTTCACCTTCTGAGTCCTCTCCCTGTTAGGACAGGCTCGGGGGTTGGAGTCACAACAAGGGACAAGTATACAAGTATATTTCTGACCTTATATCTTTGTGTTACTCAACATGTTCAATGAAGTTAATGTATAGTCTCCCCCACTCCCAATTCTCTAAACATCTATGCTGCTATTTCATCTATTGTTGCTTTGTACTCCTTGTAAGTAGTACTTTGTACTCCTTGTAAGTAAAAATGTACTCTGAATTATGTCCAAGAATATACACCTCAATGTCTTCTAGGATAGGAAATGTTTCTGCAGAGATATTTGGCAGGTTTACAGTACTTGACTGCAGTAGCACAATAAATAGGGTAATAAATAGCACACTTATTCCAATGAACTGTGAGGTTACCCAAAGAGCCAGAGAAAAATATATTTGCAGGGCAAACAGGAGAGAATGATTGGGAAGTATGTATTGGATTCATGACACCAGTTCTCAGATGGAAACTGAACTCCAAATGCCCAGTATCATTTATACTGACCTATAACAATCCCTCATCCTTATGCAATATGTGTGTTTGTTTGTTTGTATGCATGTATTGTATCTTGGCAAAATTATATTTTGCATCTACTATATCTATGCTAGACATGTATTTGTCTTAGAAATGTTCTGTTTATTTATGGATGTATCCTTTTTACTTTTTCCAATTCTGCAAACATAGGCCTCATACTATAACAAGATGAATGATCATACCGCTTATATTGCACTTTAATTGCAGCAAACTGTTTAAAATAAAGAAACCTTCCACTGCAAATATGAAGCAAGTTATAACGATAAGCATTTTGTAATACGGAGAAGATAAACAAAAATCAAAGATAAATAATGTTGTGGGACTTGTATTTTAATTACCCAAACTGCATTTTTAAAAAATGTATCATGGAAAAATCAGTTATAAACATAATTGTTAAGAAAATAGAGTGACAATTTTAAAGAACTAATGATACTATATCTACTTATGAACATCACCTATATCAATTATCCATTTGTGAGGACAAAAAGATGTGGAAATAAAGGAAAAGAGTGCCATGCTTTCATATGGCAACACATGATGAATACGTACTGTAATTTGCTAAGTACTGTGCATATTTGTTCATAATCTGTACTTTCTGAGGGGAAGTTGAAATGGTTGCTAAATATGACATGAGGATGCTTGCACACTTTCCCTCAAAGGGACTGTGTTTATTACTTTCTGTCTCTCTCTTTCAATCAAAGCTGTAATCATGGATTTGAGACAGCTGCCTTGTTTCTTAATTTTATATTTACAATATTTTAGATGTAATTTTCCAAAATCAGACCCTTTTATATTGGCAAAACAAATTCGACTAGAAAGAAAATACATGAGCAGAATATTTCTTTTCCAAATGCAAAAGTATAAAACTAAACCAGGCAATCAGAGTGAAGGCACATTTATACATGTGGTGTGAAGTGACAGAATTCCACCAGGATATGACTTTTCAATATATTCAGCTCATGATCTCCAGTGCAGCTTGTGGCAGTGAATTCTTTCAGTTAATTATCAATGTCAGGAAGAAGGATTTGTGTATATTCAGTGACCTAAACGGATATGTCTGTCTCCCAAAGCAACTCCTCAAATGGGACTCCCTCGCTCCCCAAATTAGTTATATTACATTGCAATAAACCAATGCCTGCAGAAAATCCAACAAGGCAAGAAATTAAGTGAAGTATTCTTGCAATGATATTCAGAATCTACAATGGCACCTGTTTTACCCAAGACATGACAATTAGACAGTGAAGAAAGTCTATCTTTTGAAAAGGCCCTGCTTCAATAGAGATTTTTGCTGTCATGTATTTATTTATATTTTTGTTGTAAACATGGCAGCAATAAAGATTCAGGCTCTTCTCCTATGTCCATAAACATGAAAAGGTTCCCTTGATGTATAACCTCTGAGCAGAGAAGGACTTTGCTTAGTCAAAGAAAAGAAAGAAAGAAAGAAAGAATTAAGGAAGGAAGGAAGGAAGGAAAGAAGGAAGGAAGGAAAGAAGAAAGGAAGGAAAGAAAGAAGGAAGGAAGGAAAGAAAGAAAGGAAAAAGAAGGAAGGAAGGAAGGAAAGAAAGAAAGAAAGAAAGAAAGAAAGAAAGAAAGAAAGAAAAGAAAAGAAAAGAAAAGAAAAGAAAAGAAAAAGGAGGAAGTGCTAAAGCATTGCTGCCTAGTTTGTTTGAGGAAGTGGCCCACATCACATCACCATTATTGTTCGTCAGACAGCCAGATGTTCAGACTGGATTTGGCATTTTTGTCCACCCATCAAATATTTCCAAAGGACCTAGGCAGATGTTGATGTTTGATGGTGTTAGAGCAGGCGGGCCATGGGCCGGATGCATCACACGCAGGCTATGCCAACCCCAGCTCTGTGAAGGGGAAAACATCGCAATATGTCATGTGACAGCAATGTGACGCCACAAGTTTGACACCTGTGTGTTAGAGGTATCCTTGCAGGATGTAAGCTGGTCTGAGTAGAGCTGCCTTTTGCAATTGACTGACGATGAATTTTTCAATGTTGATGGTGTTCAAATAATGTTCCAATTGTACCCAAGATTCTATTGTTACTATTGGTACTACCCTTGTTTTCTTTTGCCACAATTGTTCTTACTTCTATTTGCAGGTCTTTTTGCTACCTTTTCTCTCTTCTTTTCTGTGGTGTCCAGGTACTGCCACATCCACTATCCAGACTTTTTTGACTTTCTCATCGACAATTGTTAAGTCTGGCATCTTCCAGTGTATCATTGTTTCTACCTTGTCATGCCTTTGTCTGTAGTCAATCTGTGTGAGCTTCTTGCAGCAGCTAACCAGAAGTCCACTGTTTCTTCAGTTTCTTTGCAGAGGTGGCCCTTGCTATCTGTTGCTGTCTTCTCAGTTCTGGCTTTGTATGCATTTGTTTTCAAGGATTGGTCTTGTGTAGCTGGAATTTATCCCTCTGTCTTTTTCTTCAACCTTCCTGATCTTAGCCAATGCTAGGTCCTGTTATTATCTGCTTTGCCTGCTATTCTGTATTTTTGTTTTGTTTTAATTCTGTATTCTATATTACTGTATTGCCTGTATTCAGTATTTTTTTTAATATATTGGCCATGTAAAACTTTGTCTTCCCCTATCTCTTTTCTCTTCTTCATTCTTTCTTGTAGGCCAGTTTGGTCTCTACAGTGCTCAGTAAGTCTTCCCGAGGCTTCCTGCATCTTCTTCATTGTTCTAAGATAGTCTTCCAATGCTCTTTCTTTTTCTCCAATAGTCTGATGTACTTGCAACATAGGGACATGGTGGCTCAGTGGCTAAGACGCTGAGCTTGTTGATCGAAAGGTTGGCAGTTCAGTGGTTCGAATCCAAAGTGCCGCATAATGGGGTGAGCTCCCGCTCCTTGTCCCAGCTTCTGCCAACCTAGCAGTTCGAAAGCACGTAAAAAATGCAAGTAGAAAAATAGGGACCACCTTTGGTGGGAAGGTAACAGCGTTCTGTGCACCTTTGGCATTTAGTCATGCCGGCCACATGATCACGGAGACGTCATTGGACAATGCTGGCTCTTCGGCTTTGAAACGGAGATGACACCACCCTCTAGAGTCGGGAACGATTAGCAGATATGTGCAAGAGGAACCTTTACCTTTACCTTACTTGCAACCTTCCATGGCCACCTATTTTCCTTGGTAAATAGAGTCTATCAATATCACTCTGAGAATAAATGGCATGATTCATTGTCATTATTTTTCCGGTCTTTTAATCCAGGACTTCTAGTTCACCTTGAGTTCAATCCACTATTCCAGCTATGCATCTAATGACTGGAATTGCCCAGGTGTTAATTGCCTAGCTGGTATTTCCTTCACGGAGTTTGGACTGTAAGATCTTTTTCACTCTTTTGATATATTCACTTCTAATCTTTTTCTTGACTACAGTGTACTTGATATTGTCAGCTTGAAGGATGCTGATTGTCTTCAGCCAGACGCTTGCTTTTATTTCCAGAGGACTTCTTGATTCCTTCAGTTTTTACTATTTTTCCTGCATTCCATGGTGATCAGGGCAATTTAGTCCAAACTAAATTACAAGATCTTGGCTGTATATGCGGACAGTATTGAGCAGTGATTGTGATAAATTAAATATCTATAGGCAATGCCACAATGAAAACATAACGCATAACATTCTCCTTCCCTCCACATGTTCTCCCCACAACTAGTGTTGAGAAGCTTACTGTCTCCAGTGGTGGACAAAACATAACATTATTTCAGCTACATGCCAAGCTCTTCCTGGAATTTGCCTAATGGTCTTTTGATGACCAAGTGCATGGTCATCATTTTACATCTTGCAAGAAATCCCACAGGTTAAATATGCACTGGGCAAAGAAATGCTTCTTTCAGTCTCTCCCAACTCTCTTTGGACAGAGAAGGAAAAGAATGCCTCTCCCCATTTATTCCACACCTTCTACTGTGTTTTCCCGAAAATAAGACCCTGTCTTATATTTTTTTTGAACCCTGAAATAAGTGCTTGGTCTTATTATTTTGGGGTGCGTGGAGCAAGATGGGACTCCTTTTGCTGTCTTACCTGATTTCCAGCTTTGTCTCCCTAACCCTAACCAGAGAAAATGGCAGAGACAGGCTGTGCATGTGTTTAAATATTTTTAGGGAGGGCTTATTTTTGGGGTGGTCTTATTGTTTTGGGGTGTGTGGAGCAAGACGGGGCTCCTTTTGCCATCTTACCTAATTTTCAGCTTTGTCTCCCTAACCCTAAGCAGAGGAAATGGCAGAGATAGGCTGCACATGTGTTTAAATATTTTTAGGGAGGGCTTATTTTTGGGGAGAGCTTATTTTTGGGGAGGGCTTATTTTCGAGGAGGGCTTACTTTGGGGGGATATTTCAGCACATGCACAAAAAACCCCAATTGGGCTTATTATCCGGGGAGGTCTTATTTTCACAGAAACACAGTATCATTTTCACCATGTCCTCTAAACTTGCTTTTCTAGACTTTAAAAAAACACACCTCAAACTGTAATATCTTCTCATGCGGAAGATATTAGGACTCTTTCAAAAAATTTGTTTATCTTTCCAGTCCTACAACACTTTTTTGGGAGACTCACTGCTGAGAACAATATGCCCGGAGGCATCTATAGAATCTGGAAATTTGATCAGGGTGATGAAACATGCATTGTGATCTTGTGCTGCATGTTGTATCATTTGTCTTTCCTTGCCAACACGCCACAGATGCCCTAGGAATAGCATCCAGAGAAGACTCTCTTATAACATACATACAGTATGAAAAAGGTTTTGTTTTGAGGTAACTATTAGGAGAGAAGAGCTGCCAAAAAACAATTTATCGTAGCTGAAGTAAAAGAGGAGTCTGGGCCCACTCACTTTCTTTCTCAGCATACTTGTTAATAAGTTTCAGTTCTACTGAACTCAGCAAGGTTGATAGGAGTTCTTTATTTATTCAATGTCAGTCTGCTACACTCAGTCACTCATATCTGCTAAACAATCAAGAATTAATGATAACACATCCATGGTAGAGTAGTAAAATATAAACAATTATATAAAAACTAAGCCACAACAGATAGCCATGAATATAACATGAAGAAACAGGGTAAAATAACAATAAATAACTAGACAGCAGTAAATGTCAGGTACGTGAAAGTGAATTATTTATTTGATTTCTGTCTTACAGTTCATGAAGGCTTATATGGAATCTTGTTTAATTTTATCTCAAGAGCAACCTTGCCCCGTAACTTTAGATGGGGTGACAGAAAGAGAGACTGGCCTAAAGTCACTCAGTGAGCATCTATGAATGAGCAAAACTGGAACCTCTATTTTTATTTAATACTAGCTGGCATCAATATGGGATATTAATGCTTAATCACACCATTATAAATTATTGTGAGGTTTGCGGGTGGTGGGAATGGGATTGGGGCAACTGCGTATTCTACTCTTAGAAAAATCTGTCCGTCAAAAGATAGTTTAACCCTGATATTGAAGGATTTTGAAATTCCCCAAATGTATTTTAATTTAGACATTGAAGAATTGTTGTAGTAAAACCTGTATATTTTTGCTCAGTTTATGGAAAACTGTGTAAAGGTTTGTTCCATTTATTATTTTCACTTTCTAGGAGAAACAGTCATTTAACTTAAGAAGAGCCAGGCACATTTCAGGAAGGTGTGAGATTTTGTAAGCTTCTTTGCCTATTTTATTACCAGTGGGGGGAAAAAACACAAAAATATACATAGTAATAAAATAAAATGTGAAAGCTCTGTTGGGAACAGAATAATATATAATACATAAATTTTTATAACATCACCCTAGAAAAGCATACTTTGGTAGTGAGTGAGAAGAAAAGATTATGAAGATCTATGATTGCTGTCAAAACATTGTTCCAATGAACAGCTACATGGTATTCTGCAAAAATCTTACCATATTTTATTTATTTATTATTATTCATGTTGGCTTTTCTTAAATCTTCTTTTCTCTCTAATAAACATTTACCTAAAGAAAAAACATTTCTCTCTTTTCTTTTTAAGAGACTAAAAAACAAACAAACGGGAGAAATGAACCAGAAATATATACTGTATTTTTTTAAACTATGGAACCAGATTATGAAGGCAGAGAGATAGTTTGGAAATCTGAACAACTTTTGAGAATCAGAAGCCAGGATCTTGAAATCACCCTGTATTTCAAGTAATTAATGATTCACTTGTTCACCTTCTATTAATATAACTATCACTTTCAGTCTCTTGAAGGACTCATTTGATCATTTCTGTACTTGACTTTTTATTAGGTAAATGAAGACTTTCCTTCTGGTCACTTGGCTATGAGTGCCTCTTTGAAGATGGCTGACCATCCTTTTGCAAAAGGTGGTAATTAAAGATCAAAGACACTTTGAAAAATAATAATAATTTGACTCCAGAAAATGAGATCTGGAAGGTAGTTGCTAACATCTGTCTACAGAGCAGGGGGTTCAGTGAGTGATGCTGACAGATTCACATATTTTTTTTCAATACCATCACTGGTATTGGTGGCGCAGTGGACTAACTGCTGTTAAAGTAGCACTTAAGTTGCCAGTTGCCTGCAATTACTGCAAGTTCAAATCTCACCAGGCTCAAGGTTGACTCAGCCTTCCATCCTTTCTAAGGTAGGTAAAATGAGGACCCAGATTGTGGGGGCAATAAGCTGACTTTGTATAAATATACAAAAAAAGTATGAAGGCTATTGCTTAACACATTGTAAGCCGCCCTGAGTCTCCAGAGAAGGGCGGCATATAAATCAAATTTTTTTTAAAAAGTATGCATCTTTCTGGATAGGTAATCTCATTTGGGATATAGACTCACTCTTATTTGAGTGGTCAATTCCAGACAGTAATAGTGTAAAATTATTTTCCTGCACAATTTCTACATGGCTTTTTTAAAAATGTCATCCATGAAGTACCAGAAGAGTTATCCAGAGATATGAAGTAAGCTATAGTCAGTAACTAGATAGCACTCAGCTGTACCTTGACTTTTAAACTAATTCATATAAGTCTTAAATAGCAAATGCTATTCATTATACAAACTGGTGGGGGCGTCTAAATCCTGAGTGACTGACAGGCCAAGAAGATGGATAACTTAATGACAATATCAACTCTGTGTGCAGCTGTTGTGATAATGACAAATTCCACTATGGGATCTTTAGAAAAGGAATTTAAAAAAACAAAACAAAACTGTCAATATTGTAGTGACTTTTGATAGATTTTTGGTGTGATCAGAATTATATACAACAATAGCATTTAGCATTTAAAGTTATATATTGCCTCATAGTGCTTTACAGCAGCGGTCACCAACTGATGGTCCCCGTGAGAAGATTTTGGTGGTCCACAGAAAAATTATTTGCATTTTTTAAAAATATTGCACTAAATTGGGGTCCTCAAACTATGCCCCCTGCACCGGATATGTGCAAGGAATGTGTTGCTGCAGAGAGTCTCCCACTTCGGGGTTTTTTTGTGTGGGTCGGAGGGGGGACAGAAATTCTGACTTGGGGTCTGCTTTGGCCTCCTGGTGTGGGGCTTTGGACAAAGGCTGGAGGGAAATGCCACTGGTGGCAAGGAGCCAGAGGGTCTTGTTCCAGTGGGACTGCATCATGGTCTGGAACTGGCTGACCATCTCTGAGGTGGCGCAGTGGTTAGAGTGCAGTACTGCAGCTACTTTAGCTGACTGCTAGTTCAGCAGATCAGCAGATCAAATCTCACCGGCTCAAGGTTGACTCAGCCTTCCATCCTTCCGAGGTGGGTAAAATGAGGAGCCAGATTGTTGGGGGAATATGCTATTTAGTATACTGTCTTTGGTGTAAGCCGCCCAGAGTCCTCGGAGAGTGGGCAGCATAGAAATACGAATAATAAAATAAATAAATAAAATAAATAAATCTCAGCCCGCTGAGCCTCCAGGCACTGGTACCCGGCCTTGCACTCCTGCAGGTCTTCCCTCTGCTGGGAAAGCCTATGCTCATAGTCCTGAGTGAGGTGCTTCTGCTGAGCCTCTTTCTCAGTCATATCCAATTTGAATTGAGCCAGCTGTTTTGCCAACTCTTTCTCATGGTGGTTGCTTAGCTCCAACAACTGCTTCCTGTTGGGGCCCTAAGGAGCCTGGCGAGGAGGAGGCGAGGAGTGGCTGGCAGGAGAGGGGTGAGTAGATAGAGTGACATTGAGTTGGCCATCGAGTTGGCCATGGCAACTCAGTCACATGACCACCTAGCTACGCCCACCCAGCCATTCATTAGGCAGATCATATTAGTGGTCCGTGGGATTTAAAATTATGAATTTGGTGGTGCTTGAGGTCCGAGAGGTTGGGGACCCCTGCTTTACAGCATTCTCTGGGCAAAAAGTCTGTAGAGATTCTCAGTCATCCAGGTCATGGTTGTCCCAAAAGTGCTTTCTCAGGAGGCTTTTAGCAGACTTTTAGCTATACAATTTGGGATGAACACCCTTTGAATGGTGTGGGAGTAGGAATGGATTTCCAGAGGAAAAATTACAGACTTACAGGAATCAGGAGGACTACTCAGGTGACTCTGAGGACACCAAGTGTTTCAACAACCCTTTAAAAGGATGCAAATGACCAGCTGTCTGCAAGGAATATATAAATCCTTCCGTTCCCCACCATCCAGTCAGAGCTGAAGAAGCTTCTTGGATGAGAAGCAAAACGTCTTCAAAGAAAAATCAGAAAGTCCAGTTGCCTCTTGAAAAAGCACCTTTGGGACAGAGGGAGTAGATTGGTATAGGATTTAAAGGCACTGGGCTAGAAACCAAAAATATTTTGAATTCTAGTCCTATCTACTAGTCCCATCTTAGAGACAAGGCAAGATATTTGGCAAGTCACTCTCAGTCCTTGGAAGAAAGTACCGTATTTTCTGGCGTATAAGACTACTCTTTAACACAGGAAAATCCTCTCAAAAGTTGGGGGTCGTCTTATACGCTGGGTATAAGCCTACCGACGCTCCGACTTCCCCAGCTGACCCCCAGTGATGGCGAGCCCCAGCTGTCTGGAGAAGTCGGAGCGTCGGTAATATGCACCTGGATGCCTGGGACTGTGGGGGAAGCTCTGCGCAGCAACCAGCTGGGTCCAGCATTCAGCAGCATGCAGCCTTGACGAGATCGGCACAGCTTTCCGAATCTGAGTTGCCGGCGCTGACCGATGACGCTACGGGAGCACCGACAACATTGAGGGGTAGTCTTATACGGCGAGTATAGCCCAAACCCTCTATTTTAATAGGAAAAATAGGGGGTCATCTTATACGCTCAGTCGTCTTATACGCCGGAAAATACAGTAAGGACAAATCCAAAATGTGGCCAAGAAAACTACAAGGATTTGTCCAGCCATATAGGCAAAGGTCAAAATTGACTTGAATGCACACACACACACACACACACACACACACACACAAAGAAATAAATTATGTAAAAACAAGTCAGGACACTTTCAGTAATAACTTACTCTCAATTTCAATGATCGCTTCTGCGTTTTTTTCCTGATGAAATGGTTTTTAACCTCTCAGGGTGATTATATTATACATGATAACCAACATTGTGTTCCAGGGATTTGTCTAGCCATAAAGCCAAAAGTTAAAACTGACTTGAAGGCACTTTTTTTTAAAAAAAAAATGAATTATTTACAAAGTTATGACACTTTCAGTAATAACTTATTCTCAATTTCAATAGTCGCATCTGTATTTTTGCCTGATGGAATGGTTTTTACCTCTCCGGGCGATTAAATTATACATGATAACCAACATTGTACTTGACTCTTGATACGCGTCTGATAGTTTTCCTTCTTGGGCTTCAGAGATAACTGATTGGCCTTTGGGGATTTTATACCGTATTCCTAAATTGCTTTAACCTGCTTAACTGCATGCTGTACAAACAGGGAAAAATTGGCAGTGGCACTACTTTTATCCCCAGAAGCTAGAAGTTATCTCATATATTAATTTTATTCATTATTATTATTATTTTTTTGCAGAAGCTCATGTTCTTTTGAATTAGATCCCATTGGCATGTGTTCAGTATGGATATTGCATGTTCCTTTGATTCTTCTCTGACACCTCAAGGATAGAAGGGGAATCACAAATAATCAACATGTTAGATTGCCTGCATGATTTATTATATATCTACGAGCACAAGCTTTTTTTGCATGTGTTTTCTCTTTGCAACAAGCTGGTCACATGATGTTCTTCGCACTTTCCTCTTCAGTCTCTTCCTCACTTCCTAATCAAATGCATTGGCAGTTCAGTTGCGCTGCCAGGTGCATAGAAGTTCCAAATACCTCTGGGAAAGGTTGATATTGATAAATGTTTTTCTGGCTCCCAAGAGGCACTTGATAAGTGGTGAAATCCAAATTTTTTTTACTACCGGTTCTGTGGGCATGGCTTGATGGGCATGGTGTGGCTTGGTGGGCGTGGCTTGTTGGGTGTGACAGGGGAAGGATACTGCAAAATCCCCATTCCCTCCCCACTCTGGGGCTAGCCAGAGGTGGTATTTGCTGGTTCTCCAAACTGCTCAAAATTTCCCCGACCAATTCTCCAGAACCTGTCAGAACCTGCTGGATTTTCCCCCTGCGCTGGATGCTTCTGTCCGTACAGCAGGAATCTGTGCAGGGGACTCCAAAAAGTTCAAGATGACCACAATCATGTGATCAAAGCTTTACCCCTTTTACATCTGCCAGAGTCCTGGTAGCGCAGCAGACTAAAGCACTGTTATTAACATCAGCTGCCTGCAATTACTGCAAGTTCAAATCTCACCAGGCTCAAGGTTGACTCAGCCTTCCATCATTTCAAAGGTAGATAAAATGAGGACCCAGATTGTGGGGGCAATAAGCTGACTTTGTATGAATATATACAAAAAGTATGAAGGCTATTGCTTAATGCATTATAAGCCGCCCTGAGTCTCTGGAGAAGGGCGGCATATAAATCAAATTTTTAAAAAAAGGAGTGGAGCTTTGATCACATGGTTGTAGCAGCCATATTGACTTTTTTTTTACTTGCTTCCTGCCAATATCCCTTCATATGAGCATCAGGTGCTTTTTGGCTATTGCTTTAAAAAAAAAAAGAGCTGAAACCTTTTCATTTTAGATTATCTAGATTGGAGAGTGCCTGAAATATGTTTTAGGAAAAAGGATACTGCATTTCTTGAATCATGCTGGGTGTTTTGTAATAATGGCTTGCAGAAAAATACTCCTGCAGGTAGTCCTCAAGTTCCAGCTATAATGGAGTCTGCTCATCACAGTCATAACTCATGTGACCAAACCAATTTTACAACCCTTTTTGTGATGGTTATTAAAGCTTGCTATGGTCACGGTTTTGCTGAAAACCAGAAATAAATGCAGTTTATTGGCAAAACTGTACTAGAACATAGTCATGCAGGGGTGATTGTTGTAACTTTAAATCCAGCTCATACGTACTCCCAGGTAGGTTTGTCGGAACTTCAAACAGTCGCTAAACAACCCAACTTAAGTTGACAGCTACCTATATTTGTTTCAGGAACAAATTACTCTATTTCAATACAGCTAGTCCTCGACTTACGACCACAATGGAGCCTAAATTTTCTGTTGTTGAGTGAGACATTTGCTAAATGAGTTTTGCCCCATTTTATGACTTTTCTTGCCACAGTTGTTAAGTGAATTACTGCAATTGATAAATTAGTAACCCGGTTGTTAAGTGAATTTGGCTTCCCCATTGACTTTGCTTGTCAGAAGGTCGCAAAAGGGGATCACATGACCCCAGGACACAGCAACGGTCATAAGTATGACCCAGTTGCCAAGTATCTGAATTTTGATCACGTGATCATGGGGATGCTGAAAAAGTCATAACTGTGAAAAATGGTCATAAGCCACTTTTTTCAGTGCCGTTGTAACTTTGAACAGTCACTAAATGAACTGCAGTAAGTCCAGGACTGCCTGTAATCCTTATCTGATACTATATCTATAGTATCAGATAAGATACTATATCAGTGATGGCGAACCTATGACACATGTGCTACAGGTGGTATGCAGAGCCCTCTTTGCAGGCACGTGAGCTGTTGCCCCAGCTTAGCTCCACCGTGCATGCGCGCGTGCCTCCCACTGGCCAGCTGGTTTTCAGATCTCTGCCACGCATGCGCGGGGGGCAGGGTGCATGCGGGAGATGCGCGTGCATGTGCAGGGAAGTGGGTGCGCACAGGGAGGTCACACGTGAATGTGCAGGGAGAGGGGTGCATGCAAGGGTCATGAATGCATGTATGGGGTGGGGCGCACACAGGGGTTGTGTGTGCACGCATGAGGGTAGGACGCACGCAGGGTGGTCATGTGTGCATGCACATGGGGAGGGGCATGCAGTAGGGTCACATGCACATTGCATCATGGGTGTGTGCATGCGCATACGTGCATTTGTACGCACACATGCGCTTTGGGCACTCGGTGCCAAAAAGGTTCGCCATCACTGCTATATATGCATCTCTATATATATCTATATAGAAGAGCAACAAAGAATATCAAGTGTCTTGATGCTAAATCGTATGATGAATGTTTGAGGGAACGAGCTATGTCTAGTCTATTGAAGAGAAAGATCAAGAGGGACATGATAATTATCTTCTAGTATTTGAAAGGCTGTCACAGAGAAAAAGGGATTGACTTATTCTCCAAAGCACCTGAGAGCAGGACAAGAAATAATGGGTAGAACTTGTTAAAAAGAAATCCAACTTAAAATTCAGAAGGAAATTTCTGACAATAAGAACAATTAATCAATGGAATAGCTTGCTTCCCAGAACTGTGAGTGCTCCATCACTGGATGTTTCAAAAATAGACTGGACCATCGTTTGACTAGGATGGTATAAGTCTCCTGTCCTGAGCAGGGGGTTGGACTAGAAGACCTCCGAGGTCCCTTCCAGCTCTGAGTCTATGTTCTTTGAAAAGTTTGCTATGCGTGTGCTAGATAGCACAAGATATGATTGCATGGATAAAATCTCATAAATTCCATGGGGCACGTGCTAGACAGTAAGGAAGAACGTCTGCAAATTTTATTTTAAAAGAGCATTCTTGGATTAAATATTTTACACGCGGCATTCAGTTTCATTGCTTTCAATGATAAAGGCTTTACCGTATGTGTTGAAGGCCTCATATCCATTACAGGCGCTACTTTGTGCCATATGGCAGGGTCCCAGTAAGAATTCTTTCCGCCACTTATCTGAGATGTATATTAAACATGTAAATATCTCAGAAATGAACGCTTATTATGTTGTTAAACTCAAATTCTGCCTGGCTGTGAGATAGAAATGAGGATGGAGTATGAAGTTTCAGAAACACAGGGATTCTTTTTCAGAAAGCAGGCATAGCACTCTGAAAAGAATAATTGTACAATAAACTATATACCTCTCT
Organism: Ptyas mucosa; assembly: GCA_012654045.1. Lineage (NCBI taxonomy): Eukaryota > Metazoa > Chordata > Lepidosauria > Squamata > Colubridae > Ptyas > Ptyas mucosa. The sequence continues at coordinate 529,844 of WNWU01013815.1, read as the reverse complement.
CTATATAGAAGAGCAGCAAAGATGATAAAGGAACATTTAAGGACAGAGACAGAATTGTATCCAAAAATTGTATAATACAACACTTTATTTTTACAATTCTGTGTTGTACTATCTGAAATCGGTTACAATATTTCCTGAGGTCTGTTTTAGAGATCCGAATGGCCTTCTGATGCACAGATAAAATAATTAGCAAAGACCAGATCTGATACAATTCTGTCTTGCTCCTTAAATGTTCCTTTAATATCTTCCTGATAATTAAAGTCATTGTCTCCTCTGCGAAATAAATCATTCATATGCAATATCAGGAGAGAGAGAAAAAAAATACGAGCAAGCAAAATCAATCTGTAGTTAATATTTGATAGCTTTCCTCCATGCCTTTATAATAACACTGCATATTGTTTCATACAAGACTGGACTAGAGAGTCTGTTTTTTCATAGTGTGTACAAGATGACTTACACAAACATGTTCCATTACCATTAGCAATAGCACTTAGACTTATATACTGCTTCACAGTGCTTTACAGCCCACTCTAAGCAGTTTACAGAGTCAGCATATTGCCCCCATAAATCTGGGTCCTCATTTTACCGACCTTGCAAGGATGGAAGGCTGAGTCAACCTTGAGCAGGTGAGATTCGAACTGCCGAATGCAATATTGCATTCTAACCACTGCGCCACTACAGCTCATTAATTGAAATAGAAAACTGCAGACACACAATTCACACAGAAAGGGAAAACAGAAAAGATTGGCACAGGTATCGAACCATCTGTGTGGCATAAGAATATGACTGAGAATAGAATGGATTATTCCTAGAGAAAGATTCTGCTTCATAAGGTATTAATTACGGTTGCACTGTTAATCAACTTCAAAATGGATCATAGTCCTATATCTGAAATTAAATAGGGCAGTTCTCTGGCTATAGCAGAGGATAGGCAGAATATCTCCTTCTCACACCGATCTCCCTTCTGCCATCCATGATCACCTTGCAATAGAGTTTAATTAAGCTTTCTTTCAGAAATACCCCTTAGGTGACAATGTAGGATTCAAGACTCTGGTTGTCTGACTAATTCCATATTCTCCTGAGCCTGCTGAATGTCAGTTTTTACAGTCTAGATCAGTGATGGCTAACGCACGCACAAATGCATGCATGCGTGCACACACCCATAATGCAATAAGCACATGACCCCTCTGCACACCCCCTGCATGCACGTATGACCTCCCATGAGTGCCCCAATCCCCCCACATGTGCGTATAACTCCCGTATGCACCCCATCCCCTGCACATGAGTGTGTGACTCACATGTGTGCCCCCACTTCCCTGCGCATGTGAGTGCATCTCTCACATTGTCACACCCCACACGCATGCACGGCAGAGACCCGAAAACCAGCTGGCCAGTGGGAGGCACGCAAGCATGTACAGTGGAGCTAAGCTGGGGCAATGGCTCACATGCCCGCAGAGAGGGCTCTGCATGCTACCTGTGGCACGCATGCCATAGGTTCACCGTCACGGGTCTAGATTTTGGTCCTCTAGTTTAAATTTTGGGGTTTGTCAAAAGGCTCCTTTTGAATAAATTGACAGGAATAGTGCTAGGAATATAGCATCAGTTGCATTAGGATTATTTTTTTTAGAAGATAAATCATCCAAAAGATGAAGAAAAGAAGTAGTGGCCATCACTTCTTCATACTACTAGGATGAAGTGGTTGAGGAGTGAAAATTACAGGAACTTTGGGAGCGATTCATAAGAAGGCAGCCAAAGGTTAATTGAACAAACTCAAACTAGTGTTCTAGATTTTATGAAAGCTGACTTCAACAAACTCAAGAAAAAGAATCGGGAAGGATTTCCATGGATAGAAATACTAGAGGAAAAGCAACAACAGTTCAGGACATTTGGGAAAGTCTGAAAAGTGAGATAAAAGCCCAAACAAAGACAATATCACAGAGAAAGAAAAAGAAGAGATTCCGATGAGACCAGCATGGTTGCATAAAAAGCTCTCTGACAAAAACGGTAAAGGAGCCTCGGCGGATTTTGTTCTACTAGTCATTGCCAAATATGGGGAACGGTGCTCATCTCCATTTCAAGGCCAATGAGACAGTGCTGTCCAAAGATGTTTCCACGGTCATGTGGCAGAGCACTCTGCGACAAGCTGATGGACAAAAAGGACATGTATAAAAAAAATGGAAAGCTGGCATGTAACTAGAGCAGAATACCAGCAAATAGCCCAAATCTGCAGGGACGGAGTCAGGAAGGCTAAGGTTCAGAATCAGTGAAGATTTGCGAAATAATGCCAAAAACAGCCCCCCAAAAAGTTTCTTTCAATATGTAAGGAGCATGAAGAAAGTCAAGGAAATGGAATGATGGCTGTATCCAGGTGACATGGATATGTCCTTGTCCCTTACTTACCTTTCTCTTCGCTTTTTATTATTTGTTTCTACTTCAAAAGGGGGAAACGCCATGGGGACCTCATTCACATTGGCTTAATTGGTGTTGTGCCACTGTGGTTACCCTTTTTTCTTTTTTTTTTTCATCCTATTTTTATGCATCTTCCTGAGAATACCATCTCAATAATGAAAATCAGTTCATCCCATTTTAAGCAGTTCAAGCAATACAGGGATTAGTGGATTGCGGATTTATTTAATCTCCCCAAAACTCAGGGCTGTTGGGGGCAAACTCCAGCCTCCATTACGTTACTAACGGGGGTCTTTTACCTCACAGCTTCCAATATAGGTTTGAGAATTCACATGGCATGCTTTCCTGCCCCTGCCCCACGGAAGCATCACCGTTGCTTCACTATATTCCCGTTGTTAGGTTGCGGCATTCTGACTCACCACATAATCGTATAAAAAGTTTGTATATTCCTGTACTTTCCTTTCCTCCAGTTTTCCTTAGGTGATTCCCACCCCCCACCCCCCAAAAAAGCCGTGTGTAATTATGGGTTCAGCAATCTGAACAAGACATTTGCTACATTTTTTATCACTGCTGGGAAGTGACCCTTGCTACGAATTTACTGTGATTATTGTCAAGAATTACAACTAGCAGTGGTTTCCTCTCTGATCTTCCTTGGCAACCTTATGACTAATTCAGGATTTCTGTTCACAGTAGTATGCACGTAGGTATGTTTAAAGATTCATAACTATTGTCCTATTTCTTTTTCCTAGCCTCTCTCTCTCTCTCTCTCGTACACTACTTCGTGAGAGTATACATATATGAGTGAGCAAGAATTGTCAAGGGATAACAAAAGAAGAGGATGGTGCCCGTTTTTACACTAGTTTTGTGTTACTTTGTGTTATAGCCATGTTAATCTTTGGGTAGATGGAAGAAAATATTGTTTTTAGCTCTTTATGTTAATTTAAAACAATAGCCCTATTGTAAAAAAATGAAAGAGCAGAGAATGAACATCTTCTGGACTCAGTTTCCCTGTGGGGGCTTCAAAATATCATCTTTCCTTCTTGCCTTCAACATGCCTGCATGATGAGGAGACAGTATAACTAATGGGGCTTCAGGATACCTTATAGCCCATCTGTCAGTGCAGCATTTGGGATTGATGAAATACTGGCACACCTACATGGAGAAAGAAGAATGATCCACGCTGGGTTGCAACTAGCCCATACATCCTCATTTGTTATTGTCTTTATCACTCTTCTTTATTTTTCTTCCTTGTAAAAACCAACTATTGGGGGATTTGAGAAAAGTTGGCGAATTCTCTCATGGAAAATCCAGGCTGGGACATAAAGAAACTTTCTAGATACTAAGGAAATAGAAGACAATTGCTGAGGGCATCCGATCATTACCTACTCAGGCGTCTGTGACCCTGCAGAATTGTGCAGTTCCTCTGCCTCTTACTTCTGTAACTAAATCGGGATGTGTGAGCTACAAAGGCACAGGAAATTTGGTCAGAATTGATCACACGATGAATGCAGTATGTTATCAAAAGATACCGGAGGACAATTTGCATTCATCAGCCCGGAAGCTGCGCATGGGACGTACTTGGACATTCCAACATGACAATGATCCTAAACACAAGGCCAAGTCGACCTGTCATAAAGTGAAGGTTCTGGAGTGGCCATCTCAGTCTCCTGATCTCAATATCATTGAGCCACTCTAGGGAGATCTCAAACGTGCAGTTCATGCAAGGCAGCCCAAGAATTTACAGGACCTAGAGGATTTTGCCAGGAAGAATGGTCAGCTTTACCATCTGAGAAGATAAAGAGCCTCATTCACACGTACCAGAAAAGACTTCAAGCTGTCATTGATGTTAAAGGGAGCAATACACCATATTAAGAACTGGGGTATGTAAACCTGTGATCAGGGTCATTTGGGTATTTCTGTTGTCATTATGATTGAAAAAGAGTAAACACAGTTGATTGATAATAAATGGCTTCAGCCAAACACTAACCATGAGTGAAAGAAAAGTTTTCGTGTTATCATTCATATTCTCTGAAAAATGGCCAAGAAATCATAAATTCTGCCAGTGTATGTAAACTTATGAGCACAACTGTATTCTGAGGTACAACCTCTAACTCTGATATCATACCGCTCTGTCCTGAGGAGAGTTAAGGCAGCAATCTTCAATTATCTGAAAGGCTATCACAGAAATAGTGGACAACGTCTATTGTCCCAAGGAATCAATGGGCTGAAATATCAGAGAAGAAGATCAGGTTAGACATTAAGAAAAACCATTGAACAAATCAGCCAGAGGTAAATGTCATTTTAAGAAGTGATGGTTTCTCCTTTTTTAAATAGAAATTTGGAATATGTGCTGGAGGTTCATCTTTCAGAAATGTGTTATTTGATCCTGCTCCATGCCACAAGTTGCACTAGATCAGGGCTCCCCAACCCTAACCCCCAATTAGGGGTTCCCAGCCATGGCCAACTACCAGGCTGTGGCCTACTCATACCCAGGCTGTGTGAGTGTGCTGGCTCTCACAGCCCCACTCATGTGAATGGTGGGTATCAGCACTCACAGCCCCACTTATGCGAGAGGTGAGTGCCCGCACCCACAGCTCACATAAATGAAGCTGTGTGAATGCACGCATGTGCGCCTGCCCCTCACACAAAACCTTCCCCTCTTTGCCCCCCAAACTGGGCCACCGACCTGGAAAGTTTGGGGAATGCTGCATTAGATGACTCCTTGACTAAGATTCTATGATTGTATTTGGACGTGGCTGCTTAAATGCACAGAAAATTCTGGTAATGTGAAATCGGTTTATTTCTATTTCCATTAGACTTGTTTCAGCTGAGTTGAGACGTAAGGTAAAAATAAGACGTTTACTACGCATTCATTATATTGATGTTTTATCAATTTTTCCCTTAAAAAAGGAAAAAAAGGCAAATAAAGCTGCAGCCTTATCACAGCCCCTGTTGTGGGTATCTAGCATGAGTACTGAAATAGTGACATCATGGAATGTCCAAGAGAATTTTATAGTGAGGACTGGCTTGGCTTAAACATCCCCTTATTTTTAATACAAGAGAGAATTTATTCACCTAATGATAGGGGGACATAATGGAGTGTGTCTCTGAAAGAGTAATACTGAAAGTTGACTATTAGAATTGTGGCTGGGAGAAATTCGTAAAATTAGAGTAAAGAAGCACTGGCTCAGTGAATGGCAAAATGTACCGGAGAATGAAAAGAAACAGATGGATACATAAAGAATATTATATATACAAACATTCATCTTCAGTGTTAATGTAGTTGATGGTCAGCCTTACATTTTTGTCCCAGACATATCTGAAAGGTTTCTGTGGATTTGAAGGTAGAATATGTTAAAATGCCTTTTTTTTTTATACACCACACATATACAGTTAGTCCTTGTTTAACAACCACAATTGGGACCTGTAACTTGGTCATTAAGTAAAGTGGTTGCTAAGTGAAATTATGATTGTGCTTCAAGATTTCTGTTCCTTTACAAACCTGCATAGGTTGTAAATGCAATAACTGGTCATAAAGTTACTATGTCATCACTGTTGTAACTGCGAACAGACATTAAACGAAACAGTCATTAAACGAGGACTACTTGTATATCCCATGTATAGACCAGTGGTGAAATCTAAACTGGTATGCTACTGGTTTGCTAGCTGCACATGCGCGCTGTGCACCAAGCACGCACTGTACGTGTGCATGCGCAGTTCGCACCAAACACGCAGTGTGAACGCATGGACATTGCGTGCCAAAAGGAGGCTTGGGAAGGTAAGTAGAACAGTGGGGGCGGGGGGGGGAATCAGCTGTGGCACGCGATCTTGGTAACCTTTTAAAAAACGTTTTTAAAGGATTTTTTACTACCGGTTCGGGCGAATAGGTAGTAAAAAATGCTTTAAAAAAGTAAAAAAGAAGGTTCCCAAGATCGCGTGCCACAGCTGTGATCTTGGGAATCTTTTTTTTTACCCTTTTAAAGCATTTTTTTTACTACCGGTTCCGGCAAATAGGTAGTAAAAAAATGCTTTTAAAAAGTTTTTAAAAAGCTCGGATGATCACAGCTGTGCCGCGCGATTGTCCGAGACTGTTTTTAATCTTTTTAAAGCATTTTTTAACTACCTATTCACCCAAACCGGTAGTAAAAAAAATGCTTAAAAAGTAAATTAAAAAAAATTCCGATGATCGCGTGTCAGTCAGCTGATCGTCGGAACTTTTTTTTTTTTAACATTTTTTTACTACCGGTTCGGGCGAACCGGCCCAAACCGGTAGCATTTCACCCCTGGTATAGACCCAATAATATCATTGTCAAGGGTTTCAGTAAGTTTAATTAAAGGTATCACTTTAAATAAGTTCCTTAGGCAAGCACACCACCGTAGGGACCCATAAAGAATGTGAACATTAATTGCATTTGAGATTAGCCTTGCTGAATTAAATTCACAGAAACTGATACTGTTTGTTCTTAAGCTATAAATATTAGGCTTTCCGATATCCAACTACTGGCAGCTTTATTGGAACTTGGAATTCCTGTTCATCCAGCTTTGGATGGAGAAACAGGTCTCAGAAAAGTATCCGGATAGTGAGATGAAAACTAACTTTGGATTCCATTTTTTAAATTAATATTACTATTAATGTGAATAGCCTTTCCTTTCATCACTGAGAAATACTACAAATAGTTTTACAACTAAAATTATAAATTCCAAATAACTACACAAACATTTCTATGACTTTACTATAAACAGGAGCATATGCTATTAGTAAGACAACAGGAAGAAAACTCATACATGAAAACAGAAGCTGAAATACACGTATATGTATGTTGTTGAAAAACTCCAAAAGTTGGTAATATAAAATTTCTCCAAGAAATATCATTTTCCTGCAAGCAAGAACTAGACAATCATAGAAAATTAAGAAGCTAAAATTCTCTGGGACTTAAGAATTCAAGCAGACAAGTACCTTTAGAATAGGATAGGATGGGATGGGATGGGATGGGATGGGATGGGATGGGATGGGATGGGATGGAATGGAATGGAATGGAATGGAATGGAATGGAATGGAATGGAAT
>WNWU01013815.1:450151-522362 GCA_012654045.1 Ptyas mucosa | reverse complement strand
GAATAGAATAGAATAGAATAGAATAGAATAGAATAGAATAGAATAGAATAGAATAGAATAGAATAGAATAGAATAGAACAGAACAGAACAGAATAGAATAACAGAGTTGGAAGGGACCTTGGAGGTCTTCTAGTCCAACACCCTGCTTAGGCAGGATACCCTACATCACTTCAGACAAATGGTTATCCAACATCTTCTTAAAAACTTCCAGTGTTGAAGCATTCACAACTTCTGCAGGCAAGTTGTTCCATTGCTTGATTGTTCTCACTGTCAGAAAATTTCTCCTTATTTCTAGGTTGAATCTCTCTTTGACCAGTTTCCATCCATTATTCCTTGCCTGGCCTTCAGGTGCTTTGGAAAACGGGCTGACCCCCTCCTCTCTGTGACAACCTCTCAAATATTGGAACACTGCTATCATGTCTCCCTTGGTCCTTCTCTTCACTAGACCAGCCATGCCCAGTTCCTGCAACCGTTCTACATATGTTTTAGCCTCCAGTTCCCTAAACATCTTTGTTGCTCTTCTCTGCACTCTTTCTAGAGTTTCAACATCTTTTTAATAGTGTGGCGACTAAAACTGGATGCAGTATTCTAGCTGTGGTCTTACTAAGGCTTTATAGAGTGGTATTAGTACCTCACGTACTAATTAGAAGAGCACTTGACGGCCATGACCGGGAGGATTTTTTATCAGGTTCGCCTGATTCGCCAGTTGCATCCCTTTCTAGATTGGGACTCCCTATGCATAGTCACTCATGCCCTCATCACCTCTCGTCTGGACTATTGTAACGCTCTCTACATGGGGCTCCCCTTGAGGAGCACTCAGAGGCTCCAACTGGTGCAAAGTGCAGCCGCACGGGTGGTTATGGGAACGACGTGGCGTTCCCATGTAACACCTCTCCTGCACGAGCTGCACTGGCTCCCGGTGGTCTTCCGGGTGCGCTTCAAGGTCTTGGTTATCACCTTTAGAGCGCTCAATGGTTTAGGACCTGGCTATCTACGGGACCGCCTACTACCACCAATAGCCTCCCACCGGCCAGTACGTTCCCATAGAGAGTGGCTCCTCTGGGTGCCGTCGGCCAAACAATGTCGACTGGCAGCCCTCAGGGGACAGCCTTCTCTGTGGGGGCACCTACGATCTGGAACGAGCTCCACCCGGAGATACGGATGATCCCGGATCTGCACACCTTCCGTTGTGCGCTTAAGAATTTTTTATTTCATCAAGCTGGCCTGGCCTAAATCTTTTCCCCTGTTTAATGTAAATTTTAATTTGTTTTTAAATTATTGGGTATTTTAAATTTGTCTTAGCCAAATTATTTAATTCGCTTTTATTCTACTTTTAAATTTTTGTATCCATGTTTTTTTGTTTTTTTTACAAATACTTTATTAAGTTTCAAAATTAAAAGAAAACTACAAAATTTACAAGGTCTCTTTGTTATCCAGAGGTACAGTGTTCTTATAAATTAAATATCATATATCTAATCTACTTTGTCCTAAGCTATCTTTTTTCCCATCATTATATTTACATTCTATAAGTACATAGTCGTGTTTCACAGTATCTATTCACAAAAAAAACAGGTCATCGTCTTTTTCTATTATTTAGCCAGTTATACCAATTTTCCCATAGTTCATAATATTTAGATATCTCATCATCCATTAGCAGACTCGTTAACTTTGCCATTTCTGCACACTCTAATATTTTGTTTATTAACATTTCTTCTGGGGGTTGAGTTTTACTTTTCCAGGATTTCGCAAATACCAATCTAGCCGCAGTTAATACTTGGGTTATAAGCTGGGTTTTATTATTTTTTAGGCCGTCACCCACTATACCTAAAAGGAAGAGTTCTGGAGATAAGATTACATCTTGCTCTAACATTTCGCAAAGCCATTGTCATACTTTTGTCCAGAACCTTTTAGCTACTGGGCAGGACCACCACATATGGTAAGTGCCGACTTCTTTCTCGCATTTCCAACACGTGGGTGAGAGATTTGGAAACATTTTTGCTAACCTAGCAGGCGCTAGATGCCATCTATGTAGCATTTTATAGTGGTTCTCTCGGAATGTTGCTGCTTTTGTCATTTTAAAATTTCTGTTCCACGCCTCTTCCCAATCATTAAAGTTAACACAATATCCAAAGTTTTTTTCCCAAATACTCAATTGGTTTTTTGCTATGGCCTCTGCCTTATCCTCATCTAATATGAAATTGTATATTTTTGTTAACATTTTCTTGTCTACTCCCCATATAATTTTGTCGAAGTCTACATATTTCCTTTCAATACCAAATTGGTCCCTATCTTTTTGGAATCTTGAATTCAACTGCCAGTATTTCCACCAATCCAGCTTGAATCCATGATTTCTCAGGGTTTCTAGAGGTTTAAGCCTTCCGTTTTCATCCAAAATATCTTTGTATGTGCCAAATTGTTCACTTTCCGTCTTGTTTGGGGCAGTCAAAGCTTCCATAATAGAGAGCCAATTTGGGGCCTTAACGTAAATTTTCTGTCTGATTTCCTCCCAGGTTTGTAAAAGTGTTTCTCTGATTTTATGATTGTGAAAATAGGTTTTCTTCTTTTTTTTGAAATCCCAAAGGTGAGCATGCCAACCTTCTTGTAGGTCGTGTCCTTCTATCGTCAATATTCTCTTGTTACGTAGCGTTACCCATTCCTTGATCCAAATTAATTTCGCTGCTTTTTGATATACTTCCCAATCCGGGAGTCCAAATCCGCCCATTTTTCTCTTGCCCTGTAATATTTTAAATGATATTCTCGATTTTTTTCCCTCCCATATAAAATTCCTAATATATCTATTCAGATCTAAGAAAAATTTTTATCCAAACTTAGTGGAATATTTTGGAATAAAAATAGGATTTTTGGTAAAATGCTCATTTTAATTGCGGCTATTTTCCCTGTGAGAGATAATTTTAGTTTTTCCCATCTTTTAAGTTCCTGATGTATTTTATGTAACAGTGGAGTGAAGTTATCCTCTTTCAAAGATGAATATCTCGCAGTAATCCAAATTCCTAGGTATTTAATTTTTTTTACTACCTGAAAACCTAATAGAGCTTCCAATTCCTTTTTTTGTATGTCTGTCATGTTTTTAGCTATTATTTTGGTTTTTTCCTTGTTAAGTTTGAGGCCCGCCACTTGGCCATAGTTTTGTATTTCTAATAAAACTCTTGGTCCAGTTTCTAGTGGGTCTTCCATGATAAGGGCTACGTCATCTGCGAAGGCTTGTATCTTATAGATTTCCTTCCTCACCTTAGGTCCTTTAATTTCTTTAGTGGCTCTAATCTTTATCAGCAACACCTCTAGTGCAAGAATATAAAGTATCCATGTGTTTTGTATCCATGTGTTTTATTCTGTGGCTGTTCACCACCCTGAGTCCTTTGGGAGGAGGGCGGTATACAAATTTAATTTTAAAAAAAACGTGATCTTGATTGAATCCCTCTGTTAATGTAATTTAGGATTGCATTGGCTTTTTTACTTGATACCTTTTTTAACCATAATATTCCAGGCTTAACAACTGTTGATAAGACGGGCAAAAAAGTCTGGATAGTAGACCTTGTAGTACCTAGAGACAGCAACAGAAGAGAAAGAACTGGGGAAAATCACCAAATACAAAGACCTGCAAGTAGGAAGTAGAACAATTGTGGCAGAAGAAAGTAAAGATAGTATAAAGAGTAACAGGCACCTTGGATGCAATCTTAGAGCATCTGGAACAACACTGGTACATAATCAACATTGACAAAATCACTATCAGTCAATTGCAAAAGGCAAGTTTACTTGGAACATCCTTTAACACCATCAAACGACATCTATCCATCCCAGCTCCTTGGGAAGAACACAATAAGAAGTTGAAAGTACTGAATCCAATCAAAACATCTGGCTGACAATGCAACCACCACCACCAAAATAATAATAGAATAATAAGGGGACAATACTGAAGCTTTGTTTGACTCATCTTTGGTGGAGACAGGCTCAGAAAGTTGATCTGCTGTACAACATGTGTTGTGTTAGTAGACTAACATTAACAGTTGCACTGATTTGGTGCATATCTTTATGCAACACTTTCTTCTCTTGGATTTAAAGGAATTCTTGATTTATGATAAATTTGGGTGGTGAAGCAATACGTGTAGCTGAATGACCCAGAGGGGAAAAATCATTCAAAGGAACGCTACCGTGTTTCAATAAAACTACACAGAGTAGAAAATACATATTAAAAAAGAGAAGGGGAGTGAAAAGCACGGATACCTAATGAGATTCCTATTCACCAATTAATTAAATTCCCTACCCACCCAACCCTGAATGAATCTGCCCCACACATGAGAGCCCGAAAGACGAATTTAACTAATTAATGTTAATGCAGAGAATGGAACAATTAGCGGAACAAGCATTTGGGCAAGTGATAAGTGAGCATCCCTCCTTACATGCCTGGAACAAGCAATGTGGGTAAATCGACTGTGGCCTTTGTAGAGTCCGACCAGGGTCAAATAGTCAATACTAGTTCCAGGATCTTGGATAACTATTATACAACAATTATTGTACAACAGTTGTGTGACTGCTTCTCAAATTTGAATAATTGACCTATCTACCATGTCAGACTGTAGGTCCACCTAGAACAGTGATGGCTAACCTTTTCGCCATCGTTTGCCAGGAGCGGGGGGCTGGGGGAGTGTCATACACTTACGTGCCCACACCCATAATTCTATGCGCCCCACCCCCGCGCATGCAACCGCCCCATGCTCCCCCTCGCTCCTGGCACATGATGGCCCGGTAGGTCCTTTTTTCTCTCTCACTTGGTTCCAGAGCCTTTCTAGGAGTCTGGGGAGGACCTTCCCAACCCACCTGGACGTCCTCCAGAGGCCAGAAATGGCCTGTTTGCCAACTTCCAGTGGGACCAGAAGGTCCATTTTTTGATGTCCCCAGCCTACCCAGAGCCTCTCTAGGAGTCTGGGGAGGGCTAAAATGGCCTTCCGGAGGCCGAAAACAGCCCATTTGCCAACTTCCTAGAGAGGCTCTAGAGGCTGGGGACAGCAGAAAACGGGCCTCCCCCCCCTCCGAGGCCCTCTGGAGACAGGAAACAACCTGTTTCACTCCAGAGCTGAACTCGCATGCCCACTGATATGGCTGCGCATGCCACCTGTGGCACCTGTGCCATAGATTCACCATTACGGACCTAGAAGAATGCAGAGTCTTTAAAACAAGTGTCTTTTCTAGCTATGCTACTGGACCTCTGAAAACACTAGAGGTGTCATGATTGAACCATGCAAGATACTCCATCCATTACTCATCACAAACTCTCTTATGCAACCAAGATCAAGTCTATTTGTTTTCTGTCAGCAGTAAATCCCATTTTTCCCAAAACTGGACCCATTTCAGTTTATCAACCTGAGTTATGGATAGAATTGAAACTCAAATGGTCCTTATCCACTGAGAACAGGAATATTGTGTTAACCATGCTGCTTTACCACCCAGACTCTGTATGGGAGTATTAAGTGAGTTAATGAATGAAACGATCCATCTGTTAAACTACTGAAGTTCGCAGATGACACAACAGTGATTGGTCTCATTCGAGACAATGATGAATCTGCATACAGACAGGAGGTTGAACAACTAGCTTCGTGGTGCAACCAGAACAATCTGGAACTGAACACAATCAAAACCGTAGAAATGATGGTGGACTTTAGGAGAAACCCTCCCATACTACCACCTCTTACAATACTAGACAACACAGTATCAACAGTAGTAGAGACTTTCAAATTTCTAGGTTCTACCATATCTCACAACCTCAAATGGACACCCAACATCAAAAACATCATCAAAAAAGCACAACAAAGAATGTTCTTTCTGCGCCAACTCAGAAAGCTCAAACTGCCCAAGGAGCTGCTGATACAGTTCTACAGAAGAATTATTGAGTCTGTCATCTGCACCTCTATAACTGTCTGGTTTGGTTCTATAACCCAACAAGACAGACACAGACTTCAGAGGATAATTAGAACTGCAGACAAAACAATTACTACCAACCTGCCTTCCGCTGAGGACCTGTATACTGCACGAGTCAAAAAGAGGGCTGTGAAAATATTTACAGATGCCTCGCATCCTGGACATAAACTGTTTCAACTCCTACCCTCAAAACAACGCCAAATGAGCACTGTACACCAGAACAACTAGACACAAGAACAATTTTTCCCCCGAATGCCATCACTCTGCTAAACAAATAATTCCTTCAACACTGTCAAACTAGATACTAAGTCTGCACTACTATTAATTTTCTCATCATTCCTATCACCCATCTCCTTCCACTAATTCCTGTATGACTGTAACCTTGTTGCTGGTATCCTTAAGATTTATATTGACTGTTTCCCTATGACTATCATTAAGTGTTGTACCTTATGATTCTTGACGAATGTATCTTTTCTTTTATGTATACTGAGAGCGTATGCACCAAGACAAATTCCTTGTGTGTCCAATCACACTTGGCCAAGAAAGAATTCTATTCTATTCTATTCTAAAAAAAAATGAATCAGAAAGATTGGTCTGATTAGAGCAGCAGCCCCCAACCTTTTGGGCACCAGGAACAGATTCCGTGGAGAGACCGGAGGGGACGTGGTTTTCTGTGCTGCCTGCATCCCATGGATGGGGCTTTGCTTGTTTACAAGGCCTGATTTCTGGCATGCCGCAGCCTAGTGCCAGTCCACAGACTGGGGATTGGGGACTCCTGGACTACAGTACATGAAAGAAAAAAGAGAGTAAATTAAGATCCTCTTGTCAACCCTTTAGAAATAATTACTATCAGATGATTAACCCAGAAGCCAAAGAAAGGGCTTAAATTTCCTGATCTAGCAGACAAAAAGGCACAGCCACAATGAAGTTAGGACTATAGAAATTTCCTGGTGGAGCCTCATCTTCTACCTTATCTCCACAAACCTGCATTTTAAAGACCCAGCTTGGTTATGTTACATCACCCACTCAGGATATAATACATTTTATTGCCAATTAAAGGATATTCACCAAAGGAGTATTTTAAATCAAGTGAATGTGGACCAAAAGCCTGTTATTTTTAAAATCTTCAACCACTTTGATAATCACATAGACAGTTTCTTGTGTGAGACTGTTGATAATATATTTCACTATCAGCATTCTAATGCTGCTTAATTGCTAATCAATGCTATATTAAAGATGATTGTTTAATTTTAACTCTTTTTTTTTGGCAGGGTAGACTTTATGGAGCCTACGTAGATTACCGAGCCCAGTAAATACCTGCTTAACAATCCCATAATTGTGTATTTTGTAAAATTGGATTCTCTGTAATAGCTCCTATGGAGCCAGTGTAACCTATTAACCTACTAATGCAAATATCTTGGTTAATTATATCTGAATGTTGTTGCTATCAACAATGATCCAAACAAGATGATGAAAGGAGGGAAATGAATTTCAGAACAGGAAACTTCCACATGTTCAATTGAATATATAACCTCATCAACTGCACATTTCAAGTCCAATGACATGTAGCCAAGTTCTATGAATTGTATTTTTTTTATTTTTTTGCTTAGGTAAGTGAACTGTAGAGCAAAAAAAAAAAATTAGCATCGGATAATGAGAAGTGGGATTGTTCAAGAACTCCGTGCAAGCCAAGATAATTTTAAATCCCTTCTTTTCCAAACCATAAACCCATCCTCAATATAGTTTAATGATTGATTTAAAAGATATCAGCCATTTGGGTCACTGAGGCTATACATTTTCATTATGATCTAAAATTGGATTGTAGCGGATTCTTATGTGATATTATATTTGATTATTTTGTATTGCATCTCAATCGGTACAAGAAAAATAAAATTACTGTTACCTATTCAAATATGAACGAGATGAACTCACTATCAAAGAAGTATAACAAATATTGTATTGATGCTGATGTGCTAACATCAGGGTATCTGGAGAGTATCAGTAAAGTCAAAATGGATGCCACTCAGTGGTGGGATTCAAGTAATTTAACAACCGGTTCTCTGCCCTAATGATTTCTTCCAACAACTACTTTGCCAAACTGCTCAAAAAGTTAACAACCGGTTCTCTTGAAGTGGTGAGAACTGGCTGAATCCCACCACTGATGCCACTGCTACACGGTTGAAGCCCTGCACCTTTTAAAGCAATTCCTTCCTCTTTATGCTGTCTCCCCTACCCCAACACCTCTAAAAGTGTTTCAGTGTATAGAACAGGGGTGTCAAACTAGATTTCTTCGAGGGCCAGATCAGCATTGTAGTTCTCCTTCGTGGGCCGGGCCGAGGAGGGGGGGGATACAGTAAGGACGCCTCTTGCAGAACCCTGCCGGCCAAAACATGTGGGCCCCCGTGCCCTGTTTTGGCTGGCAGAGTGCTGCAGGAGGCCTTCCAGGCCAAAAACAGAGCACGTTTTTTTGGAGGGGGTGCAGACCTTCCCGCCCCATTTCGACTGCCAGAGGCACCGCAGTCCTTTGCTATTTCCAGGCTGGCTCCGTGGGCTAGATTTAAGCACCCCGTGGGCCAGATCCAGCCCGCGAGCCTTGAGTTTGACACCTCTGGTATAGAAGAACACAATACGGTTGTCAATTACAAGCAAAGAGAAGCAAGCAATCCATCCTTCCCTAATCCGATCCCTTTTACAGGAAATCACTTGTTCAAGAGGGACACATTATATACACTGAATAGGACTCACCGCCAGAAGACATTCTTACAATTTGGAAGCTTTCCCCAAACTCTAAATACAGAGTCAACCTCTGCATAATTTGTCTCAAGATTGTTCCACTGGAACAATCAACGAGAGTCATCAAGTTAGAGAATGCTCTAGGTCTACATAAATTGCAGTGCCAGATGTCAAGCAGCCGGGTTCAGTTCATTTTCTCTCTCCATATTTAGCAAGCAACTGATAAAAATAGGGAGTTTTATAAAACTAAATACAGTACATGACTGATAAGACAATACACACCATCGTTTATACCAGCTTGGAAGAAAATTGATATTGTTATGCCTTCTTACCAATTTTCTCTTTCATCAAAATAAAACAGCAAGCTGTTAACATAACAAGCTTTGTCAGTACAGGAAAATGGAGAATTTAAGATGAAGTCAAGAGAACAATTGACCGCAGAGAGGTGTTTAGTTCTCAATGCTTTTCATATGCACAATTAAGAGAAAGATTTCACATAGACAAAAAAAAAAAAAGTAAGCGGAATTGAACACCAGAAAATGGAATTTGAAACTTAAATTATATACAAATGATGAGAACGTGATTGCAAAAATGTACAGACTAAATCTTTGTTAAGATTTGAAATGGGAGAGGAACTGGCTAAATATTGCGGGATAAAATGGCCCATGAATTTGGGTTATAATGTACAGATAATGGGAGAGAGAACATGGTTAAATGGAATGAAATGAATATTGTGTTGCAATTTATGAGACAATTTTTATAAAACGATATACTGTTGGTATCTGACATAAGAGACATTATCAAACATTTATAAAGGTGCTTCAAATCAACGTTGGAAATATGAAAACAGGAAGAGACATTTTATCACACATGCTGGATATGAAGAAGCTAAAATATTCTGGATACAAATACATACAATGATACCAAGAATTTTAAATATTAATAGTGAAAAAAACCCAGTTTCTTTATTTAAAATTGGGACTCATGGATAGTCAATTAGAAAGGATTCATGGAAAATTGATTAAATATATATGGTGATTGCATCATTATATCTACAGCAATGGAGGAAATCCCACAAAGGAGGAATGGATAATAAAGATGACAAAAATGCTAGAAATGGTAAAAGTGACCTGCTTGGTCAGAAATAAAACAAGAATTTTTATGGAAATCTTTTATGGATTTTTTTTTTTTTTTGCTGAGAATGGAAAAAGTGAAGATATATTTATGGATTTGATGACTGAAAAATGATTAAATAATGGACTGAAACATTTTGTAGCCTTAAGCGGGAAGAAGGAAAATGAACTTGTTTTAACTGTTAAAAAGAAGGGTAGAAGTTATTTTCTTTTCCTGGTTCTTTACTGTATTTTTTGGAGTATAAAATGCACCGGAATATAAGACACACCTTAGTTTTTGGGGAGGAAAATAAGCAAAAAGCTGATTGGCAGAATACCCCCAATCAGTTGTTCACAGAGTAAATTTTAGCAACAGGTTCCTTGGTTGTAAGCTCTGTGCCTTGCTTTTTTTTTTTTTTTGCCTCTGAAACTTCCAAAACTCCGTTTCAGAAAAAAACTTTTTTCCTGCCTCTGAAAGCCTCCGAAACAGAGCTTCAAAAAAAAAAAAAAAAAAAAAAAGCTTCTGAAGCTCTGTTTGGGGGCTTCTTTACTGAAGCTTCTTTTCTGATGCTTTTCAGCCTCTGAAACCTCTGTTTGAGAAGCTGGGAGGGGCTACATTCGGCGTATAAGACGCACCCAGATTTTCATCCTCTTTTGGGGGGAAAAAGGTGCGTCTTATACTTCGAAAAATACGGTAATTCTTTTTCTTGTTTTTCATACTATTTTACTTTTTAAAAAATCTTTCTCTTATTTCTTCATATTCTTTCTTTACATTTATTTTTGTGCATGTAAAATCTTTCAAAGTTGGCCACTAAGTTTCTGAGACCCAATAAAATCTCCCCCTACACACACCTGGGCAAAAGCATTTCTGCAAATCCAGGAAGAACATTTCCCACCATTTTTTTTAAAAAACCGCACCGTCAACTTTGCCACCGAATGATTTAATGCTTCTTCCTATGGCTGTGGGGCACCTGTCCCTTCCTTAGCAGCCAGCAATGCTATGATTGGATGTGAACTCTTTTGCATATGCTCCAACGCTGGTCCTTTCCTAGCTCGGAGGCAAAAAATTTTTTTCCCTTTTCTGCTTCAGTGGCTGTGACATCTCCTTCCCTATCATTTTCTCACTGCAGGGACATGTGGTTTCAGGGCAGCATCCCAAAGTGATTTGCTGCAAGGTGAGAATGGGCAATTATATTTATATTGCTGGATTCTTCTGAGTGCTAAAACTATCACACCTGGATGCTTTCAAGTTCAAGCAATGTATTTACCTCCCACCGTGCTGAATAAAGAGGGCAGCAAGAAATGTCAGATGCATTACTTCTTAGCGGCTCTGCGCATTCTTAGGGAGATTTTGGCAAAGCAAACATTTATTTCTGATTTAAATCCTGCCGTCTTTTCCACTCCCTTCCCAGCCATAGCCCATTCGGCAGCCTAGACTCCCCCTAGTTAACAATAGAAATAGCACTTAGAATTACTGTATTTTTTGGAGTATAAGACACACTTCTCCCCCCCCCAAAAGAGGCTGAAAATTTGGGTGCGTCTTATACATCAAATGTAGCTTTTTTGAAGCTTTTTTCCAGCCCTAACGAGGCGCTAGTGAGTGAAGTGATCTCCTGCTTTGCCTGCTTTTCTCATTGCTGCTCCCTCTCAGCTGTGCTTTAGAAGCTGTTTTTTATCCCCAAGTAGGGGATAAAAATTGTGTGTGTCCTCAAAACCAGCAAACTAATGTGTGGAAGCTGACCAGACTAAGGACCCTAGCCAGATGAATACCTGGTAGACAGATTCCCCCCCCCCCCAATTTCCTCCCCAAAATCTAAGCTGCGTCTTATACTCCGATGCATCTTATACTCCGAAAAATACGGTATATACCACTTCAGAGTGCTTTATAACCCTCTCTAAGCAGTTTACAGAGTTTACAGCCTATTGACCCCAACAATTGGGGTCTTCATTTTACCGACCTCCGAAGGATGAAAGGCTGAGTCAACCTTGAGCCTGGTGAGATTCGAACTGCCAAATTGCAGGCAGCTGGCAGTCAGCAGTTATCTTCTCTCCAGTAATCAGAATGCACTAATTTTGCAGAAACTATTAAAATGCTAGAAGGAAATGGAAGCTGGGGGACATTTCCGAATCTAGTTGGCTTGCTCATTAGGCAATGTGGGAAGTAGGAACTGGGAAAAAGGTGTGAATTCAGGGGCAAAATAACAGACTCCCCCACTCCCACCCCCCATTCTTTCTTTCTGGGTACATTTAAATATGGCCCTGTGTCCAAGGAGAAAACATTAAAAGGTAGAATATTGTAGAAAGACTCACTCAACTTAGATGTGCCTAAATGTACACAGTTAGTACTAAGGGGATAGAGCAGGGGTGTCAAACTTGATTTCTTTGAGGGCTGCATCAGGATTTTGTTTGACCTTGGGGGGGGACATGGCCAAGGGGGGAGCATGGCCAGCTTGATGTCGCTTATTGAGGCTGTTTTCAGCCATGACAGTCTCTTGGAGCCTTCTGTCAGCAAAAATGGAATTTGAGGGGGCCGCACTCAGGGAAGGTTCCATTTTTGCTGTCAGAAGGCTACAGGAGTCTGTTGCAGCTGAAAACGGAGCCCGGACGGGCTGTACGTGGCCTCCCCGGGCTCTGTTTTGCTGGCAGAAGGTGACAGGAGGCCGTAATTTTTGCTGGCAGAGGCACCATGGGCCAGTCCTTCACTGTTTCCAGGGTGGCCCTGCGGGCTAGATCTAAGTACCCCATGGGCCAGATCTGGCCCGCAGGCCTTGAGTTTGACATCCTGTACCAGAGGAATATAAACAACTCCATTAAGAACAACACTCCTGACAGGGATAAAAATTCTTCAATTTTTATGCTCTTACTTCTTCCTGTCCTCCCACGTTTTCAGTTGTAAGCCTTTATTTTCATGTCTTTCTTTTTTAAAACTGCAATAAAATGGCTCGGGTTCGATATCTCTAATTTGTGTGTGTGGGGGGGGAAATCACCTAGAACCGTGATGGCGAACCTATGGCACGGGTGCCACAGGTGGCACGTGGAGCCATATCGGTGGGCACGCGAGCTAAACTCTGGCACGCATGCGTGCACTGGCTAGCTGATTTTTGGGCCTTCTGGGCCCACCAGAAGTCAGGAAACACACTGTTTCTCGCCTCCGGAGGGCCTCTGGGGGGGGAAGGCCGTTTTCGCCCTCCCCAGGCTCCTACCGGGCCCACTGGGCCATCACGTGCAGAAGTGGGGGAAGCACGGGGGGCCGGGGCGCATAGAATTATGGATGTGGGCACGTGTGCGTGTGACCCCACTGTGCTCCCCCCACTTTTGGCACATGATGGCAAAAAGGTTAGCCATCACTGACCTAGAATAAAATAATCAATTATTTCTTGCACTTAAAATGGACATACCACTAACTGAAATAAATGCAACGCAAATAAATTCAAGTATCAGTGGATCAGTTTTAAATGGGATTGTGAAGAAATCTTGGTCCATCATTGTCAACATAGTTAGCAGCAGAGCTACAGGGTTTCCACAAAAGTTTTTCTTAAACATTTTGGAAAATACCGAAGATTACATCTGAAATAGTTCACATTTGCTGTACTTCTGAGTTGGGTTCCTGCGTACCTTGTTGTTCCTTCTTAATGCTTGTGCAGAAATGCAGTTATAACAGCTGACCAGAATGAGATCATAAAGACCCAGAATTTCTAGCTCAGTTTAGACCAGAATGGGCAATGTGTAGCTGTCCAGAAATTGCTGAACTACTGCTCTAGGCCATGATAGCTGGAGCTGCTGTGAATACTAGTTTATCAGCTTGCAAAGGATTGCCCATTGTCCATTGCCCATTGGACTTCTCCAGCTCTACCTGGAGATTTGGAATCTTGAATGAAAAAGCAACCCCTAAGTTATGGATTCCTTTGTCTCCCCAAATCATTTTAGAAGACTGAATAAATTTCAGTTGTTGCTTTAGGAGACAGAAGGCACTCAAAATATTGAGAAGGAGGAAGGTAAGATAAGATAAGATAAGATAAGATAAGATAAGATAAGATAAGATAATTTTATTTCTATACCGCCCCTCTCCCGAAGGACTTGGGGCAGTGCACAGCCAAGTAAAAACACAATACAAACATCTCAATTAAATTTAAATTTATTAAAATTATTACATTTTTTTAAAAATTTGATTTATATGCCGCCCTTCTCCGGAGACTCAGGGCGGCTTACAATGCGCTAAGTAATAGCCTTCATACTTTTGTATATTTATACAAAGTCAGCTTATTGCCCCCACAAACTGAGTCCTCAATTTACCTACCTTAGAAAGGATGGAAGGCTGAGTCAACCTTGAGCCTTGGTGAGATTAGAACCTGCAATAATTGCAGGCAGCTGGTGTTAATAACAGGGTGCTTTAGAACACTGTACTATCCAAGGCTCTTTTACGGCCAAAATTCATTAAAAACCCCAAAATTTAAAACTCCAAATTTAAAACTCCTTTACAAAGATAGCCCTGTCTGTCGGAAGAGCAGGGTCTTGAGGGCACAACGAAGGAAGGAAGGAAGGAAGGAAGGAAGGAAGGAAGGAAGGAAGGAAGGAAGGAAGGAAGGAAATTATATTGTAATGTGATCCATATCTTAGGCACAGCATTATAAACTATAGGTGTAAGAGCAATATGTTCTTCAGAAGATATCATCGGGCTAGGTTTGGATCCTTGACATCACTGAAAAATGCCAAGGGGGGCGGGGTAGGGGTGTAATAGCTTCCTTCCTTGTAAAAAGACAATTAAAAACACTTAAATAGTGCGTAGTCTGCTCAGAGAGGTGTGACGGGAATAAAATAGTCCACAGACTGAGAAATCTCAAACCCCCTCTTATATTCCTTGAATTTGTTGTAGCAATTTTAATTTGGTTCCTAACTCGTGGTAACCAACAATAAATAGAATTGCTGATGAGCCATATTATATTTTCACAGAATGAGCTGAAGCAAAGAGCAAGACGTGTAATTAATGTGAGGCTGCAGCAGGACAGTTTAGAGAGTTTAAATGAATAGGCATGTTTAAATATGCCTGTGTGAACTCTTGCACTCCAATTTTAACAGGGTAAAATTCCATTAACTCCTTTCAATATTACACTAAGTCAAAAAGATTACAGCGCAGGCATTTCGTATGATCATTAGGAACAGTTTTTACCAACCAGAAATGGTGAAGCACGTCTCCCTCTGTGGGAGCAACTGATTGAGAATCGGTCCAAGTCATGAATACAAGATGTCTTTGCGCATATTTGACCCAGAACATACCTCTTGTTTAGTGTTACCACTTTAATGCTGCTACATTTGTTAAAAAAGGAAAAGAAAATATTCCAATATATTTCAAAGCACAAGAGCAGATACCTATAACAATCTATTATAGTGGTATAAAAAAAAGAAAAGCAACATTTGTGGTGTTGAGAATTGGTTGTGGCTATAAAGTCTGTCCCAAGTTGGTTCTTTCCTCATAAAATAATGTCAAAAAGGGGTCAATAATATTAAAAAATACAGTTGTACAGAATGGTGGGATAAGAGGGATTCTTGTTTCAGCCTCCCCAACGTCTGTTTTTATTTTCTAAGAAAATCTATAGGGCCTGCTACTTATTCACATAAATAAACATAAAGGTAGAGACCAACCACAGGTATTTGCAGGTTAGGGTAAAAATATCAAGATGGATGCCACAATGGTGCAACCTATCTATTATGTGCAACAAAAACCAGGACTTCATGGCGACATCGTGACATTTGTGGCCATATCCTATGGAGACCTCAGAGACCAAATTTGTGTTTCGTCTCATGGAAGTTTTACATATAATTTTGTTTAATGGAAAGAATCTTTAAAAAAAACAAAACAAAACAAACAAACATCTGACCATGAGAGGGTTCAGGAGACTGGAAGGAAGTAGAAACTATGTTTCCAGGCAGAATGAGCCCAAATGCCACCATTTTGCTTTTCTCTACTCTAGCATTTTCAGGATAAAAGTTGATCTTGAAAGGCCGTGTTTCCCTTGGCAGCCAAGATAACACCATTATGATTATATGTCAGTCAGCCTAAATCACAAGAAAGGACGGCCTCCCATCCAAGAGTATCTGAGTTTAAATAGAAAAGGAATGCCGTGTTGGGCTGCCGTAATTCTTGCACTTTAATGAAGTCCTGAAACAATTCTGAACATCCATTTGCATCTGTGATGCTAAACAGATAGAGATTTATTGATACCACTATCCACATAGCACATCACGCCTTTTTTTCTAAAGCCTTCCAAACAAAATGCAGTATTTTAAAGGCCTGCTAGTCTGGTTAGGTATCATCAGTAGTTTCTTGTCAATCACCCTCTTGACCTTCCACCCTGTGTCTGAGCTGGCTTTCACCTTTTCCTTTTATTCACATGTTTATTTTCACAGCTGTGCTTGTCCTACTGTGTTTCTTATTTCAGGATTTGCTGTTATTCTGTGGATTTTCCCTTCAAAGGTCTTTTCTCTGTGACCTCCATAAATGGTCTGTGCAGTGCAGAAGGGATACTGATGTTGCTGTTATCTTGCCCAATGAGAAATGGCTTCCCAATTTTATCTGTACCTGCATTATAATTAACTTTTACAAATCCCCAATTTCTGAATGACATGAAGGTTCAGGGAGTAGAGTTGAGGTCAGCTTCTTTGGTACATTTTTTCCTTCTTTAAAAAAGGCTCCTGGGAAGGCTTATAATGGTGTAATGGCTTCCATATTTCCTTCTTCTTTCTTTCTTTGTATCCCACACTTATTTGCCCATGTAGAGTTTTAAAGGAAGAAAATAGAGCAGAATATAGGGATATTTTTGGAAATCTTGCATGTGAGCTCTTCATGGATACCCACAGAGCTATCACAAAAGTCAAGATGGCAGCCACAAGATGTAGTCAATAAAGGTAAAGGTTCACCTCGCACATATGTGCTAGTCCTTCCCGACTCTAGGGGGCGGTGTTCATCTCCATTTCAAAGCCGAAGAGCCAGAGCTGTCCAAAGACGTCTCTGTGATCATGTGGCCGGCATGACTAAACGCCAAAGGCGCACAGAACGCTGTTACTTTCCCACCAATACTTCCCACTATTTTTCTACTTGCATTTTTTACGTGCTTTCGAACTGCTAGGTTGGCAGAAGCTGGGGTTAATAACGGGAGCGCACCCCATTACGCGGCACTAGGGATTCGAACCGCTGAACTGCCGACCTTTCGATCGACAAGCTCAGCATCTTAGCCACTGAGCCACCGCATCCCTACGTAGTCAATACTCTTGCCCTTTTTCTAACCATGACTGTGGACTACTATCTTGACTTTTTTTTTTTTACTCATCCTTGAAGTTCTTTTCTTCAACTGAGGGGGTTGCAGGAAAGGGAAAAGAGGACAAAGATAAACTTTCTTTCCCCAAATTCCAACTGAAATTTATTTACTATCCGCATAAGAAACTGGGGTATTAATGACTTACATAGACATCAGGACCCTGATTTAGCTTGGCATTAGGATAAATCACTATGTAAGCAAGAAAGAAAGAGTTGCATGCAAACACTTCTAAATAAACAAGCCCCCAAAGCAGATAAATAGTAAACACCTGACACAGTCTTAAATCTGGTAAAAAAATATATCCAGCCCTTTGAGTTCATTAGAAGTCAATTAGAATTTATACAGCTAATCAACAGACCAGCAATGATTAAAGCAAGAAAACATTAATGACTGGCAAGACTGAAGGCCCAAGGTAGTCTAGGATCAATATCTGTAAATAATCTACCCATAATACATATTGCTTACAGACAATGAAAAAAAACCCCCACATAGTATAAAACATGGAGAAGAATTAAGAAAATATTAGATAAGTAATGCTCTTTCAACTCCTTCATTATTGCCCTGAGACATAATTATCTTGCATGTTAAAATCCAGAAGAGTTCTTGCTCGTTTTGCTTATTAAATAAATCCTTTCCAGAGCCATGGTCTTCATTCAAGGCACCTAAATTTCAGGCTTGTTCCAAACAGGGCTGAACTAAAACAGCTAAGTGCTTGCCAGTATGAACATGCCATACAGAAATCATAATTATTTCTCTACCTTGTTTCCCCCAAAATAAGACATCCCCTGATAATAAGCCCAATTGGGCTTTTGAGTGCATGGCAATAAGGCCAAGCACTTATTTCAGGGTTCAAAAAAATATAAGACAGGGTCTTATTTTCAGGGAAACACAGTACTTTTTTTAAAAAAAATTCTGCTAGTCATTGCCAGCTATAGAGGGAGGTGCTCTTCTCCGTTTCAAGGCCATCTATGTCAAAATTGAACAGCCCTCTCTCAACAGAAGGAAGAGATACGACACCATCTATCTCCAATGTACAACACAATCCTTTCAACAGTTCCAAGAAGGCTCCACACCAATTTTCACCACTCAGGTGACCCTGATGGCATAGATAAACCTCCAGATGATCTTAACAACCCGCTAAAAGAATGCAGTTGTTATTTGTATTAATATGAACCATACCCAGAGGCCACACTGTTCATGTATTGATGTTGATATATGTTTAAAAATAAAAACCCAATAAACCTTGAGGTAAAAAAAAAAGAATGAGTTAACTTACCACAATTAGAACAAAGACTACAACAATCATAGTTATACTGGATGATGATAAAGCATATTCAACCAAGCCAGGGGTGAAATCCAGCAGGTTTTGACAGGTTCTGGAGAACCGGTAGTGGAAATTTTGAGCAGTTCGGAGAACCGACAAATACCACCTCTGGCTGGCCCCAGAGTGGGGAGGGAATGGGGATTTTGCAGTATCCTTCCCCTGGAGTGGGGTAGGAATGGAGATTTTGCAATATCCTTCCCCTGCCGCTCCCATCAAGCCACGCCCAGAGAACTGGTAGTAAAAAAAATTGGATTTCACCACTGATCCAAGCATATTTTTTTCCTAATTTTTTTTAAATTATTGATGTACGATTTTTAAAAATTTGGTTATATCTTTCTAGGTTACTTTTTACATCTTAGATTGTTTGGTTCATGTTGCAGAATCAGGCTATTCAAGGAATGCATAAATCCAAATCTAAGATTATGCAGCTACACTAGAGGTTCCGGTCTACCATCTAACTTAATGGAAGAACCAGCTCAAGGTCTTGTTTGTATACCTATGTAATATTTAATCTTCAGATACTTCACCCCCAGCCAACAAGAGAAAGAGATAAGAATTAAAGAAAGGATCTCTTGGGCTTACTAACATCTCATACTCATTTAACCCAAAGACTCATCCAATTACCTTCAACAGATCACATTAATCCCCATAGGAATAATATATTTAGCCCAGTGGTGAAATCCAAATTTTTTTACTACAGGTTCTGTGGGTGTGGCTTGGTGGGAGTGGCAGGTGAAGGATACTGCAAAATCTCCATTTCCTCTCCACTCCTGGGGGAAGGATATTGCAAAATCTCCATTCCCACTCCACTCTGGGGCCAGTCAGAGGTGGCATTTGCCAGTTCTCCGAACTACTCAAAATTTCCACTACCGGTTCTCCGAACTGCTCAAAATTTCCACTACCGGTTCGCCAGAACCTGTCAGAACCTGCTGGATTTCACCCCTGATTTAGCCCAATAAATTCACTTTGTTATAAATCTTTTTTTTTTTTGCAGGCGGAAAATACAACCAGATTTATACACTATTTCTGAACTTCCAAAATGCCAATTAAAGCTGAAAGGTTAGAGAAAGGAAAAGGCAGCAGAGCACAACAAGGAAGTAGCAAACCCCACACACGTTTATAAACCCCCATAGTCCGCACCAGCTGCAGCCCTATTAAATTCAATAATAGCACATTCACTGGAGAATTCTTACAATTTACCCACAAAAATCCAATTTCCTGAAAACTGTCAGGAGTTTAACTCTAAAGCCCAGCTCCTAAACTTCTAAAACACAAAATAATTGTTGAGAAAGTACTGTGTCAAGATTTATGATCTCCCTGTAAATGTCTTGGGAGGGATCCAGCTCAACTGAATAACATTAAATCATTAATGGTGCACTTCACCGAAGGAAAGAGATCTGAGATGTGAATCAGCAAAGAGAGCTTTAAAAGGTTTCCCACATATTCTAGTGTCAATGTCATTCAGCGGGTGGGTTCAGAGAGTAGCATTTGGCATCAGCCACAGGAGGCCTTAGTGTACTGGAGGGATCTCTAGTGACAGAGCAGATTGCTATAAAAATGTGGCAAGTAGATATCTGGTTTTCATTGGCATGTGAAATATCACATGGTCTACTTAAGACTACCTCAAGGAGCTAACAAATCTTTTCATCCACCTGCCTCTGTAACAAGCAACAAGTACTGCACAGAGAATCCAGATACGGAAAGTTGAGACTGGAGCAAATGGAAAATCAATCTGGGAATGAAACAGAATTCTCCTCATAAAATTCTCCCAACTAATCCTTCTCTCAGGGGGCTTTGGACATCACCAGTAGTGAAATCCATTTTTTAAAACTACTGGTTCTGTGGGCATGGCTTGGTGGGCATGGCAGGGGAGGGATACTGCAAAGTCTCCATTCCAACCCCACTCCAGAGGAAGGATACTGCAAAATCTCCATCCCCACCCCACTCTGGAGCCAGCCAGAGATGGTATTTGCCAGTTCTCCAAACTATTCAAAATTTCCGCTACCGGTTCTCCGAACTGCTCAACATTTCCGCTACCAGTTCTCCAGAACCTGTCAGAACCTGTTGGATTTCACCCCTGGACATGACCTTCTTTTAGTATACAGTTTAATAACTTTATTTGTCTGGGGAGGGGGGCACCTCCTTTGATCCACTTCTAATTTACATTGTGCTCACGCTCACCTGCTACTCACATAAGTGAGGATATGCGTGCATGTATAGATGCTCGCTGGCCATTTCCATGGCCCAGTTGCAAACCCCTAGTGGCCCACAGGCTGGGTACCCCTGACTTAGAGAACTAAGGAGAAATTTTATTGAGAGTGAGAACAATTAACCAGTGGAAAATTTGCCTTCAGAAGTTGTGGGTGCTCCATCCCTGGAGATTTTTAAGCAGAGACTGCACAGCCAATTGTCTGAAATGGTATCCCCTGTTTGTGCAGGGTGTCAGACCTCCAAAGTCCCTTCCAATTCTGTTTTGTTCCTTTTCATAATAATAGACAACCATGCCCTGTTGGGTCATTGTCTTAGACATTTCCTTACTTAAACAGAGAAATAGAATGGCCAAGAAGTGAAGAAGCTTCTTGGATTAAAAGTGAAATGTTTTCAAGGAAAAAAACCAAGAAAGCTCAGATGCCTTTTGAAAAGAGGACCTTTGGGGCAGAATGACCAAGGGCAGACAAAAAAGCAGTGGGGGCAAGGGTGATTTATACCTTCCTGCCGGCTTCTTGAGTTTCTTTATAGGAATCTGACAGTGAGCATAGGAAATCTTCCTTCCTTCCTTCCTTCCTTCCTTCCTTCCTTCCTTCCTTCCTTCCTTCCTTCCTTCCGTATGGTTATCAGAAGGAGGCCTATGTAGAGTCCCCTCCCTCACAAGGTCTTCTCCATAATAATTGACCAGCCTTCCCCAAAGCAGCATATGTTCAAATTCTGTTCCCCCATACTCATGGACAGACCCCAGCCTTCTTTGCTTTGGGGAAAAGGTGAAGACAGCATTATTTCATCCTGCCTTTTGCCTGAGGTGATTGATAGGAATAGAATAGAATAGAATAGAATAAAATAGAATAGAATAGAATAGAATAGAATAGAATAGAATAGAATAGAATAGAATAGAATAGAATAGAATAGAATAGAATAGAAATTTTTATTGGCCAAGTCTGACTGGACACACAAGGAATTCGTCTTGGTGCATATGCTCTCAGTGTACATAAAAGAAAAGATACGTTCATCAAGAATCATACATTGTGTTTATATCAAGTTCATTTCATTGTATTCAATTCATCACATATTTTTACATACTTATATAATTAATTATTTATATCTCTTCTCCAACCAATAATAAAAATCATTCCATATTTTAAAATATTCTGAGTCTTCTCTATTTTTAATTATCAGAGTTAATCTATTCATTTCTGCACAATCTAAGATTTTTTTAATGACTTCTTCTTCCAAAGGTATTTTCTCCGCTTTCCAATTTTGGGCATAGACAATCCTTGCAGCTGTTATTACATGTATTATCAAATAAACTTTTTCCTTGCTAATTTTTTCAGGTAGGATACCCAGTAGGAACAGCTCTGGTTTAAATTCGATACGTTGATGTATCATTTCCTCCAAGCAAGTCTTAAATTTAATCCAATAGTTTTTAGCTTCCAGACATGTCCACCACTTATGATAATATGATCCTGGTAGTTGATGACACTTCCAATATTTAGCAGATTTTTCTTTAAACACTTTTGCTAATTTCTCAGGTGGCATATGCCATCTATAAAACAAAAAGAGCCTTGGTAGTACAGTGGTCTAAAGCACCCTATTATTAACACCAGCTGCCTGCAATTATTGCAGGTTCGAATCTCACCAGGCTCAAGGTTGACTCAGCCTTCCATCCTTTCTAAGGTAGGTAAATTGAGGACCCAGTTTGTGGGGGCAATAAGCTGACTTTGTATAAATATACAAAAGTATGAAGGCTATTGCTTAGCGCATTGTAAGCCGCCCTGAGTCTCCGGAGAAGGCCGGCATATAAATCAAATGAAAAAAAAAATCAAACATCGATTTTCCTTATATACAGCGGACATCGTTAATTTATAATTCCTTTCCCATAGTTGTTGCCATTTTTCCAACTCAATTGAATGTCCAAAGTTTCTTTCCCAAGCTATCATTGTTTCTTCTAGGGTTATGTGAGGTTATGTTAGTGATGAATTGATATTGTGGACTGGATAAGGATCAAGATAGAAGTAATGACAATTATACAAAAGAAGAAAGAACTTGGGAAGATAACACCGAGATGCCACAGAGGGAAGAGAAAACTGATGTATTAAATGTTTGTTTGTCTAAAAAAATAAAAAAACTTTTTTTTTAAAAAAAAGTTTATTTCATTGGTTATCTCATTTATTGTATTCTATGATACTCCTAACTCATTAAGATTGAGGCAAGTTAGAAGTATTGCAAAACAAACAAACAAACAAGAACATTTTTGTCTTTCTCACTCTTCATTCAGTTCCTTGTCCAATAAAGTCTTGGACATGGAGCAAAACATTCCAGCAAGATTTCTTCAGTGAGAAAAACTGATAGTACTCCACTAACGTAAATGTCCACCCAAATTAAAAACAAACAAACAAACAAAGGATGCTGTAACTTCTTTTTCTAAATTTTCTTTTGTCGATGCGTTTGACTAGCTCTGAGATTCCTGGGAAGCTTAGCAAGATGACTGTAATGAGGCATACACTATAAAGAAATGCATTTCCTTCTCTTTCTCCATCCCTTTTTACATTTATGTATTTTCAATTGTAAATAAGCCATTTTTTAAATTGGTTAGCAGACTAACAAGAAGTCACTGTGATGAGATATATTTCTATTTAAATTATACCAATTATGTATGCCTTTGCATCTATAAATTTAAATGAGCATACGTGATGTTTATTTACTTGAAGACTATTTTCATTTCTCCCTCCCTTTCTCTCTCTCTCTTTCTGTTTCTCTTGTCTCAGTAGCCATGCTACGCAGGGTTGTGTTTAGGTTAACTACAGCTGCAGAATATACTTACAGATGTATTTTTAAAACAACTCAAATGTATATCCCCCAAAATGTAAGTTTGACTTGCTTTTCCTACTATTGTCATTTTCCTGGGATGCTGTCACCATATTATTATCAGTGCTAATGTAGCATTAACATGTATATTGACGGCTAATTGTATGGTTCATACATGCGTGTTGTGTATGTCTGTGTATAGTGTCATGCATTTGTGTGACTATAGAAATATGAATACAGATAAAGGAAAGATGCAACATCTGGGCACTTCCAAAGCATATTCGAAAGGATTCTTTCAGCTTCTCCAGCAGACTAGAATGAGGACTTGTAAGAAATTCCAACAAAGATGGTTCTTGTTAAGTTGGGACAGAATAGAAGAGGCAAGACACTGATTCTTCGACTAACAGTTCTCTATTCAGTAGATCAGTACAACCCAGCAGCTTGCCTGTCTGACAGCTCACCCTTTTCTAGGGAGCTGTCAGACGGCTCAATCAATGAAATCCAACCATTTTTCCCGCCATAATGGTGGACCTGAGTGAAGCCCTTGTACTCAGCTTTACTCCCTTATTAGTATTGAACAGTTCTATCAAGGAATACTTCCCATGGGACTATGTGGTGCTGTGTTAGCTAACATTTTATGCACCTTTTGTGACTGAATGTTTACTTCGGAAAATAAACAAACTTGAAAACCTGTCCTTTGTTTATGCATATCCCAAGACTTTGAATAATGAACAAATAATATTACCATATGAATATTTGGGAAAATGGCAAGATACATCATCGTAAATAATATATAGTCTTAGGCAGTATGGTGGCATTTGCCTCCTACTATACAGAAACAAATAATATGTGGTAAAAAGTTGACGGCACCCAATATTTTAAAACCTATTATTAATCTTTTTCTGTTGCATCTCAAGACTATTTAAATTGTGTTATCCAAAACTCTGTCTATTGATCTAACTTTAGGAACAAAGAATTCTAGGGTAATTCATCTATATTACCTGGTAGAGAATCATAAAAGATCCGTATGGAAAGGTACATAATGCTCTACCATTCCATTAATCAGAGCCACAATTTGCAGAGAAACCAAAAAGAGCAGACAATCTTTTCACTCGCATCTCTGCCATCTCTCTGTTCCAAATTCCTGAGAGCCAATCAGCAAATGAAATCCATACTCTGCTTGCTTTGGGACCCACAACTCAGGGGGTGATTGATGACATATGTATTTGTGTAATCACCCGGGGTGAGTTCTGATTATTCCATATATTACATTGCTGGAGGGTAATTGTGTGAATAAATTGAAGCCCAAATCAACCAGAGATGTTCTCATTAGTTTCTTTCATAGAGTTTCAATTCTCATCCATATTTTATCCCAAACAGCTTGGCCAAAAATGATCATGCCTGTAATGCAATGGCTTTTTTAAAAAAAATAGAGCTACTTCCCAGACAAAGCGTAACACAGAGTTTTGTGGGAGGATGGTCAAAGATGAGCAGCTGTGCTATTATTTTAAGTACTTTAATATAACTTTCTGCAAACATTTCCTTAACTTTGTAATAGCCTCGGGAGGCTACTGCTACTGCAGGGGTATTTTCAGGAAATTTTAAAAAGGATGGTTGCTATGATGGTGTAATTGAATTTGCACTTATTTTTTTTAATGTGCAATTTCACACTCATTTGAACTGTTCTACACTGGGCAAAGCTGAACTAGCTATTCTCAGAACCTGGATGACCATTCAGAATGGCTGTTGCCAAAATCCCTCTTCCCCCAGTATTCTTTGCATCGGTTGATGAAGTTGAACAAAGGAATTGTATCTGAACAAAGCGACAGAAGGATATGTTCAGTTGAAGTGCAGCAAAGAACAGAAATGTTCTGTTCAGCAGGCAGAATGAGAGAAAATGACTCTTAAGTATCCTATAAGCTCTGAAGTGTTATACTGTCTCTACATTGTACACATCAGTTTTCACATGTCTACTTTATGTGAGTTTGGGCAATCCCAGCATTCTCCGCTCCTCCTGCTGCACATTTCAGACTTACCACAAGCTCTCCTGGAGAACAGAGAAAGGATCGCATCCTGCTCTCCTAACAGCTTCTATAGCCCAGAATGATAGAATAACAGAGTTGGAAGGGGCCTTGTCCAACCCCTTGCTCAAGCAGAAGACCCCATTCTGGATGGCTATCCATTCTCTTCTTCAAAGCCTCCAGTGATGGAGCACCCACAACTTCTGAAGTTAAGCCATTCCACTGGTTAATTAAAAATGAATCTGGTAGAGTCAGATAGAGATAAACGTCCCCCTAAAATTTAATGGCATTGCACAGAATAGATGGTCTTCTTGCAGTGAGATTTGCTGAGGGCTGAAGATCCAAGGATGAGTCTCTACAACTGCTGAGATCCTGAGTTCAATCAGAATAGAGCTGGAAGGGACCTTGGAGGTCTTCTCCTGCTCAAGCAGGAGACCCTATACCATTTCAGACAGGTGGCTTCCAGTCTTTTCTTAAAAATCTCCAGTGATGAAGCACTCACAATTTCTGAAGGCAATCTGTTCCACTGGTTAATTATTCTCACTGTCAGGAAATTTCTCCTTAATTCTAGGTTGCTTCTCTCCTTGATTAGTTTCCATCCATTGCTTCTAGTCCTGCCTTCTGGTGCTTTGGAAAACAGATCTTCTTTGAATATTGGAACACTGCTATCATGTCACCCCAGTCCTCCTTTTCATCAGACTAGTCATTTCTATAGTCATCTGGGGTGCTTTTGTGACCATGAGGAAAGCAGGAGGGATTGCCTCCATAGGCTAAATCCCACCCATTTTGTGAATGCACGCGATTTCCCGATGCCCATTGAAAAGGAATGGAACTCAGTGGTGGGTTGTCCCTGGTTTGCACCGGTTCACAAGAACCGGTAGTAAAACCTCCGGGAGGCTCTGCCCACTGACCCCGATGTCATCAAAGTTGATCTGCACATGTGCAGAAGCATGATGCGAACTGGTAGTAAAGGTAAGTAGGACCCACCCTGGTGGAACTCAATTGCGAAGCTGCTTTTGTTGCTTCAGTGAAAGCACTGGATCCTGCAGAGGCCTTGTCATATTTCCTAAGGTTAAGTTGTTTGACCAAGCTCTGCAGCTGCTTATGTAGAGGCATAAGGCAGGGATATCAAGTCTTTGGGAGAAAATGTAAACATATGTCACGTCTTTGAGGTTAAATCATTGGAGATGTTTCTTCTGCCTAAAAAGCCAACACTGTTAAGCGAGTATGAGCAAGAGAGCGCTCACCTACAGTTACAAAGAAAAAAAGGGGTTTGGCCCATGTCTGCTATATCATTGCCCTTTCCCTCCCATCTCCTAGCTGTCCCAAATATCTGCCACACAAATACAAAAGATGAATTTAGATGAAGGCTCTTATGCTTGTTATGCAATGTACGTGGTCCCAGCTCTTCAAATCCTTTTTCATGTTGGAGGGTATGGAGTAAATCCATTTTATGACCTCTCTCATGTCGGGCCCCTAATTTGAGTGGTGATCTCCGTGCTTATCTGAGGTCAGGTGAAGACAACTAGCAAACTTGAAATGAGCATCTGAATGATCTTGTCTTGAGCCTCTCTCAGGGCAAGATTTTGTGCAGCCTGGTTAGTCCCTGAAGAGCCACAACTGGCCCTTGGAGTGGAGATGTATCTTTTTTCCCGTTCCTTTCGTTGTAGGAGGGACTTTTAAGGGTCCTCCCCCTCAATGAAAAGCTCACCCACCATTTATACAGAATATAAAATGCAGGGAGGGAAATCTACACAAATAGTATTTGTGTAGAAAAGGAGCTTTTACTGACAAATTTTAAATATGTGTTCTGTCAAGTAGTGGAAGTACTGTTTTCTATGTTTTTCATGAAAATTGGATATTACAAAAGAGCTTTTAGCAGGCGGCAATACCTAGTTGACCATAGCTATTCTCATGGGGTCAGTTCCAATTGGTAATTTGATCGGAGATCAGCAGGAAATTCCAAGACTGTAAGCCAGACGGGAAAGGAAAAGGGAGAGGAAATTAGGGACAAAGAAACAGAAAAGATACAATAGAGAAGGGATTAGATGCAATGGGGGACAATAACTTAGGGAAGAAAAGAAAAATGGTTCCACTCTGGAAGAGACACAATTAAAAAAAAAACACTGAATAAATAACATGCCAAAGCAGGCTATTAGATGGCACCATATTACTGTCTCTATTAGATGCCAGATCCTTGTATCTCTGCTGCATAATGTAACTGATATATTTTTCTAATTATCTATGGAAGAAAGTGACACTGTTTATGCAGTGGGAGTCTAAATAAAACAAATTCAGGTCCAGGATGGGGAAATGATACGCTCCTTCTCTTCTCTAGGGCTACCCTCTGCGGAAGACTAGCGGGTAGATGTCATTCCAGTGGCATCAAACATATTCACTGCTAGGAGGTGGCCAAAAAGGGTCAGAATGGAAGTCACAGCAGTGAGATAGAAGCTGTGCCTATTTTTATGTACAAAACCAGGTGGGAGCTTTGATCATCTTCTTGAGGTCACCGTATTCACTTTTTTTTTTTTGACCATACCCTGTCGTTGCCTTACTGTTCAATGCTTTACAGAGGCACTTCTACAGCATCTGCCAGCCGCTGCAGTGCAATCCAGGGAAAAGAAGTGTGTGGCTTAAGAAGTTGCAAAGAAATGATCTGGGCGTACTTCCATAGGCTCTGAACAAGTTCTCCCCCTTTGAATCCAACCAATTCTGTTCTAGACAAGAGAGATTAAAAGAGAGTGAATGACATGCAGGCAAAGAACAGGTTGTATGCTGCATGGTAATGTGAAGAATGGCTAACGAGAGAAGAGGCAGATTGAAGCTGCGGTAGATCAGGAGCCCTTGTTACGGTGACAGAAATCAAATTCAGTAGCTCCTTAACTGAAGATGAGCTAGTATCCAAAATAGGAAAGGATATACTGAGCAAACTGCGTGAAATTATCATGTTTATTTCCTAGCAGTTAAAACTGTGTTTGTTAAACAATTTTAAAAATATCTTGATAATAATTGTTTTATCACTTCATGTTTGAGATTGCCAATTATATGTTGATATATTATAGCTTCATAACATGGATTGTTGACATTGTATCTCTCCTAGTAGCTTTTACTTTGCCCTTTGCTTAAAGTGAATTGAACACAGTACAGACAAACAAACATACCATCCACTCCAATTAAGACATCATTTGCTTATGGAAAGGAGACATTTTGACATCATCTCAGTTATTTCTTTTAAATCCGCAATTCTAACCTGAGGGTAGGAAGATGCAGGTAAACCAGAATGAGAATGAAAAGTATATCATAAAGAGGCTGAGATCTTATTTTTCTTGATTTTTGTCGAAGTAGTCAAATTCATGAGCCATGAGTTAGAAGCACCTGATTCTGAACACTCAGCTGCTGTACTTTCATGCTCATTGTTATTGTGGTACTCTGTCTTCCTGAGATTTCTGGATTTTATCCAGAGGTGCAAAGTGATCATGTTCTTTCTTCTTAGATAGGCTACCTGCGTCCCTGCTCCCCTTTAAATCACAATCTAGGGCAGTGAAGGCTAACCTTTTTGCCATCATGTGCCAAAAGTGGGAGGAGCACAGTGGGGTCACACGCACACGTGCCCATATCCATAATTCTATGCGCCCCGCCGCCACCACCCCATGCTCCCCCCACTTTTGCCACGCGATGGCACGGTGAGCTCGGTAGGCCTGTTTTTCACTCTCCCCAGGCTCCAGAGCCTTTCTAGGAGCCTGGGGAGGGTGAAAACGGTCTCCCCCCCACAGAGCCCCTCTGGAGGCCAGAAACAGTGTGTTTCCTGACTTCTGGTGGCCCCAGAAGGCCCCAAAATCAGCTGGCCAGTGCACGCATGCATGCCAAAGCTGAGCTCGCGTGCCCACCAATATGGCTCCATGTGCCACCTGTGGCACCTATGCCACAGGTTCGCCATCACGGATCTAGGGTGTGGTAGAACAAAAGTTAATATTGATACCTAATATGTAATTTCAGGAGAATACCAGTCAACCACTGTGAGAAATCTATAAAATCTATAAAATCCTGAGAAAGGATTGATGGAATATTACTAGTGACTATGTGCCATTTACTCAGGGTTCTCTTGAATCAAATCACCTTGGTACTGTATGTATCAGTTGCCATCTTATGCTTGCTTTGCTTCACTGCTATGCGGTGACAGACTGCCATGAACTATTGGGAATGAAGGGGTGAATGCTTGGGAAGTAGAAAGTAAAGGCTGTACTTTCTTGAGATGCTGCCTCAAGGTCACCCAGCTGTAAGCAGCATACTAACGGGTGCTTGGACTGACCATTATGTATTATGATAACAAAATGAAAACATCTTGTTTTTAAAACATTATGAAATTATGAAAACATCTTGCATAGACTTGATTGGTTACACTGGGGTGGGCAATGAGGGACAGTAAAGTGGGTGGGGGGAAGAAGAACATAAGGATTTTGGTGTGCGATTTTCAGTTCTGGCTCTGCAATGCTGCAATACATTTGATCTCTAATAAAACTATACCTTTCTCAACAAATGGAGCCAAGGATCGACCCAGATTGGTGAGGGCAATATGCTGACTCCATAAACCGCTTAGAGAGGGCTGTAAAGCACTGTGAAGCGGTATATAAGTTTAAGTGCTATTTCTATCTAAAGGTTCAAATTGTGGGCAGCCTGACAGTTTGTTTAAAATTCGTATTAAAATGTCCTACCTCATAAAGAATCTGAAATCTGGATTTCATTTAATTCTCCTCTCCCCCCCTCTCTCTCCCTCCCTCCCTCCCTCCCTCTCACTCCAATTTAGCAGGGAAGCATTTTCTATGTTTACAGAAGAGGTGGGTTTCAGCAGGTTCTGACCAGTTCTGGAGAACCGGGAACAGAAATTTAGAGTAGTTTGGAGAACCGGTAGTAAAAATTCTAATTGGCCCCACCCCCATCTATTTTCTGCCTCCCAAGTCCCAGCTGATCGGGAGGAAATGGGGATTTTGCAGTAACCTTCCCCTGGATTGGGGAGGGAATGGAGATTTTACAGTACCAAGCCATGCCATGCCCACCAAGCCACGCCCACCAAGCCATGCCACGCCCACCAAGCCACACCTACAGAACCGGTAGTAAAAGTTTTTGAAATCCACCACTGGTTTACAGGTGTCTTGCAGTGGA
The DNA here is from genome assembly GCA_012654045.1 of Ptyas mucosa. Taxonomy (NCBI): domain Eukaryota; kingdom Metazoa; phylum Chordata; class Lepidosauria; order Squamata; family Colubridae; genus Ptyas; species Ptyas mucosa. Next base: position 491,743 of record WNWU01013815.1, on the reverse strand, counting down.
TGTGTAAATATGTTTGAGATTAATTGTCACTTTACCATGAAAACTGCATCCTTTATATAGATTGTTCTCCAGAAATCGCTCTTTCAGTAAATAAAGGAAACATTGCCACATTTTTTAGCAGAATGTTCTTCCAAATATTCCTTTGCTCATGAAGAGCTGAAATCTCTACCAAAAAATAATGGGGAAATCTCAGTGCAAAAGGTGTCCAATTGCAGGCACAAAGACGGAAAGAAATGTCTTTTTGATCATGCCTGCTATGGAGTTCACCGAAACTGCTTTAGCAAGGTGTGAAATTTAGAAAGCATTTTAGCATTTGATCTGTAAAGCTTTTCACACACAGGATGTGACTTAAGGAAAACACTATTATCTTTTAGTTTTTTCCTATGTCCTTTGCAGTTCAGAAGCCAGACCAATTTAATTTAGGTCATTTTTTAAAAAATTCTTGATCTTAACATTTGTAGACATTAAATAAAAGTTTCAAGTTTTAGGAAATTTCAGAGTTTATCTTTTTATACTGTGGCTATTTTTTAATCTTAACATTTTCTCTTACATTTGCTTCTTATACAGTATACATTTTCATATATAACTCCACAGGATAAGAGAGGTACTTGCAACTCAGGAATCTCATAGGTCTCAGCACCCAAATGTATTTCTATATGCCTCTTTAGTCAAAGGTTGGGTAATGTTACACTTCCTATGCAAAGAACAGTACAGACATAATTTTGAATTGCTCAGCTGAGGTAATTACTTTCAGAAGGTTGAAACATACTACAACAATGGTTGGACATCATTACTTTTAATATGAACAAGTGTTACCTTGAAGTATTGCTATTTATGATCCTAATTCAAGGGTATAAATCCAAAGACCTCATTGACTGGCTGATGTCCAAAATTTAGCACACCTACATGTCTTTTTAGAAGAGAATCCAACACATTATGCTCATTTCCCCCCTCTCCTCTTTTCCAGCAATTCTGGCCTCCAGGGTCTATGGAAAAATGAAGCTACCAGCTGTAGTTGAAGCAGCCCTCTGGAGTTCACACCAAATCTTTTAACAAATTAAAGGAAGGAAAGAAAAGTATTGGTACTGTTGCTTGGGAGGAGGCAAAATGATGAATCAAGAAAAAGAAAGCAAGAAAAGACACCAAGTGAACAGAGAGAGCCAGGTTCTAAAACATTCACTGTTTTTCCTTCTGTGTGCAAACATGGATCAGAGGATGAAATTGATTGGCTATTTGCTGTAAAAATACAAGTTTATGGCATGAATTCAGAAGAAAGGGAGGAAATGTGTATGTGAAAAGACAAAGGAGGAGGGAGTGTGAACGGGTGGAGCCCCTTTCAATGTAGAAAACAATAGCTTATTGTCAGGCATATCATACAAGACATATTGCTAAGATAAGAAATAGGTTTAAGGCAGAGTCAATAGAAGACTTGTTAAATGTTTTCTAGAATGCCTATTAGTTAATTTTTAAGAATAGGGCTGAAGTAGAGCCAATAAAATACTTGTTAGATAACTTCTGAAGTGTTTCTGAAGTTAAGACTTAGAAATAGACATGGTGTGGAGCCAATAGAAAACCTTTTAGATAACTTTAAAAAAACCCATTAGACAATGTTTCTTTAACCTGCCTTGAAAAACTGTATAAATGCTTGTTGAATCCTTTATTCTGGGTCCTGGCATTTTGCTGGCTGGGACCTCTTTTGCTGAAGCACTACAATAAAAGGAAATCAGTCCTGCAGCTCATGTCTGGTAGCCTTCATCAGCTTTGGCGCCAGGCTAAGACCCAAATTTGGGGACAACAAAATATTAAAGAAAGTGTCCAGCATAGAGACTTTCTTTGTTTAAAGCATCATCAGAAAGCCTAGCTATCCAATTTTGTAACCTATTCCCAATGATGCTGGCCTTGTCTTGTCCCAGGGCTGTGATTTATGCATCCCTGGCCTGCTATTTTCTGTACTCCAAAACACACTGGAGGGAAAAGCAAGTGTCAAAAAAAGAAAATCAATTCATCCTTCTGTTGGCAGATCTTTCAATCACCACAGTAACGGTTGAATTCTGCTGCTCGGTAAAAGGGGCATATCTACAAGGTAAGATATGCAAAGAAAGAAACTACAGTTAATTCTCCTTTAGCAACCACTATAGGAATAGGCAACTAGATCATTAAATGAAGTGATTGCTAAGCGAAACCGTGATTGTGTTTAAGATCTTACTTCAGCTTTCCTTTGTTTTAAGGACCTGCGAAGGTTATCGAGTTATTTTGTCATCGCCGTCATTAACAGCAAATGTTTGCTAAACAAGGCAGTTGCTCAAGGAGAACTACCAAGATACACGTGTTGTTGTGCAAACTTGTGCATAAATATTCTCTGCTTGCAGTTCTAAAAATACAATATGTACGGCCTACAATTGTTAAGTATTTATACTGTATTAGTAGAAATATCAAGAGAGCATGATAAAAAAAGAATCAAGATGGAGGCCCTCAGTGGTACAATCAAAGTTCCACTGTTTCTTATGTTTTATGAGCATGGCATCACTGTGGCTACCATTTTGACATTTTTGGCCACATCATGTGGAAATCCCTGGGGTGGGGGAAGGGCACAGATAAGCATGGCAGTTCTTCCTCATGCATGCAGGTTAACATCTTACTCGTACCAAACATTAACGTATGTCTCATTTTGTGACATTTAGTGGTGAGGAAGGCAGACAAGATTATTGCTAGTTCACTTTCTTCTACCTAGGACATAGCACATAAGCAATGCTTGAACAGAGTCAGCAGTATTGTCTGGGACACTACACATTCTATTCACAACCTGTTTTCCTTGTTACCTTCTGGGAGGAGGCTTCAGGTATCTGAAGCAGAACATCTAGATTCAGTCACAGTTTTGTTCCATATAGCATCAATCTTGTGAACTCTCAAATTTCCTCTTTCGATTCAGCTGGAAGTGTCACGGTGATACAGTCGGGGAATAGCGGGCTCTAATGAGCCTTGCGAAAACCTGGGTTGACAAACTGCTGTCCGGGGTGTGTGTGTGTGTATGTGTGTCTTCGGACCAGATTCTATTTTCTTCAAACCAAAACCAAAACCAAAACCAAAACCAAAACCAAAACCAAAACCAAAACCAAAACCAAAACCAAAACCAAAACCAAAACCAAAACCAAAACCAAAACCGTAACCGTAACCGTAACCGTAACCAAAACCAACCCAACCCAACCCAACCCATAGGTTAATATTTTCATCTGATAATATCAATGGATTCGCAACACCTTGGCAAGCATCACATAAACTTGCAAAGCAGAATCGGATTGCCCCAGTTACTAAGTGAACTGTTGTAACTCGAGAACCACTGTGTCTCCCACTTTCAATTCACTTGCACAAGCCCATTTTATATTTTACTATGAAATCCACAATCAATTAAAATATTTGGAAGACATTTAGAAGAGTGTGGTCATACACCTAGTCAGAAAAACTGACTAGGTATAAGTTCATCTGGACTTTACTTCTGCTAATTATGGACCAGAAAAAAAATGTACCCAATGTTGCTGATTGCAAGGAACAACAATGTTTTTAATTTTCTTTTAATTTAGCATTTGTAGATACTGATTATTTTTTGTTCCCTGAAGCACAGTTTGTATACCATCAACACCATCCATAGATCAGGCCTGTGAAGTTTAAGTTAGGGGGAGCTTGTTCCAAATAATAGGTGCCCCCACAGAGAAGGCTCTCCCCTGGGGGCCGCCAGCCGACATTGTTTGGCCGATGGCACCCTGAGAGATATGTTCTCCCTCTACATGTACAGAAAGGAGTTCCAAGTTAAATGTGAATTCTTGGCTACCATTTCTAAAGCTTGAAACGGAGAGTATATATATATATATTTACAGATGCTATTACCTTCATTGAATAATTTTCAGAGCTATTTGCATTATGCAATAAACTCTAAACTAGGAAAAACGTTTAGTACAGATTGCAGCCGTTTGCTGTTTGTACCGCATCATTTTGCTGCTTATTGGTTTTATTAACTGGATTTACCTTTCTATTTCTCCTCCTCTGTAAAAGGAAACATTTCTTCTTGCTCCTTTTCCATATATAAGCCTTCTTTATGAAAAAAAAAGGTGTTCCTTATACTTTTCTATTCCCAGTGAAAATAATTTAATATACAAAGAACCCCAATTCAAGATAATATGTGATGACAGCCTGATAGCCATATGTGAATTATAGACCTCACACTGCCAAAATGGAGCCGGCTTTCTTATCAGGTCAATAAACAGCACCACCTTGGGAAGATCTAATATCCCATGCATATGTAATTTAAGAAACAGAGCAATAAATTTTAGTCAGCAGTTCTTAAATTGGGCTGGATACCAGTCTAGCTTATGCTTCTGTGCATAAATTACATCCATTGCCACAGCTGCAGAGCAACACAGAGTTGTAGAGAGACTATGCAGGCCTTTAAAATAAAAACAAAAACCAGAGATGGTGACCCCCTTCTTACAATAGGATTTCAAACCTGGATACTCTTACCAAATTTTGTAAACAACATTCATGAAATGATGTTGCTTTTCTTGTAAGAATTATACAAAAGTAGTCCTTAGAAAAATTGGGATCTGATGACTTATTTTCAAAGAAAAGGACTGATTTCAACATGAATATACTACCGTGTTTCCCCAAAAATAAGACCCGGTCTTATATTTTTTTGAACCCCGAAATAAGCGCTTGGCCTTATTATTTTGGGGCACATGGAGGAAACCAGAGAAAATGGTGGGGACTGACTGAGTATGAGTTTAAATATTTTCGGGGACGGCTTATTTTCAGAGGGGGAGGGGGCTTATTTTAGGGCATGCGCTCAAAAGCCCGATTGTGCTTATTATCAGGGGATGTCTTATTTTCGTGGAAACTGGGTATTTACCATTGATTCAAGACCATTCACACTTGAGATTATGGATTTATGTCCTTTCAATACTAACCCTCCTGGACCAATATTTAAACTGTAATACTTATACTTAAAATAGATTCTGGATTTTCCTCTTCTAATTTAAAAGATAGCTGGTCATGTAATACATGGCTTAGGACCGGGGTATTTGGCAGACCTTATGCGGCCAGCAACAGCTCCCCATCGCCCGGTGCGTTCCCACAGAGAGGGCCTACTCGGGGTGCCGTCGGCCAGACAGTATTGGCTGGTGACCCCTAGGGAGCGGGCCTTCTCTGTGGGCGCACCTACCCTCTGGAATCAGCTCCCCCTGGAGGTCCGGATGGCCCCCGACCTTCGCTGTTTCCACCACGAACTAAAAACATGGCTATTTCGCTTGGCCGGCCTGGACTGATGGGGTTTTTTAAAATGGATTTTAATTGATTTTAGGGATTTTATGTGTAACTTTTAACCCAGAGTTTTTGTTTTATTTTTCTGTTTTATTGTTGTGAGCTGCCCTGAGTCCTCTTGGAGAAAGGGCGGCATATAAGTCTAAACAAACAAACAAACAAATAAATAAATAAATAAATGTTTTCCTGAAAATAAGACCCTGTCTTATATTTTTTTTAACCCTGAAATAAGTGCTTGGCCTTTTTACTATGTGCTCAAAAGCCCGATTGGGCTTATTATCAGGAGATGTCTTATTTTGGGGGAAACAGGGTATTTGGGGGACTGAGACATTTCTTTATGTTTACACCTCAACCCAGTTTAACTATACTTATACCTGTGTGCTGCTGAATTTACGTATGTGGATAAGTGAATGTAAGAAAGAAAACCACAACACACCTTACCTTACCCTTTACATATATTAGTTCTTTGAAGGGGTAAGGGCACCATGTAATTCTGCAGGGAATTCTACTAAAAAGAAGTTTGAATATTGTATTCTCACTGGAGGTTGCTATTGGATGATCCAAGCAATCGTCTTTTAAAGAATGACCAACAAATGTTTGTCCTTTAAGAATCTAGGAGTTGTAATTGTTACTCTTCTTGAAGCTCTTGTCCAATGAGATCCATATGGGTGGCAAATTTGTGAACAACGTATCTTCCTTACGCATATCTTTTTTGTTAGCTTACTGGTTTTTTAAAAAAAATATAGCCTAAGGAAAAAAAATATATCCAGCATTCAGGTTTATAATTTTTTTCTACAGTGGAACCAGCAGTTTTTGCTTAATTTGAAATTGTCTAAATTTATTGACCTTGGTGATATAGTGCAATTTATTATTTTTCAGAAATTCATAGTAGGAAGGATTAATGAGCACGGTTTTATATTTTTGATTTCTTTCATAGTATATAGAGAAAAATGTATTATTGTATATGCACATTTCATTTTTACTCTTCTATCAATCTGAAGTTCTGTGCAAATGCTACAAAGGGTTGCTGGATATGCTGAATTTTAAATCTTGTGATCAGTTTTTATTTCACTTCTTTTGAAAGTTTGCTAATTAAACAGATCTAAAATGAGAAAAAGATGAAATTAGATATGAAAAAAGCAGACTATGACAGAGATGAAACAACTAAGTGGAGGAACTATAAGCAGTATAATTTTCAAGTATTTCAAGAGGCAAGAAGCGAAGAATAACGAAGAATCAAAGGACTTAATTTCTAGGTGCCTTTGTTGAAAGTCATGTATTGAAAGTCATGTATTTGAAAGATAAACTTCTGATTAAGAAAATCATAGATTTTAATGGAGCAAGGCAGCAGCATAATGAATGGATATCGGCCTTAGTCTTCTGAGGCATTACATCCTCATGCCTCAAACAAGGTTTAGGATTTAAATCTAAAAAGAGTAGGATCTTTGAAACAACTTTTGGAATCAAACACGAAGTGTGCCCCAGACCTTCTTAAAACTTTCTTAAAGAAAATGTCTATATAAATGTTAGCAGGCACCTGAAATCTGAAGTCCAAATGAAAGTTCTGCACTGACTGAATTTGAGATCCTCAAATTTTATTAAACCACAAACTGCAGCTCCTTCTTGTCTAGACTAAAAAAAATAACAAACCTATGAACTCAGCTAACTCTCTGAATACCTAAATTGAGGGTTTAGATCTGGGTAGAATCAAGCGTAAACTGTTCTAAAACTAGAGCAGTGGAAAGAAGTTATGAGAAACATCAGGTGGTTTCTTTCTGAATTTAAATTGGAATTTTCAGAGGGAATTTGTGGATATACAGTATTTAAGGTACATTTTAATAGGAGAATGACCTCAAAAAGGTTATAATAATGTTAGATTTCTTGCAAGATGTATACATATACGAACTAGACTATGTTTCTCTGTGGCATATAATTTATGTGAGTATATGCATAATTTTGTACATTCAAAGTGACAATAAAGTTATTAGTCTAGTCTAGTCTAGTCTAGTCTAGTCTAGTCTAGTCAAGTCTAGATAAGGAGGAAAATAATCTCTTGACTTTGGGATTTGAGGATTAGATCTGATTTGACTAGAGAAATATTGTACGTTTTTTTAAAAAAAGCATGGTTAGCTACATTTGATAATGTGTTAAATTAAAATTATGAGAATCTATCGTGAACATTGTTTTTAGAATATTGATTATTGGTATTTTAAAGAAAGGTTTATTCATTTAAACTTAGAAGGAGGTTGTAGAATACCACTAATTATTATTTTTACTACTATATTATTTACTAAAGAAATATATAATTTTCATTATATATTTGTTTAATGCATGTTTTCTCATTATGTAATTTGTCCTGTTGTTCCCTTCGAGTTAGTTTTTTAATGCTTGTCTCTGACATTTATAAAAGATATTTTAAAATTAATACCTTGCTATATCTATCTACAGTATCTGTCTATCTATCTATCTATCTATCCATCCATCCATCCACCCACCCACCCACCCACCCACCCACCTACCTACATCTCTCTCTCTCTCTCCTATTTCTAAACCACCCATCTTCCTCAGAGATTTTCTTCTTCAATTCCCTTTAATGTTATACTGTATGTTTCATGCACGCAAGCACATATTGTTTTTTGTGGGTTTGCAGTACAGAAATGATTTTTAAAATGAATCCCAAAGCAAACCACTTCCAGCTCACCAGAGGTTTATTAGCTTACTTTAAAGAGACTCTGAGCTAATTTGTGCTTAATCCCTGATGAGCCTGCTTCACTGCCAAACAACCTTTTGGCAGTTAAAAACCTTTTTTAAAAGGTTTTTTTAAAAAATAGGGTTGTCGTCAGGGTCCCATACCAGTGGTGGGTTGTTCCCGGTACTGTCCGGTTCTTTAGAACCGGTAATAAAAGCGATGGGAGGCTCTGCCCCACCACCCAGACGTCATAATTGACGATCGCACACGCACACACACACACACACACACACACACACACACACTCCCATTGTGGTAGTAAAGCTAAGTAGAACCCACCCCTGTCCCATACATGTGTCTCTCTTCTCTAAGCACCAGTGATAAAATCCTAAAACAACTGTGACATTTCTGTGGCAATAAAGCCTTGAATATGGTTACAGTGGAAGAGCAGGTGGGTGAAACTGTTCGATTGCACTGGAACCACTGAAGGAAACAGCAGGACATTTGTGGTGTTCTGAAAAGTTGCCTTGAAGACTTCAAAATTTGCCCTTTGTGGGTGAGAGCTAATGGGAGCCAGAGCTGGTAGCAGCTTCCTTTTAGCAAATACAATCATTTAACCCTCTCACTGCATCGGTAAATCAGTAACTGCTATGCTGCAATCCATGTACCTGTTGTGACCCAGGCCCACGTAGTTGATATTAAATGCAAAACAGTTCCAAAAAACAAACAGATATTATTAAAACAGCTGAGAATTAACTCATTCTCAGCATATTCTAAATTAAATGAAAGCAAAGTCTTCAAAACACCAATCTTTAGTTTATCTCTGAACTTGGGATAATTAGGCAAACTGCCAAAGGCTTTTCTTGGCAATAGTTCAGGAACAGAAGAAATAACTACAGCCAAACAAGAAGCAATTCTCTCAACGGTTGTTTTCTGGCAAAGAGCCAAGAGCCATTGCTGGTCTTTTAAGCCTTATGGGAGGGGCCAATTTTCTTTTGGCCCTACTCCCGAGTCATCCTCTCTGCTTTAGCTGCTCCTGCCTTCTGGCAGCTCTTCTCATACATGCACTAGGAACAGGCTCCTCCTGTTCCTCTGCCTCTCTACTGTCAGCCTCTGGAGGCTCCGAAGTCTGCACATCACTCCCAGATGGTCCTGGCCCCCTCTCTGCCTCCGTCGCAGAGCCCTCATCTGGGCCTTCCCCAGCCTCAGGACTGGCCCCTGTTCTTCCTCAGCCTCATCGCTGTCTGACTCCACTGCCAGCTCCGTAGCTGCGGGTGGACCATAACAATACTGCCCATTGCCCCCCACCCCCATGTGTGTTACTGCTAAATCATTCAGATTTTCCTTCTGAAAATATTTGAGTATTTAACAGCTTCCTTTTACATTTAAAAGCTGAGACATTCTTAACACTTACGTCCTGAGATAAGAGGGGAAAATATCATTTATTAATATAATGTCAGGAAGTCAGTTTTGGCTTATTCTGCTTCATCGTATTTACTGGAAATAATATATAATCTATTTAAGAACCATCACCAATCCAGTATTCTCTATGGGCCATATTATGGAACACATTTCTGAAGTATTGAAGCAGGCCAGATCAAGAGAAGATTTAATTTGTTTCCACACCTTTTAATTATCACTGTTTTAAATTAATAAATAGTGCCTTTTAAATTTTAAAGGAGTAAGCAAACACATTCATTTCCTAATAAATACATAAACAAATATCTTAAAAGTCCCTGAGAGATAATCAATATATCATTCAACAAATGAGTATAGGAGCTTTATTGTTAGGATATAGTCCACGGATCAATTTAAATCCATTCTGTTTCAATGATATAAATATTCACCTACTCAATTCCAGTGGGATAGTTTGCATATATTGTACAAAGAGAAAAAGCTGAAAAAATTGTATTAACTGTAGTGGACAATTTTCCTCAAGACATAAGGCACAATTTCCCCATATCTTTTCTGTCTCTTAGTGCAAATATGCTTAATAAATTATTTCTGCTTTCAATTTTTCTAAATGTGAGCTTTCTGGATGCATAGAGTTTCATCTATATGCTTCTATACACGAAAAGTTGCTAGTATATTGTGCTATGTGGATTGTGCCATGTCAGTTCTGCTGAAATCACTGGCTCGTTTAATTTTTTAAAATTTCATATTCCTTTGTGTGGATAAAATATATCTATTCTGATGTTCTTTCCAAAGAATAGAGCAGAGCAGAGCAGAGCAGAGCAGAGCAGAGCAGAGCAGAGCAGAGCAGAGCAGAGCAGAGCAGAGCAGAACAGAACAGAACAGAATAGAATAGAATTCTTTATTGGCCAAGTGTGATTGGAGACATAAGGAATTTTTCTTTGGTGCATAAGCTCCCATTGTACAAAAAGCTATAAGTGATAAATCATGATCATAGTCATCATAAAAATACATTCATCATAAATCATAAGATACAACACTTAGTGATAGAATCAACATAAATCGTACTAGAAAACTAAATAAAACAATATAAATCATAAAGATACAAACAACGAAGTTATAGTCATAAGTAGAAAAGGACATAGGTAATAGGAAAGATGGGAAGAATAATATTAATACAGTCTTACTAAATATTTGGGGTCTCGTGCTTTAAAGGCCCTTGAAAATGACAAAAATATAGAATTTGAAGGACCATTTAGTTTATAAAATCCAATCTCAACCCCCAATCCTTTGCTCAATACAGAAATCCTGATTAAATCTCTTTCTAACTTCTGCTGAAGCACACTCAGAAAAGAGCACCTTTGGAATTGTCCTGTTGAATGCGCTGAAGATCCCACGTCATCTGCCCCATAATAGTTCTAAAGCGAAGTGCCTGCACAAAACTAATTTTACAACTATGCAGATGACTACGCATAACGGATGTTAATGATGCAAAAGCCAAGACAGAATAGCTCTAGCTGCACAAAGGGACCTCATCAAGGTGAAAATTGTTGCCACTTGATGCAAAATGCTGCCATTGGACCAACATTTCCATGCCTCCCCCAACCCATTCTCTATATCCTTTCCCATCTGCTGCTCATCCCAAACTGGGTTTCTGAAACTTCATGCAGCACAATTAAAATACGGCATTACTTGAAGCCCCATCGCTGGGTGTGTCTCCTCAATAAAGTGTATGAAACTAATTAAGATTAAAAAGGAACCACATTTTTTTAAAAAAACATGCAAACTATGCATCGCATGAAGTCTGTGCAATTTAATTTTGGGCTGGGGTGGGATATGACATTATTTGAGATTGGGGAAAGGGGTAATTGGGTTAAACAGTTTAAAAACCACTGACTTAATGCAGTGGTGAAACCTGAACCGGTTTACTACCGGTTCGCTGGCTGCGCATGTGCAGTGCACATCACGCACCAAATGCGAGGTGCGCACGGGCAGTGCACGCCAAAAGGAGGCATGTGGTAAGCAGAACAGCACGCGAGGGGGGGTGATCAGCTGTGGTGCGCAATCTTTTTTTTTTTACTTTTAAAAGCATTGCTTATAAAAGTAAAAAAAAAAAGCCTCTGACGATCAGGCTGCTCAGCTGTGATCGTCAGAGGCTTTTTTTTAACCTTTTAAAATCATTTTTTTTAGAACCTCTTCGGCCGAAGAGGTTGTAGGAAAAATGCTTTTAAAAGTAAAAGAAAAAGGCTCTGATGATCGCGCAGCTCAGCTAGGCATGGGGGGGGGGGGGCAGGATTTTTGCTATCGGTTCTCTGAACCACCTGCCACCATCACTTCCGGATTAGGTGATCCGGTCCGAACTGGGAGCATTTCACCCCTGGCTTAATGTATTTCACAATGTCAAAATAAATGTAAAAACAACAACAACATGGCTTTGTCAGACTGTGGATGTATTGGAATGCAAAACTAACAAATTATTTTAATCAAATGTATGAACGAATTATGTGAAAAAGAGTTCATGAATTCGGAAAACAACAACAACCCAATTCTTGTGTGAATGGATTGTTCCCTGCAAATATATCTATATCTATATCTATATCTATATCTATATCTATATCTATATCTATATCTATATCTATATCTATCTATATCTATCTATATCTATATCTATCTCTATATCTATCTATATCTATCTCTATATCTATACCTATACCTATATCTATATCAACCATGAATGGCTGAAAATGAAGTTGTGTAGCAGGATGGAAATAAAGAAAACGAAGTACAGAAATGTCAGGAAAGACCAAGGACAAACAATAGGAATATGATGCCCTGGAGCAATGGAGATTTAGAGGCTCCTAACATGCCTGGATAATATCTGATGTTTGATGGAGTGCTATTAAATGTTATGAGAGATCTGGGCTCTCATCAATACATCTGTTAACCTGGCCCTGGAGGTATACAACAGTGCAATCTGACTAATGTCTTGAGAGCTTTTTATTTCATTGTGAACAATTATGTAGTACCAAACTAGGTGATTGGGCTTTTGGAAAATGCCTAATATCACACAGTAAAATTAAAACAGAGGCTCCGGAGAGACATTTGCTGTTCGCTTTAGAAAGAATTTCAAGTGTGCTAGCAAAAAACACGAGAGCCGTTTCTCACTCTCTCTAGGTTGAAGCTTGCTTTCCCATTCACTCACACAGCAGGACAGTTAAAAGTCTTTGCTGGGGAAAAAAAGGCAGCAGCAAACTAGAAAATGGATAAATTCTCTCTCTCTTTTTTAAAGGAATAACAACTATAGCACAAATAAAATTTTACTGATTGTTGGCATAAAATACCACGCTTTAAATTTTGATCATGGATTGTACAGTGAACTGAAAATACATTTTGAGATACATTAAGACATGAAGAGTCCTTTTTGTGAGATGATACATGAATTTATTATATTGTTGATTCCAAATTCCAATGGAGGATATGCAATTGATGAGAAGATGTATGTTGCATGTCATCTTCAACATGCAACAACAGGGACTGAAAGCTATCTCCATGCCATGGAAATGTGAATGCTCCATTGTATATTGGGTATCTCCAGGGGTGAAATGCTCCCGGTTCGGACAGGATCACCCGATCTGGTAGCGATAGAGGCGGGTGGTTCAGAGAACCGGTAGCAAAAATCCCTGCCCCCCCCCATACCCAGCTGAGCCGCGCAATCATCAGAGGCTTTTTTAAAACTTTTAAAAGCATTTTTTCTACAACTTCTTCAGTGGAAAAAATGCTTTTAAAAGTAAAAAAAAAGCCTCTGATGATCACGCGGCTCAGCTGGGATCGTCAAAGGCTTTTTTTTAAAAAAAGGGTTTTTTTTTTAAATGCCTCTGACGATCCAAGCTGAGTTGCCTGATTGGCAGAGGCTTTTTAAAAAACTCAACTTGGATTGTCAGAGGCATTTAAAAGAAAAAAACCCTTTTTTTCTTTTAAATGCCTCTGCCGATCCCAGCTGAGTTGCCTGATCGGCAGACGCTTTTTAAAAAAGCCTCTGCCGATCAAGTAACTCAGCTGGGATCGTCAGAGCCTTTTGAAAGCATTTTTTACAACCTCTTCACCGAAGAGGTTGTAGAAAAAATGGTTTTAAAAGTAAAAAAAAAAAATAGCCACGCCCACCCAGTCACATTACCCCCCCACCAAGCCACGCCCACAGAACCAGTAGTAACAAATTTTAGATTTCACCACTAGACATTTCCCTTCTTGACCACATTACAAATGACACCATTCGACAGCATTTTGGTGTGGCACCAATTATAGAGAAGATGGGAGAAGGCCAGCTCCGCTCCAGAGAACAGCACCTTCCACCATGGCCAAGACTGCCTACCAACTAGAAGTCAATGGCCATCGACCTCGTGGGCATCAAAAACAGAGATTGCAAGACACCATCAACAAAGATATACAAGCCGCAGGCCTGTACTCTGGAGACGCAGCTGACCGTGCAAAGTGGCGTTCAATGATCTGAAAAGCAGACCTTGCACCTGCGGGAATATTCTAGGAAAAAGAACAAGATGCATTTTGCATGTCATATGTCACTGTTTGGAATGGGCAAGTGGCTGGGGTTCTGGATCACATTGCTCCTGTGTGGCCTCTGCCTGTGTGCCAATCCTACATATCTTGTAAATTTTCACTGTTTTGTAGGAAGAGCATAGAACCCCATTGAAATTTACATAAGGCTTCCTACTAAGATTAAAGGATGGGTATATATCACCATAATTAATAATGGTTGTGCTCTTCAGCAGCTACAACACTTTTTTTCACTGAAGCAAAATCTTCTGGTAGAATGGTTCAGCTAGACTTAGTGAACAATCTCCTGTCCCTTCCCCAAAAGGTGTTTCAGGTCTTGGACAAGATGTGGCTGCTTTTAAAAGCTGGAGACAAGAGCGGTTTGTCTTCCTGAGCGCTCCAAAGTTTTTGAACTGAATCTTTGTCTTACTTGGGAAATCCATTTTACCACAAAGAAATGCTTAAAGTTATGGCAATCTGTATTGCTCTAATCCGTGTCTTTGCCTTTTGTTCCAATTTTGTCCTTTTTGAAAATGAAGTTCTTTGTAAGCCGTAGCCTTGCTCCATTAAAAAACAACAACCAAGTATGTCTTGCTGAAAATAATATAAGGTAAAGGTAATGGTTCCCCTTGCACATACATCCTAGTTGTTCCCGACTCTAGGGGAGGGTGCTCATCTCCCTTTCAAAGCCGAAGAGCCAGCGCTGTCCGAAGACGTCTCTGTGGTCATGTGGCCGGCATGACTCAACGCGAAAGGTGCACAGAATGCTGTTACCTTCCCACCAAAGGTGGTCCCTATTTTTCTACTTGCATTTTTTACGTACTTTCGAACTGCTAGGTTGGCAGAAGCTGGGACAAGTAACGGGAGCTCACCCTGTTATGCGGAACTAGGGATTCGAACTGCTGAACTGCCAAAATCACCTTGAAGTTTAAACCCTTAGAAAAATTAATACTATAGAATGATTGTGCATCCTTAGAAAGCTGCAGTTCTTTGAATGTGTATCTGTCTTTCTATGGCCAAAGGGAGTTAATGAAATATAGAAGAAATTGTGTCTGTCTGTCTGTCTGTCTGTCTGTCTGTCTGTCTCTCTCTCTCTCTGTGTTGGCACTTGGATCTAAGTTGCCTCTACATTTAAGCAAGAAAAATGCCATAGGTTACAGGCGCTACTACCATAGGACCTAAGTATATTAGTTATTTAAATCTGGAGAGTCTTAATTGATCATTACAGTGTTAGGGAAGAAGAATGGTTAGGCTTCCTAATCAGTTTTATGTCCAAGTGTAGAGGATGAATGTGCTTGTTTAGCCTTTCCCTGCCCTTCCCAAATTGAAATTGTCAATTTCTACTCTACAACACCTCTGTGTGAAACTGACGCCTATTGATCCACTGGGGTTGCGGGGGGGGGGGGGGGCAAGAGAGGGAGGGGGAAATTGGATGGTTGTCTTGAAGATGCAAATCCCAAACTAAATCTGATTTCCGGATTCAATTTTCAAAGAGCTTTTCTCATTATAGAAATGTTAAGAAAGAATCTACGTTTTCATATCAGTCGATCGCCTTAGCAAAATAGGGCCCCACCTGTCAAGGAAAGATAGCTAGCTATGAAAGATACACAGGGTAAGATAGGTTCTCTGTGCATCAAGGGAGCTATTATCTATATGCTAGACAAAGGACTATGTTTTGGATTTATTTCTCCATAACTCTGCTATAAAATGTCTGCATTTTATATAATGCTCAGAGAGATTTAACTTGTTATAAAAGTCTTCTTGCTTGATAAACTGGCTTTTCTGCCCTGGATTTAACTCTAGGTCAAACAAGGGGCTCTGTACACTGAGCGTTTGCTGCCTTTATCTACGAGAATAGTAGACTGCAAAGAACACAATGTGTGCAATAGCAACAATCCACTTCAGCTTGGCTTCAGCGCCAAGAGGCATTTTTCCTTGTAAAAGCAGTAAGATATGTGATCTTGGTAGCATTCTAAGTCCTATCTTTTCAAAAAAGCAAAAATATAAATTTATATAGAACAATGCATATCTCTATCTCTCTCTATCTATCTCTATAGGTAGAACCCGGGATTCTTTATCAGACAAAGGACAACCAACGAGGAATAACTGGGGTCTTTCTTAATGAGCCTGATGGGAAGGAGAGGCCAACCCAAAGAGTTGAGATGATGAAACAAACCGTAGAGTTTGGAGAAGGTAAAAGGTATGGAGTTATAGGTGGAAAACCACACAGGTCCAAGGCCAAGTGCAGCCCTAGGGACTGAAGGGGTTAAACCTGGAGAAAATGGCTAGGAAAAAGAAAAAGAAGTGCTTAGCTTAGCAAGGCAAGCTGAGAAGGTGGCATGACCTCAGAGTATGGTCAAAATGGCGGCCATGTCAATGAAACTGAAGCTTATTACTTCAGTTAGGTCAATCAAGGTATTTTTTTAATCTGCATTGCATATGGTGAAGCTTTGATCTCACCATTTTGACTACCATTTTGATACTTTTCACCATACCCTGCAGACATCCCTGATTAGGGATTGGTGGAATTGAGGGAACTGTGCTTTAGTGTTAGCTCTGGGCTTAGTTAAAAGATTTTTTGATAGGAATTGAGTAAGACACTGATTAAAACTCAACATTGGGAGTTTCCCTTTGAATATTGGTTTCCAAATTCGGGAACTGCTGTGTAAAAAAAAGGACTGTCCAAAACAGGTTTTTTTTTTTTTTTAAAGAAAAGAGCACATCCTCCCAGAGACCACAGAGAGTACAAGGGGATGAGAAGTAGAAAATCAAACAAACTGAAAACCCCACTCCAAAGCATGTGGAAGGAAGTTTTACCCATACTCTCTGAACCATAGGAAGAAGGCAACGACAAACCACTCACAAAAACGTAGCCAAGAAAACTGCAAGGACGTGACCAGGAAGTGACCAGGAATCAACAATTATTTGATAGGACCGAAATACAACACAAAACAAATCAAAAACAGAAAAAAACCTACCCTACTTCTTAATAGATTGTTCCCATCTATACAAATGTTCTTTGTAAACACTGAATTCAGGTATTTGAAATTTTGCATTTCTGCTTAAGATGGCAATTACATATACTTCCAAATTATGCATATGTGTTTGTAGGTGTGAGTGTTCAAATTAAAAAAAAAAAGCCAATTAGGAATCATATTCTCATATTCTCAACTGAGAAGGATTCAACTGACTTTTGAGCCCCTGTGATGTGAGAAATGACACTACCAGATAAATCCATTGCTACCACTGTGATATATATATAGAAGCCAACTTGCTGTTTTGAGGATTTGAATGGATGTCTTCTACCACAAACATCCATAGTAGAGATCTGTGTGGTCCCAGAAGTTGCAGCCAGATATGTGTTTCTTATATAATTCATGTTTTTTAACCGCAGCAAACATCAGCCTAAGAAGGATGAGGCAGTTCTCATTTGCAGGCCACACCAGTTAACTTCTGGATTTTCCACAGTGGGAAGAGAAGGAAAGCCATCAGAAAGATCAAGATAAATTGCTTGCAGCTTCTTTGCCCTAACAGTTTTATTAGAACTGGTGCTTCCGCAGGCTACAAGCAACCTACTTCATTCTTTTACATCAAAAGGCAAAAAGAAGATAGAAGGAACATGCACACATGCACAGACACACACGTTAAGATAAACTGGGAGATAAATCATGTAACAAAATGAAAACTAAATATAAAGCCTTGTTAACATCAAACAAGGTTAAAGCTCCTTCTAGGAGATGAGCCAGCTTTGTCATAACGCTCAAGCAAGAGCAAAAGAGGCACAAAACAACTAAATACGCAAGGAGCTGAAGATAAAATAAAAATGCACCTAGTGAGGTTTTTGAGTTTAACATGATCTAGGGAAGATAACATAATCTGGTCTACAGGGGGGCGAGGGAGAAGTCCTATTTTAAAATTCTTTTTTAATGCAATTTAATAACATTGAGCATCCATTTTTCAGTGGGTGGCGGTGGGGAATCTGATATCAGAGGCCGTGAAAAACATTTGCTGGTTTCTGTGTTCCCTTACTGATCAGAAAAAGAGTCTGACTCCTGGGAAGTTCTTGGAATAAAGGTGAGGACATGTGAGTAGAAGAGGGACTCAAAACTGGCACAGCCAAGAGCAGCTATTCACAGATGGAAATAATTGCCTAGCCATTTTTTTCTTAAGATGACCATGCTGAACTGCCACAGGCCAAACAGTTGTACCAGGAAAGCAGCTTGTGAAGTTACAAAGGCTTTCTGTTGCCTCATTTCAACCTTTGGGGAGGAAGAGTGCTCAAAAGAGGAGCCTGAGTGGCGTAAGAGGCTAATGCCTCCTACTAAGGCAGCATTTAACATCCAGCTGCCTGCAATTACTGCGAGTTCAATTCTCACCAGGCTCAAGGTTGACTCAGCCTTCCATCCTTTCTAAGGTGGGTAAAATGAGGACCCGGTTTGTGGGGGCAATAAGCTGACTTTGTATAAAATATACAAAAGTATGAAGGCTATTGCTTAATGCATTGTAAGCTGCCCTGAGTCTCCGGAGAAGGGCAGCATATAAATAAAATTAAAATAAAAAATAAAAAATGTTCCAGGTTATGTTACCAGACCCCAAACTGGTAGATAATCTGTATCAGGAGTGTCAACCTCCTTTATAGGTTTAAAAATAGTTTCTATCCTTGGGCTGTCAGACTCTTAAACACAACCACAATCACTCTAGCACACGCGGAAACGTATGACTAGTTTTTCTCCCCCCCCCCCCCAATTACTTAGGGATAATTCTTATACTATTTATGTTGTTTGTGCTTTTTGTCATGGATTGCACCACTGAGGCTAAAACCAATTTCGTTGTATACATGATGTACAATGACACTAAAGGCTATACTAAACTCAAGGCCCACAGCCCAGATCCGGCCCACAGGATGCTTAGATCTGGCCTGTGGGGCCACCCTGGAAACAGTGAAGGACTGGCCCGCAATGCCTCTGCCAGGGAAAACAGAGCTCAGGAGGGCTGTGTGTGGGCCCCCAACACAAGTGATATCGAGCTGGCCATGCCCACGCTGGGCCCCCTAGAGAGCCTTGGTGGTGCAGCAGATTAAAGTGCTGTTAAGTAACACCAGCTGCCTGCAATTACTGCAAGTTCGAATCTCACCAGGCTCAAGGTTGACTCAGCCTTCCATCCTTTCGAGGTAGGTAAAATGAGGACCTGGATTGTGGGGGCAATAAGCTGACTTTGTATAAAAAAGAACACCGCTTATGGGGGGGCTGAAAGCCCTACTAAACAGGTATATACAAAAGTATGAAGACTATTGCTTAATGCATTGTAAGCCACCCTGAGTCTCCGGAGAAGGGCGGCATATAAATCGAATCAATCAATCAATCAATCAATCAATCCAACCCTGATGCGTCCCTCAATGAACTCGAGTTTGACACCCATGATCTATATTATTGTCAGCAGTTGTACATGTACAGCTTGCAGTTTTAGCCCTACTTCCAAATTTTAGTGGGTGGCTATTCATTTTTGGTTCCTTCAGTAGTTTGTGTAAGGTTGGTGGACAGTGGCATGCTCACACCTTATTTTAAATACTAATTGGCCTAAAGAAAAGTCTTATCAAAAGAAATCTTGGGATATCCACCCTTGTAAACAACATTGCATTAGTGTAGGAAAGAGTTTATTAAAATGGTGCCTCTAGTCACTGAGCCAGTCTCTTTTTTTAATATATAGTAAGATTATGTTTATTGCTATTTGAATTAACCTTCCTACTTTTATTTAGATTTTAAAGCTTTACTATTAAGTCCAACAGCTAAAACATACACCCATGCCATAAAAATAAAACAGAATATATTTTAAAGAGCTGTAATCCTGAAAATGTATTTATGTACCTATGAATCATAAATGTAGTTGCAGGTACCGTATTTTTGGGAGTATAAAATGCACTTCCCCCCCATTAAATGAGGGTGAAAATTTGGGTGCGTCTTATACACTGAATATCGGCAAAAATGCGAGGCATAGAGGAGGCAATGGTCTATGGCAATCCCTGCAGCCTGGAACAGCTGATTAGGAGTATTCCAGGAGGCCGATCCACCCTCCAATCAGCTACTCATGCTGAATCAGGCTGCAATAATGTGCTAAAGTTGACCTGGCTGTTCACTATTTGCTGCAAGGACTGTCAGAGTTTGCAGCAGCAAGCAAAACACAAGCAGAGGAGAGGAGTTTCAGTTTTAGTTTCAGAGATCAGCACAGCATGCAGGTTTAGAACAATTGACCTAAGCCACGCCCAGGCTGTCTCCTTCCTTGTTGCTCACACAGCAAATACTGTTTCAGTTTCCAAACAGTCTCACACACTGATAGGATGCTAGCCAGATGAATACTGATGGATGCTGATAGGCAGAGGCAGATTTTTTTTCCTTACTTTCCTCCCCAAAACTAAGGTGCGTCTTATACTCCAGACTGTCCTGTACTCTGAAAAATATGGTACATATTGCAAATTATTTCTAAATAATAAGAAATCAAATTATGCTGTACATCTTGTAGAAGTCACTGAATATCCACACCTAGAATATCCAGGTACACACCAGCTTCCATCAGACATAGTGTTAGGGTGGCCAAAACATATGTCTAAGGTCATTTGCACTCGTGTCTCCCACTGCTATTCCTACAACTTCTCCAACATGCTGGGAAGAGGAAGATAAATAGAATATACAGAGTGTCAAATGTATCTTCCAGCCCATGATCTGAAATATTAGCTTTTGTAACAAAAAAAGGCCTCCTGATATCCAGGAGAAAAGAAAAGGGACAACCGCCCTCCCCAAATTCTTCTGAAAGATTGAAATATCATTTCAAGGTGGCTTCAGGAGGAAAGAAGAAATCCAAGCATGGACAGTGGGACCGGCAGAGTCTACCTCTGTTGCAATTCCAGAAGAAACATTGCAAAACCACTTTGCAATATTTCCTCTGGATCAGAAGCTGAGCAGATCAGAAGGTCTACAAAAAGCCTGTTGCATCATGGTGACAATTTAACACCCATCTATCCTTACATATACTTGGGAGACAGCTTTTTGATGCTCTAACAGTATCCCCATAATCCAGTGAAGACGCAGGTCTCTTCACTGATAAGAGGGAGGCCAGCTATGGTGCTTCCCTATCCAGGTCTAAGATGGTCAGTTTAAAACAGAAGTACACATAAGAATTTACTCCAGAATTTACACTGCACATTGGTAGAGTGTACAGGACTCTTAGGTATATCCCACCTATAAATAAATCATAGCTCCTAGCTCCTACGTTTTTTCACCCCAATGTTCCAAAATTGATGCAAATTTCTGAATAGCAGTATTGCGAAATTTCTAGCAGTTTGCCCAGGATACTTAAAAACTAAGGTGAATTAAGTGTTACTACCCCGGTATATTCAGTATATGAGCCGTGGTGACACAGTGGTTAAGATGCAGTACTGCAGGCTACTTCTGCTGATTGCTGGCTGCCACCAGTCCAGCAGATTGAATCTCACCAGGCTCAAGGTTGACTCAACCTTGATCTTTCCGAGGTTGGTAAAATGAGAACCCAGATTGTTGGGGGAAATATGCTGACACTGTAAACTGCTTAGAAAGGGCTGTAAAGCACTGTAAAGCAGTATATAAGTCTAAATGCTATTGCTATTACTATTCTCTAATGGATTTTCAGCTTCTGTTGGCCAAGAGTGAAGAGTGGTAGACTTAACCAGGATGATAAGTGGAGCCTAACATTTTAAATGTCCACATAATGTTTGGCATTAAATTAGTTATACCATAGTAAAAAATGTAATATGTTTCCTAGATTTGATCTAGGAATACGTGATGCATCAGTTCAATTCAATGCTGAAACAATAAATGGAGTAACATAGTTCAGTGATCATCCTTCCACTTGTGAGAAGTTCTCTAGAATAATGATTGTTCTGAATTACAGTATGGATGGCATTTTCTATCAGTACAATAACTGACAGTAGTTAAATTCAAGCTTGAAGAGAGTGCGTTCAATTTTGCTCTCATAATTTCCTACAACAGCCTTTCTCTCCCTTCCCTTTTTTTTCCAAGGAGTGATTATACCACAAGATGCTCATTTTTTGAAAAAACAAAACAAAACCCTGATAGAATCATGCTCAAAGCAGTTCTATGGCAGGAAAGATAAAAATCAAGAAGAGGACAGAACATATTGTGAATTGTTTATTGTTCCTATACTTTGAAGATCAGAGTAGGAGGATGATGAGGCGTAAGATTTTATTATATAGTATACCTACAATTATAGTAGCCATTACTGTAAGGCAGTGTTTCTCAACCTTGGCAACTTTAAGATGTGTGGACTTCAATTCTGGCTGGGGAATTCTGGGAGTTGAAGTCCACACATTTTAAGATCGAGAAACTCTGCCGTAAAGGATCTATTAGTTCTAATGAAATGTGGTTCATCATGTTAAGATTCTCAGAAGAGAATGGTTTCTATAAAGGATGGGGCAGGTAAAGACAGAAATCACTCTGTTACTTTGTGGATAATCTAGATTTATTCCTGCTACTTAACTGGAAGGAATAAACCACTTAACAGTTAATCCAGGAGGTAGCAGATAGGATTGGAAAGGCAGATGATAGCTATCATTTGAGATCTCTTTTCTTGAATGTTGAAGTCTTCTTGCTATAGTAAAGAAACAAAATGCTTGAAAACATTTTGTATGTCCCTTAACAATGAGTGGGCCTGGATGATAATCTCCATGCTTTAGAGGTTCCCAAACCCCAATCCATGGACTAGCCACGGAAAGTGTTGTGGTCCGCCGGTGGCCAGCAGAGCTGGAAGCAGAGTTGGGCAGTGAGGAGGTTGGGGAGGAACTTGAGCCAGTTCTGGGGGTTGGGGGAAAGCTTGGACGAGGGCTCTGCACAGAATAGAAGGCCAGAAACAAGTCCTTGGAAACAAGTGAAGCCCCATCTGTGCGATGCAAGGCAGCAAGTGAAACCATGCCCCCTCTGGTCCATGGAAAATCCTCTCTTCACAGAACAGCCCCTGGTGCCCCAAAGGTCAGGGGCTGCTGTTTTATAGATAGCCCTATAGTTACAATCATTTGTTTAGCAACTGTTCAAAGTTACAACAGCCCTGAAAAAGCGACTTACAACCAGTCCTCTCACTTAGAACCATTGCAGCTTCCCCACGGTAACATGATCAAAATACGAGCACTTGACAAATGAAATGTACAATTGTAGCATCCCAGAATCACATGATCTCCATTTCCAGCCTTCCCAACGGGCTACTAATAAGCAAATTCAATAGGGGTAAGCCAGATTTGCTAAATGACCTTGTGATTCATTTTACCATCCAGCCAGCAATGCCCTTCCTGCTGTTCGCAGAGAAGAAGCAGCATACAGAGAGAGGCTGAAATCATCAATATCTAGACAAGACCCTCTCTACGGCCTACAACCAATCCATCAGAGATTAAAATCCAGGAAAAGCTTCCTTAGGTTGATCGAAAACTTCGAAGAATTTGAAAGCAGAGTGGACCTATGGAAAGCTACTAAGAACCAGCACTGGATGGAACTGAGGGAGGAGCTGGGACCTGGATTTGGCGAAAGCTGGGAAGTATGGAAATCATTGAATAGAATTAACAGAGATGGTTAAATTGACTGTTTTGATCAAAGAAAAAAAAGTAAGTACTTTTGTTTCTACTTGGAAACCGCTTCTGGACTTTGTGCTTGAGGTGAAAAAAAATGAAATTTTGATTTTGGGTTTCACTGATCTAGATTTGTTGTTGTAGAAATTAAAGTAGGACGTAAAGTTAGATTTGAATATAAGAGTGAAATGGTACGGGGTTGGCTTGGATGATCTCTAAAGGTCCCTCAACCTAGTTATTGTAAGAGACAGCTTCTGAGTTCAAAAAGTCAAACCGCAGAGTTAGCTAACTTTCTCATTTACATGTCAAAATGCAGAACTAAAAACCACATGGGTCAGTACTTCCTGCATGACACCTGTGTCTCAAGACACAAAAAATAATCAGCTTTTCTGCCCAGCAATAGACAATAGGAATGATTTAACATATTTCCGTGTTTTGCTGCTTTTGGAGACTATAAGAATGCGTGTTCTGATCAGAACGTTGTTCAGATGTTAGATGGTTATCTTTTCTGTCTGAACCTTTGGCCAAAATAAAGCTTCTCTTGATCTCGAAATCCGAGTCCTTTGATTTTCTGCAACAAAATGGCTAGTTCATAATATTATGTAAAATGAAAAAGTTGAGGTTTGATGTTACTGTTTTATTTTACTGCAACAGAGGGAAGTCAACACCTTTTTTCCCCCTTTTTCCTCTTTCCCTATACCCGTGATGGCGAACCTATGGCACGGGTGCCACAGGTGGCATGCGGAGCCATATCGGTGGGCACGCGAGCTCAGCTCTGGCACACATGCGTACACCAGCTAGCTGATTTTCAGGCCTTCTGGGCCCACCAGAAGTCAGAAAACGCACTGTTTCCGGCCTCCAGAGGGCCTCTGGGTGGGTGGGGAAGGCCGTTTTTGCCCTCCCCAGGCTCCTAGAAATGCTCTGGAGCCTGGGGAGAGCAAAAAACGGGCCCACCGTGCCATTGCGTGCCAAAAGCCGGGGGGGCAGGGCACATAGAATTATGGATGTGGGCACGCATGCGTGTGACCCCACCACGCTCCCCCCCGCTTTTGGCACGCGATGGCAAAAAGGTTAGCCATCTCTGCCCTATACTCTTCTTTTCCCCTCTCCCTTACTTTTCCTACTATTTGCTTTTGTATTTTATATTATAAACCAATAAAAATTGTAAAAAAAAGAAAAAAGGAAATAATTATATAGACTGTATACAGTAGGGCTGGTATTCACTTACATTTGCTACTGGTTTGCAAATGTGAGTGCGTGTGTGCACTCGCTTTGCTTGCATGCACCACGTCCACGCGTGCGCAGAGCCTTTCGAGCATGCGCAGGGCATCAAAAACGGGACGTAATGACGTCTGGGTGGGTGGGCGGAGCCTCCTGCAGCCACCACTATCGGTTTGCCTGCACTGGATAGAACCAGCTGAATACCACCACTGGCACAGAAGTAGAACAAGATCCAGACACACACTGAACAAATGGGGCTATTTGGTGGCTTCTGCCCTTTGCAGTTGTGGTGACATGCAGACGACAACACTTATGTATACCTATTCTTTGTGTCCAGATCAGTGTAAATTTAAGGACCTTATGGTTGTGCAAGAGAATGCAATTAATATTGCCGGTTTCTGGGCAAGGCCTGTTTAACTTGTATATATTTTAATCTTGCATTTCATATTTTCAATTTTATGTCATATAGGTACTCCTTATTTTAATTGTGATGCTTCTGACATGAACAAAGAAAGAAAAGTTCATTTAATTGCTGCATGATTCACTTAACAACTCTGGGAAAAAGGTAATAAAATTGGTTGCAACTCACTTAACAACTGCCGTTTGTAGCAACAGAAATTTTGGTCATAACTGTGGTCCTAAGTCAAGGACTACCTGTATTTCATTCAAAGTATAATGGTATGGCTCCAACAATGGCATTTTTAGCTTAGAGCCCAGATTTCTGAAAAATATAATGTGTAATGTAATACAAATTATTCATGAAAATGGGATTTCCTTATTTTATGGCCAAGTCTTGGTCTGCCTATCTGCAGGGAAGAAACAGCATTAGTAGAAAAGTTAACTATAATTACACCCTCCACTAGGCAGCTGAGATAAGCACATTTTGCCATATTTCTTGTCCATGTTAGTTTTTCTGAGGTGGTTCATAGATGAAGCACATATTTCCATTTAGAGCAGGGGTGACAAACTCAAGGCCTGTGAGCCGGATCTGGCTCATGGGATACTTAGATCTGGCCTGCGGGGCCACCCTGGAAACAGCGAAGGACCAGCCTGCGGTACCTCTGCCAGCGAAAACAGAGCTTGTGAGGGCCACATGCAGCCCTCCCAGACTCCATTTTCAGCTGCAACAGCCTCCTGTAGCCCTCTGCCAGAGAAAATGGAGCCCAGTAGGGCTGTGCACAACCCTCACAAGCTATGTTTTCATTGGCAGAGTGCTAGCAAAACAAACTACTAGCAAAAGTGGCATTTGATCACATGAGTGACATCGAGCTGGCCACACACCCCAAGGTCAGGGTGTGTGGCCCTCAATGACATCGAGTTTGACACCATGAGGGTTTCATGGCTAAATCCTAGGCATCTCTAATGAAAAAGGACGAGGGGATGGTAAGGCCAATTCCCACCTGAAAATTGAAAGTGACTGTCAGTCAACAAAGCAGCCATTTACACTGCAGTGCAAAACATCTTTACTTTTCTAAAATTAATTATTAGGCACCTTCTGATTATGGCTTTCCCATTAATAAAGTACTCTTGATCCTGCCTCTCCGCTTACTGAAACATTAGGGGCATTCTGACAAATTGTATTATAGCTTTATAAAAATTATTTCTACCTTATAATTATTTTTTATTATTATGGTTTGTTGTACAGTCGACCAGATGTTCAGACTGGATTTGGCATTTTTATCCATCCCTGAGTCCTTCCCAACGACATGCATGGGATACGCAGATGTTGATGTTTGATGGTGCTAGAAGTATCATCTATTAGCGTATTAGTATTAGAGTATTATTATATAATATAAAGAATGTAAGCTGTTCTGAATAAAGTTGCCTTTTGCAATTGACTGATGCTGAATTTGTCAGTGCCACTGGTGTTCAAGTGCTGCTCCAGTTGTTTTGGGATTGCACCCAAGGCACTTATTACTATTGGTGCTACTTTGCTTTCTTTTGTCACGGTCGTTCTATTTCTATTTGCAGATCTTTGTATTTTGTTATTTTCTCCATTTCTTTCTCTTCTCTTCTGATGTCTCGAGGTACTGCCATGTCCACTAGCCAGACTTTTATTTTTCTTATCAACAGTTGTTCACACTGGGGTGTTACGTGGCAGATGCAGTGATGGGATTCAGCCAGTTCGCACCACTTTGGGAGAACCGGTTGTTAACTTTCTGAGCAGTTTGGTGAACTGGTTGTTGGAAGAAATCATTAGGGCATAAAACCGGTTGTTAAATTATTTGAATCCCACCATTGGGCAGATGCCTGTTTGAATTTTAAACTCCCAGAGCACTTTGTCTTCTCAATTCTTGCTTTGTA
The DNA here is from genome assembly GCA_012654045.1 of Ptyas mucosa. NCBI lineage: Eukaryota > Metazoa > Chordata > Lepidosauria > Squamata > Colubridae > Ptyas > Ptyas mucosa. The sequence goes on along the minus strand of WNWU01013815.1, from coordinate 464,660 downwards.
TGCGTTTGTTCTTAAGGCTTGGTCTTGTGCAATCTGTCTCTTTCTTCAACTTGACTGCTCTTAGACATTGCCAGGTCCTGTTATTATCTGCTTTGCCTGCTATGGTGCAATAGTGGCACAGTGGTTAGAGTGCAGTACTGCAGGCTACTTCTGCTGATCACCGGCTGCCAGAAGTTTGGCAGATTGAATCTCACCAGGCTCAAGGTTGACTCAGCCTTTGATCCTTCCGAGGTGGGTAAAATGAGGATCCAGATTGTTGGGGGCAATATGTTGACTCTGTAAACTGCTTGGAGAGGGCTGTAAAGCACTGTGAAGCAGTATATAAGTCTAAGGCTATTGTTATTTGTTTTAGTGCACTGATCATGTAATACTTCGTTTTTCCATATCTCTTTTCTGTTCTTCACTTGGTCTATTTTGTAGGCCAGTTTGGTCTTTCTTCTTATATTATTATTAATATAATGAATTACAATATTATAATAATTTACTTATTATTTATGCTACCATAATAAAAAAATATTTTTTGCATAAAATATAGGTGACAAGAGGAGAAAGGTATCTAATGTGATAATTTATACACTGAGAATTCATCAAGGAACTTTATCTGTGATGCTTCTATTAACAACAATGTTTGAATGGTTTTTAAAAAAAACCTTGCAGACCTAATAGCAAAAAAGCTTTAGAATTTATTTTTTTCTTCGTGCTCTAAGTATAAAACGTTGGTATTCAGAATGGACCTGTCAGATTATTTTGATAATGTAATAAACTGATATTATGAAATGCAGCCCTGTTATTTTAATTAAGGGAAATAGAAATTTATACGATATATCAGCTGGTGAAGTTTTAGAAAGGATAACTCACTATATATTAGCTATTTTAGTAGAAGATGAGTCTAGCACAGCCTAATGAATTCTAATTTCGCCCCATGGATCACCAATTTACTTATCTTATTATTTCTTTAAAACATGTTTCCCATTTTATATATGGTAGTTTTTATGTGTCTCACTGCACATAACAATAAAAAGTAACAAACTGTATAGAAATCACTACAGTAATAGAAATATTTAAGGTATTAAAATAAGAATTGTATGAAATCAGATTTATGCATTGAGAATACTCCTAAAAAGGAATGTTTTCACCGATCTCCAGATAAGGTGATTAATTTTATAGGTGTACAGTACAAAAGCTTGCCACCTAAGTTACAAAACTATAGCCACTTAAAAAAGTCAACTGACTGTATAAGATCAATTCATATTTTCTACAAATACTATAAAGGGATATATTTTCACTATCGAACTGTAATCACATTCCTATAGTATATAACAATAGATTTTAATTTTAAGTCCCTTAATTGGGCACATTTCTTATACGGAAGTGCGTACAAACTCAACGTTTCCAACGTTTGGTCCTTAAAACATATTGGTGATTATTCATCTGAAGAAAATAAGACTATACAGGGAAGATGAGGTAATGCAGAAACCTGTACAATGTTCAGTGTTTTCAAAAACAGTAGGTTGCTCGGATGATAAAGTTTGATTTAGTATTGCTTTCAAGCTGTAGTTTCAGACATACCACAAGAGAAGGAAGAAAAAAATCGTGTGGCAGCTGATCAAAGTCGCCTGATGAACAGAGAGAATAGATGGGGCTCAAAAGCAGAACCCTTGGAAACCGAAGATCACAGATTTAATTCTCACTTTTAGGTAAAAGTATAAGCAGAAAAGATCCATGATTGTAAGCCCCGGAGAGCTGTCACCACCTGGAGCAGAAGTACTAGGTTTCAAGGATCAAATATATCATTCAGTAGAAATCACTTTCATCTTTGCCAGACTATGCCAATGAGAACAGAAATAAAATGCAGAGTAAACTATATGATAAATTGTATGGTTCTTTGGATAGATGCTGTGACTTAATTATTAACAAATTAAACATGAACTTTTTCAAGATTTTTTTCCTGAACGGTCAGAATCACTGAAATCAGTATTTCCAGAGAAGCAAATGACTTACAAAACAAGATGGTACATTCAGAAACTTGACTTTGAAAAAACTTGAACCCCGTAACTCAAAACGTTTGTTTAAATTTTGTTTACTAGTTGCTGGAGACGTGTGATTCAGGAATCAAGCAAGTTAAATATTGTATGACTCATTGGATACAGAATTTAGATACAAGTACTGATGTGCAACAAAGGAGTTTGTCAGTAGAAGATAAATTTACTATGGATATTAGACTTAGGAAAAAAACTGGTTTAAAATATTTTATTGATGGCATAATATTCCAATATTGTTTGCTAAAATAAATACAAATTTTCTGAAAATTATTAGAAATGCAGTAATCAGTCTGAATTTTTTTTCATGTTTTTTCATGAAGACCGTTTATTACAAAAAGAAATAAATTCTAAAGACTGTATTTCCCTTCCAGCCAGCCATTTTTGTTAGTTAAAACCAAACTTTATATTTCCAATTCTGTATACTGAGTTGGCTTTACTGTATATATTGTAACAGCTAACAAAATATTTTATCTTTTCATTGGAAATCATATGTAATTTCTATAAAAGAATGCAAATTAACTTGTGGAAGTATATATACACAAAAAAAATTACCTTCTGCTTGAAAAACAAATATGTTCACATAATGTAACTTAGTTTGGAAAGTTGAGAATTCAATTCAGTTTGATTACAATTCATGAGCTTGTAATGCATCTGAAGATTTGAGTTTCTCTTAATGTAGTGCTAATATTTAAGCTTTTGCTTGATTTGCTAAATAAAAATAGAGTTCTTAGCTTAGAATTTTTGTAATTAGTTTTAAATCCAAATTCATATTCATGTTATACTGATATAATAAATTGCTGAAATTGACTTGATTGTAATAATGTTCTGAGGTTCCACAGTAATACAGGATATTTGCAAATATTTTCCCAGTCCATTCCCATTATTGAGTATAAAACTGATCAGTTTGCAACTTAACCCAATTCTGTAAACTCCCTAAATCAGGGGTGTCAAACTTGTGTTGTCACATGACGTATCCTGACTTTTTTCTCCTTTTCTAAAACAAGGTGGGCGTGGCCAACATGTGACACATCCGGCCTGTGGGCCATGAGTTTGACACCTCAGTCCTAAATAAAAGTTTTCAGCTGCAACTAGAGGGAAACTGAAGTTACTAGGGACAGTTTTCTCCCAGGAAAAGTCACAATATTCTGGCTATTTGCTGTGGGGAGAAGATAAGCAAGATTGATCCATCATAAATAAAATAACGGTATAAAAATATTCATAACAACTAATTCAAAGAAAGTCAAAGATGGAAGGAGTACACTGAAATTCTACAGAGTAGGGATATCAACATTCAAGATTCTGTATTTAAGAAGACATTCCCTACTTACCATACAAGAACTTATAATTCAAAACATTCAACAATTACCAAGTTAGAAGGCTACAGGAACTGCTGAAATAGCTAGAGGACTATGGGAAGAGGCAAAAGGAGAATTAGTAAAAATTCTAACCAAGCTACGCCAGCAAATCTAGAGAATGATATGGAGGCCAACAGATTGTAAAGATAAATCTATATACCAATATCAGAAAAAGAGAGACTTAACAGAGTGTGCAAACTATTGTATATTATTCTTAATTTCATGTGCTAGGAAAATAATACTCAGGAGCATCTAATGCAGATTAGAGTTCTCTATAGAGAGGGAGATGCCATATGTTGAAGCTGGATTTGGAAAAGGTCAAGGAACATATGATGTTATTGTGATGGAATCTGGATAATTGAGAAAGCCAAAGAAGTTACTATATGCTTCATTGATTACAAAAATGCCTTTGATTGTGTTGATCATGTCAAGCTGTATATGCCTAGAAAAATCCCAGAATGTCTATTGTTTTCATGTGAAACCTTTATATAAGTGAGGAAGCCAGAGAACAGACAGAATATAGTGAAACAGACTGGCCCCCAGGTTGGCAAAGGATGAGATAACACTATATACCGGTACTTCCTTTTTATTTATTCATCTGTGCACAATATATATACTGAGGGAAACTGGATTGGAAGAAGATGAATGTGCTTATAAAACTGGAGAAAGAAACATCAATAATGTTTTGGCAATAATGCATTGGCTTCCAGTGGATTTCCGGGTGCGCTTCAAGGTGTTGGTAATCACCTTTAAAGCGCTCCATGGCTTAGGGCCGGGGTACTTACAGGACCGCCTTCTGCTACCAATTGCCTCCCACTGGCCAGTTTGCTCCCACAGAGAGGGCCTCCTCAGGGTGCCGTCAGCCAGACAATGCCGGCTGGCGACCCCCAGGGGGAGAGCCTTCTCTGTGGTGGCACCTACCCTCTGGAACGATCTACCCCCAGAGATACGAGTGATCCCAGACCTCCGGACTTTTCGTCAGGCCCTAAAAACTCACCTCTTTCAGTTAGCTGGGCTGGCTTGATTTTATCTTGGTTTTAAACTGACCTTAAATTGAAATATTTTAAATTAATGGCCCAAACTTTATATAATTTATTTTAAATAATTATTTTAACTTTTATGTACAAATGTTTTATTTTGGCTGTTCACTGCCCTGAGTCCGAAAGGAGAAGGGCGGTATAAAAGTTTAATAAATAATAATAATAATAATAATAAAAATAACTTGTACTATGCTCAGGACACCCTACTCTGATAGCCCAATATGCAAACAGTCTCCAAGTTCTAGGAATGAAAGGGAAGGACAACAGTGAAAAAAGTGAGACTGAAATATAATATAAAGAATACCAAAATACCAAACTAATGACAATATATAAAACAACCAGCCTCAGAATTGATAATGAAGACATCAAAATGGTGGGTAGCTCCTGCCTTTTAGGATCAACTATCAATTGTAAAGGAACATCAATCAAGAAAACATATTGCAACTAGCACTTAATTTACCCAATTAAGTGCTAGTCTGCAGTATGTTTTCTTGATTGCTGTTCCTTTATGACTGCCAAGGTCTTGATAGTTAAGACCTTTGAAAACAGTTTCAGAATTTGGAATGTGTCTATATCTATAAACATTAGAATCATTCAGCAATGGTTTCTGCTGTGAGATTCCATCGAAGTGAAATTGGACTGTGAAGAAGCTATAGAGAGAGTATGGACATTTTAAAACTTTAGTGGATAACCAGGGAAACAAATAAATGGATCATCAAACAAATAAGTCCAGAATTTTCACTCAACACAATTGAACACACTTAAGATTATTGTATATGCTTTGTGAAGATCTGCCTTTCTGGAATAGTTTGCAATGTTGGGAGAGGTGGAAGGAAAGGGGGGAAAAAACAGTGGCAAGAAAAATGGATTCGGTTAGAACAATGTTCATCTTAGGAAGTCGTGAGTGATCAGATTGCTAACAAATCTTCCTGGAGAAAATCTATCCGTGTGTTTGCCAAAAGGTTATAAGGTTAGGTGCCATCATTGATTTGATGACACATAATCAATCGAACAGTAAATAATTACAATTATTCATATTCTGAAATGGCCCTCCCTTAAAGTACCAGGCATACAGCATACCACAATTAAACTGTAGAATTATCTTCCATAGGATGCAACAAGAATTACCAACTTAGGCAGCTTCAAGGGAAAATTATACAAATTTCCTGGAACACAAGACTTTTGATGGCAGTTAGCCAACAAGAAAAGAAGATACTGCATATCCAGCTGGTAAATTTTCCATAGGGAATGGAAACTTTCCATTCTGGAAAATGGAATGGCACATTATATATGTTTTGGCTCTGATTCAGGAGAATCTTTTGGTCTTATTTGGATAGGGGATATTATGCAGAAATGTTAATAAATATATTCCAACTTTGAATAGTTTTTGTTTTCATTTAACAACTTAATATTTGACTTGTAAATAATTACATCTGTGAGTATAAATGGATGTTGATGAGTCAGACCAAAGTCCAGCTAGATTAGCCTTCTATTGAAGGTGAAAATTAGCCAGATAACTCTGAACAATTCAAAGCATGACATAGTGGTGACAGTTATTTTGTCTTTTGCAGACAGTAATGTTATTCAGGCAATATTTTGCTAATACCGATAATCCTTGACTTACAACAGTTTGTTTAGTGACAATGGCACCGAAAAATGTAATTTACAACCGTTTTTCACAGTTAGGACCTTTGTAGAATCCCTATGATCACGTGATTAAAATTTAGGTGCTTGGCAACTGGTTCACATTTATGACCGTTGCTGTGTCCCAAGGTCATGTGATCATCTTTTGTGACCTTCTGATAAGCAAAGTCAATGGGGAAATCAAATTCACTTAACAACCTGGTTACTAACTTATCAACTGCAGTGATTCACTTAACCATTGTGGCAAGAAATGTCATAAAATGGGGCAAAAATCACTTAAATGAACAACAGAAATTTTGGGCTCAATTGTGGTCGAAAGTCAAGGATTACCTGTAATGGCTAACAACTGTGGAGACAATTCCAGTAACACTTGTGACTTTGAGTACAGATTCTTTCCTCATTCTTCTTATAAACATCTTAAATAGAAACATGGGCTTTTCATTTTTGAAATATCTCTGAAGATTTAGCCAATGCCAATAAATGAGAGAATTGTTGCTTTAATTTTAAACAATTATATTATTATTATTATTATTATTATTATTATTATTATTATTATTATTATTAATTCAATTTTTATACCACCCTTCTCCTTTCAGACTCAGGGCGGTGAACAGCCAAATAAAAACATTGTACACAAAAATTAAAATGGTTTAAAAGGAATTAAATGAAATTTGGCCCATAATTTAAAACATTTCAATTTAAAATCAATATGAACTTTAAAACTGACATGGAGTCAGGCCAGCCCGGCTAACTGAAAAAAATAAGTTTTTAGGGCCCGACGGAAAGTCCGGAGGTCTGAGATCACTTGTATCTCTGGGGTTAGATTGTTCCAGAGGGTAGGTGCCACCACAGAGAAAGCTCTTCCCCTGGGGGTCGCCAGCCGACATTGTCTGGCTGACGGCACCCTGAGGAGGCCCTCTCTGTGGGAGCGAACTGGCCGGTGGGAGGTTATCGGTGGCAGAAGGCAGTCCCGTAAGTACCCCGGCCCTAAGCCATGGAGCGCTTTAAAGCTGGTCACTATCTACCATATCTTACACATTTCTTCATAAATACAGTTTTTATTTACATTAATTATTGATATTTGATGTTACTACTATTTCAGAGTATTATCCTGTGAAATTTAGAAGTTATTTGAAAAAAAAATTAAACTGTCAACTCGCAAAGCATCTCTGGCCTGCTCTCAGGTTACCATAGGCAAGGGGGATGGGAAACCGATGAAGCAGCATGGCAGCCAAAAACAAAAGCACATTCCAGACATCTCTCTCTCAAGGCTTTCTCCCAGGGTTACCCACAGCGGCCAGTTGGGAGTGATCTCTACAACCCATGAAATTGCTCCGTTGGCGAATGTGATTGATGACACACCCAGGGGGGAGGGGGGGAAACAGGGTCATGATTGGGGCGTAAATTACATGGGGTCAGAGTTGGCTTCACTTGGAATGTGCAGACATGAAGCTTCCAATAAATAACTGGATTTCTTTTGAAGCTTGGCTCGAGGCTCATGATTTAATTAGGGCATCCCTCGGAACCCTGACATAAATACCTTTTTAAGTGGTCCTTTGATGACAGGTAAAGATTTTCTTAAGAAGATGGAATAGGAGATGAAATAACTCTTCCACTTTAACAAGGACTTAGACATTATGGTATGGACATGGGATAGTGCCAAACGATTTATCTGACATTTCAAAAAAGCATATACATTTTACAAATAACACTGACAATTAGTTAAAGGAGTTAAGGAAAAACTGTTACTGTGTAAAACTTTATCAATCTCATTCCTTAATTCTACAAAATAGAGGAAAACAGTTTTGCTTACATTGCAGTTCAGGTAGTCCTCGACTTACAACACTTCGCTTAGTGACCGTGCAAAGTTACAACAGCACTGGAAAAAGTGAGTTATGACTATTTTCCACACTTACAACCGTTGCAGCATCCCCATGTTCATGTGATCAAAATTCAAACGCTTGACAACTGACTCATATTCAAGATAGTTGTAATATCCCAGGGTTATGTGATCATCTTTTGTGTCAATGGGGAAGCCAGATTCACCTAACAACTGTGGTGAGAAAAGTCGTAAAATGGGGCAAAACTCACTTAACAGATGTCTCATTTAACAACATAAATTTAGGGCTTAATTGTGGTCATAAATGAAGGACTACCTGTAGTATGAATGGGGACAGAAAGTGCAATATTTGGGACTGAAAACAGCAGCATGATCACCCTATAATTATTCTTGTAGGGGAATATCAACCAAATACTCTTATAGGGGAAAGACACATGGTCTTCTTGGCTAAATCCCTATTATTTTAAAGAGATATGAAGATTTGTGGATATGTTAATATGGCAATTCTTCCCTCAATACATTATTACACAACATTAGAAGTTAGACTCTATAACTGATACATAATTTTAGATTGTTGATTTGCCATATTTGTCAAACATTTGAACTAGAGTTTTCTTTTTTCTTTCAAGCCAGGATTCTGTTTATGGTATAATTTTGCATTTTCCCTTTCTGTCATATTTTACAGTAATTAATATGAAAGTTAGAAATAATACAGCATGTATTATGTTTGCCATAAGGAAAATATATACACTCAAACATAGAAAATCATATTTTACAAAATCTGAACACAAGTAAAACAAAACCAATCTGTCCATCCTTATTTCTGTGCCGTGACAATGAACTGTGAATCTAAGATTCCTCATAGGATTTAAAGAACATTTTTAGAAGAACAACGTACAGAAAACATGAGCCTTACGTTTTATGTATTTATTAGATAATTGTATTTAGCTGCTCACGTGATGTTTGAGTCAGGGCAGTAAAAGGTAAACAGAAGTTAAAAACAACAGATGGCAATAAAAATATTAAATATAATAAATGGTACTGTGTAAATGCAATTTCAAACAACCCAAACAACTAGAAGCAATTATCCAGTCAGCTGTAGAATCTCCTAAAAACCAATGCCTAGAAAATGACACATCTCTGAAGTAAGCAGAGTTGGGGCCATTGAAATTTCCAGAGGATTTCAGACTTACCATAAGCTCTCCTGGAGAACAGAGAAAGGATCATATCCTGCTCTCCTAACAGCTTCTTTAGCCCAGAATGATAGAATAACAGAGTTGGAAGGGAGCTTAAAGACTTCTAGTCCATGGGTCCCCAACCTTTTGGACCTCAGGGACCACTAAATTCATAATTTTAAATCCCGCAGACCACTAATATGATCTGCCTAATGACTGGCTGGGTGGGCATGGCTAAGTGCTCATGTGACTGGGTGGGTGTGGCCCACTTGATATCATTCATGTCGAGGGGCACCTTTTCGGCCTCTACTTACCCCTCCCTCCCAGCCACTCCTTGCCTGCCTGCCCGGGCTCCTTAGGGCCCCAACAGGAAGCAGTTATTGGAGCTAAGCAGCCACCATGTTGGCAAAACAGCTGGCTCAGTTCAAATTGGATCTGACCGAGAAGGAGGCTCAGCAGAAGTACCTCACTCAGAACTATGAGCATAGGCTTTCCCAGCAGAGGGAAGACCTGCGGGAGTGCAAGGCCAGGTACCAGTGCCTGGAGGCTCAGCAGGCTGAGATGGTCAGCCAGTTCCAGGCCATGATGCAGTCCCACTGAGAACAGAAGAAGTTGGCCACAAAATATTGAGGAAGGTTCTACTTTCTAAAATGCTAGTAATAGATGGCATTCTATAAGGAAACACGAAACATAAAATCCCAGATATATTCAAATGGTGCAAGTAAGTAGAAAGTAAGTAGATAACAAAAATCACTAATCAAATAGAAGCAGAAAATTGGTAGAGAATATAATTTCTCATATAATCATCAAATGGATATATGGTAAGAACTAAAATTTTTAATTTGTCAGGCTATCAGGAATTGAAAGAGATGGCAAAGAACGATCAGTCAAAATTGGCCTTCAAATGCAACCATGATATATAAAGGCTTTATGGTCAAGGTTTCCCTCGCACATATGTGCTAGTCGTTCTCGACTCTAGGGGCCGGTGCTCATCTCCATTTCAAAGCCGAAGAGCCAGTGCTGTCTGAAGATGACTTTGTGGTCATGTGGCCAGCATGACTCAATGCCAAAGGTGCACAAAACGCTGTTACCTACCCACCAAAGGTGGTCCCTATTTTTCTACTTGCATTTTTTACGTGCTTTCGAACAGCTAGGTTGGCAGAAGCTGGGACAAGTAATGGGAGCTCACCCCATTACGCGGCGCTAGGGATTTGAACTGAACTGTCGACCTTTCGATCGACAAGCTCAGCGTTTTTAGCCACTGAGCCACCGCGTCCCTGTTTTTATGGTCAAGAGGCAGCCTTTACCATAGAATTAGATAGATAGCAGGCCCATATAGCTTAACCATCAAGTTTGTGATTATAAATCTAAACAAAAATACATGGAGGTGCAGATAAAATAGATTTTGAAAAACACAGAGAGAAGCAAAGGCCACAGGTTTAATCAGGAGAGTGAAAAACACAAAGAACTAGTTATCATGATATTGGATTCATTAGCGGCAAGTGATTTCCAAAGCAGGAATGCAGAGAATGAAAATATGCAGTTATCAAGCAGTTAATGTGAGGAAAAGGACGTGAAGACTTTGCTACATAGGAAAAGCATGGAAAAATGCCTTACTGGAATTTGAAGTAGGAGAGTATGCATTTTGTTATCAGCCTCAGACCTGCTCATTAACAACTGAATTATCAATCCTTCCAGAATTACAATAAAGAATCAGTGCTCAACGTGTTTGTTCAAGTCCACGAGTCTCTTCAATTTTATTTATCTGTGTCTTGTTGAGCTTAGTGTGGGAGGGGGAGAACAGTGTCCACAAAAGACAAATAGTAGGATGTTAAGTTGGAAATAACTGCCCAATACAAAGCCGGGTCAGCAGAGTTAACAGTCTGACTTGCACCTGAATCCCCAGGGGTTTTGTAAGGAGAAAGTCAAGGCAAGCAAGCAAACAAACAAACAAGCAAGCAAGCAAACAGGCAGAAATGAAGTTCAGGCCTCTGTTCTGTTTGTTACAGTAAAGAATATGAATTATATATTGTATTAATATTCTGCATATCAGGGGTGGGTTCTAAATTTTTTTACTACTGGTTCTGTGGGCATAGCTTATTTTGTGGGCATGGCTTGATGGTCATGTGACAATTATTTAGGATTTAGCAGAGGTACTGGTCTACCAGGCTTTTAACTGCTTGCAGAGCTGTACCCGTCTACCCATTTATTTTTGCAGGTACTGATCTACTCATGTATTTTTGCAGGCACTGGTCTACTCCTTTGTTTTCTTTTAACACTGATCAACTGTAGAGCGGCCCTTTGAAGCCTGGTGGCAAGAGTTTAAACAGTTTTTTTCCCTCTAGCCATCAGCTGGGACTCAGGAGGCAGCAATAGATTGGGGGAGGGGCCAAATAAAAGGTAAGAGTAATGCGGGGGGTGGGGGGTAGGGGGTTGGGGGCGGGGCGCACAGGGGGACAGAACCGGTTCAGTGATGTCATATCGTCACCGCTACCGGCTTGGGAGACCCGGGCTGAACCAGGAGGAACCCACCACTGCTGCATATGTAACAATTCATTAGTTTCTCTCTCTCACACACACAAACGCCCCTTTCCTTCCTTCCTTCCTTCCTTCCTTCCTTCCTTCCTTCCTTCCTTCCTTCCTTCCTTCCTTCCTTCCTTCCCTCCTTCCTCCATCCTCTACCACATAAAATACCTCATAAAAGTTAAAGGAACTCCTTTGTGAGATAGAGCTGTTGTGTACATACTTTCAGTTTGATCAGAAAAATAATTTTACATTATAATTCCAATCTAAAGGAACACCTATACAATAAGAACAAAAGAAAGCAGATTATATGTATAAAAATAGTATTAAGAAGCATGCTAAATTGAACTAAATTAGTAGAGCAGAACATTTACAATACATAAATCATCTGAGGAAGATTTGGCAAATATTGTGATGGACTAAGATTCTCCACCCACAATGAACATTAATCAGATTTTTAACCAGTCTATATTTTTTTTGTGCTTTTCCAAACACTTCTCACAATGTAGTCTGTTGGCAGGCACGTTTTTCCTTAGCATGGACTTTTTTTTTGTATTTTTATAGCCAATAATTGAATATTTTTACATTCAATAAGAAAGACAGATAAACTTTTCATTCCAAATCATTTCAAAGTTTTCCAAAGCACACAACTAGCTTTTGTTCACACAAATACAGTCATATATCAGTACAACAGTATTTTTTATGGGTAATAATGATCTAAATCATACTAAAGCCTCTTTATGAATTATGGATACTTTTGGCAGTCAAGAAAATCTATCTTCTCAATAGCGATATAAATTTCAGTAGTCTTCATGCACGCAAAGACAAGACTCTTATACAGAGAAAAGTTCAAATATTTACTTGTCCTTTACCTTACATTGTGGAGGAAGACTGAAATGATAAATTCTGAAGTCCAAAAGTTCATCATTGATAATCTTTCATAGTTATGCCCTCAAAATATTATGCCTCTCTCTCTCTCTCTCTCTCTCTCTCTCTCTCCTTTTCCCTTGTTGTTTTCATTCAAACAAGCTGACTCCATCATAAAATAGTGACTCCCACTAACAAAATCTCATAATTAACTTTACAGGGCATGACTGTAATCATATGCATAGTGATTTGGCATAAGCTTCAACTAAAGTTCAGTTGGCTGAGTGAACCAAACTTGAAGAATGCGCTGACCTTTAAGCAGCATTTCAGCTCTTAGAAATGCAATTTCTAATTAATACTTTTCACTGGAAATGCAAGGAGGAGACGGGTTAACCTATGAATCCACTGCCAAATTTACTAGGGTCTGCATGCATTTGGGATTGACCATTTCTCATATAAGGAGTGCGGTTAAATGTTGAAATACAGATAATCATCAATTTATGACCATAATGGAGACTGGACAGCCACTTGTCTGAAATGTATAGGGTCTCCTGCTTGAGCAAGGGGCTGGACTAATAGACCTCCAAGGTTCTCTTCTCTTCTCTTCTCTTCTCTTCTCTTCTCTTCTCTTCTCTTCTCTTCTCTTCTCTTCTCTTCTCTCCCATCCCATCCCATCCCATCCCATCCCATCCCATCCCATCCCATCCCATCCCATCCCATCAACATAGATAATTATCTCCTGAATAAATTCTTTAACAATGCAGCCTAGCATGTAGTAGCCATAACCTTTTGTGAACTACATTGCCCTTAAATAAATCACTTCCCCCCAATTTCAAGCGTCATTTGGAGATACTATTTATGATCTATAAATATAACTCCCTGTGTGTATAATGTATTGTGTGTGTATATATATATATATATATATATATATTTATATAGATAGATAGATAGATAGATAGATAGATAGATAGATAGATAGATAGAAAAGCATACGAAGCCTACGAAAAAAGAAAAAAGAAACATTGTACCTTTTACAGGGAGGATAAAAAAAGGGGTGTGGCTCACTGAGGAAACCTAATAAGGCAGAAATGGTCCATCTGAGTCTCCCAGAAAGCAACAGAGACTTGCAGTTGGCTAGAGAAGAGAGAGGCCCAGAACCTGTGAATGTGATTTCACAAACCAGGGCTGCAGAACAACATAACTTACGTAGGTAAAACCTGGCTAGATAGAAAAGCATATGAAGCCTACGAGAATATATATATAACAGCAACAACAGAATAATCAAAGAAGCTATCGAGATAGAAAAACGCCCACACAGCATGAATAAACGAGATGATACCTCCCGCCTACCAGCCATTTGGAAACCCGCCCTTAGTGACAAACGAGTCCTTAACACAAAGAATGACACCAGACCCACACTCACGAAAACCACACAGGATATCACCACCACACTTCCACGCAAAAAGCAAACCCAGACCCACACCGATGATGAGACACGACCACAGACCAGAAGCCAAACCAAAGCTGCACCATTGACCAATTTAAACCCCTCCAATCCATACATGAAGCAAACTGACACCCACCACGAAGATGTGGCACGACCACGAACGCGAAGCCAAACAACAGCAATGCAGCTCACCAGCTCAAATCCCCCTGCAACTCAGAGTAACCCGAGCACAGCCAAGCCCCCACCCAAACAGAGCACACCCCCAGCCAATCAGAGCACAGCCAACCCCCCATCCAATCAGAACACAGCCATGCTCCCACCCAATCAGCTCCCACCCCCACTGGCAGTTAAAAGGAGGAAACAGCTGCGATCACACATTGCTCCTGGAAGCACGAAGCTGAGAACACCAGCCTGAAGATGACGAATGAGACTTCATCGAAACGTCGCCAAGACACTTCCAATTTTATGCGGGAGAAAACCCGAATAACCAAAGACCTACATACAAACACCCGCGAAAACCTCAGAAAACATATATATATATATATATATATATATATATATATATATATATATATA
>WNWU01013815.1:398741-448741 GCA_012654045.1 Ptyas mucosa | reverse complement strand
TTCAGAAATGCCCTTCTCCTGAAGTTTGGAAGCCAGCTGCTATATGTCATGGTTTCCTGCCAATTGGTTATGAACAATCATGAAAAAATAATGGCACTGAAGGAGTGGAGACAGTGCTGCTATCAAGGCAGCAATCAGTCAGGTGGAGCTTGAGCCCTTTCTAAGAAGCCAACAACATCTTAGACAAGCCTCATTCACACAAATAGATGTCTTACTCTGGTTTATCTTACAGGGCTATCATATTTAATGCAATTGGCACAATAAAGGAAACATTCTTTTTCCTTCCAAAACCCAAAGGAAAAAAAACTGAAATTTCTTATTTAGTGTCATCATCTCTACACCATCTGCTGGATCTCTGTTGTGGTCTGTTATTAACAGTTTGGTTACACTTTTACAAAGAAGTAAAATAAGATATGTAATCATCATAACAAATATCTACCAGAACCCTGGCAGCTCATAGCTATGTAATTTCCCCACTGAGACCTTTGCAAAGGGTAGAAGAGTCAGATTGACCCTGATGGGTCTTAAGCCATCAAGGGAGGAACAATGAAAGACATAATTTTTCCTCAGGCCTTGAGGGGAACAGACAGTTTTCCCAGAAACCGCCCTTCTGTTCCCATTTGAGTCTTAAATTCCTTTCATGATAATATTATGATTTAGATAAGAGTTTAGAAACCACAGCTATCAAATGGATGACATAAAGGCGGATGGATAGCAACTATGCTAGAGGGCAGCATTAAAATTCAAGAGAAACTTGATGAACTGAAACAATGGGCAGAAACCAATAAGGTGAACTGCAACAGAAACAAATGTGAACCCTACTACTGAGTAGGGAGAAAAAAAATAAAGAATTGTTGAATGGGAGGGAAACCATACTGGACAACAGTCCCTGCAGAAAAATATAAATGCTTTGGTGGATTACAATTTGAATATGGGCCAACTGTCTGATCCAACAACAACAAATGTAATCCAAGGTTTCATCAATAGAAGCATTGTGTCAAATCAATACAAAATCTTTTTATTCTCTAGGTCTGCCTAGAATATTGCAGAATGGAATAACTCACCATGGCCAACTCACTATAGGATCAGTCGTCATGGGACAACTCAACAAATACAAAAGTTAAATGAATTTTGATGGAATTGTGACCAATAATAATAAAATAAGAAAAGTCAATCCAGAAATGTAAGGGTTATAATAATTTTTACCAAAATGTGGTCACCAATAATAAAAGTACTTGAATGAAATGATCAATAAAGTGTTGAATTGTCTGATGGTAAATTGTCCTGCAATGAGTTCAGTGGTGGGTTTCAAAAATTTTTACTACTGGTTCTGTGGGTGTGGCTTAGTGGGCATGGCATGGCTTGGTGGGCGTGGCAGGGGAAGGATACTATAAAATCTCCATTCCCACCCTACTCCAGGGAAGGGTTACTGCAAAATCCTCATTTCCTCCCCACTCCAGGGAAAGGTTACTGCAAAATGCCCATTCCCTTCCGATCAGCTGGGACTCAGGAGGCAGAGAATAGATGGGGGCGGGGCCAGCCAGAGGTGGTATTTACCGGTTCTCTGAACTACTCAAAATTTCCACTACCGGTTCTCCAGAATTGGTCAGAACCTGCTGAATACCACCTCTGAATGAGTCGGCTGCGGGGAGTTGGCCTTGGCGAATTGGCCCTGGTGAGTTGGCTGCGGCAAGTTGTCCCAGAATATTGTGTCCTGTTCCGACACTCCATTTTAAGAAAGACACTAATAAATTGGGGATGATAAAAAGCCTGAAAGGAAAATTGAAGAAATTGTACATATTTAGCTGTAGAAGAAAAGTTTGTGGGAAGATGTGATAGTAGTTTTCAAGTAACAGAAAGCTTCAAGATAGACGATGAGGCAGACGTGTTCAGAATTATTTTAAAGGACAGATCAAGAAATAATATGTTTATATTACAAACAGTATTTGCTTGGATACCAGGAAAAAAAATCCTAATGGTAAAAACTGTTCCAAAATGGGATGGGGTGGGGTGGAAGGAATGAACTCTCTTTTACTGGTTAAGTGGAGGCTGTATGGTCATCTGTTGAGGATTGTAGTCACTGATTTCAAAGTTCCTTCCAAAGTTTAAATTCTATTATTCTATTGCAACATTGGCAAGCCAGTCCAGCTGACTTGGAAAACAGTGGATTATTCTTCACTGGAGCTTTTGAAGCAACAGTTTGGTGGGCAACAAATATGGAGGAAAGAATTCTTGCTTCAACTATGCAGTGGCATAAATAATGTATGAAGCCCTTTAATCTCCATAATTCCATGAACTGAAGCCAATCTATCTATTTACCATATGTGAGCCAGTGCTAACTTAGTTCAAAAGTTGTTCACTTGCAACACCTTGCTTTGGGATATTCAAATCGTCTTGGACCTAATTCATCAATTGTATGGATTTCTTTTTCTAGCACAGCATAATTTGAACCGACAATGCAATGTTTTATCTCATAAGCAAAGACTTTCTCTTTGCCAAGATAAAAAAAAAAACTTCACTTTTTTCCCCCCATTGCCTTTATACTTTAAGTTAATCCTGACATAAATTATTAGAAAGGGGATTAGGAAAGCACATGTCCTTTGGTCTTCTGGCTGCACTCCAGCCAGCCACAAAGAAATCTACAAAGCAGCACTTTTCTCCCGATCCTAATCTGCACTTTGTGTCATTTAATTGCTAGCGACAGCATAAAAATATGAGGATGAAATTTAAATGATAGATGAATGAAAACAAGGTCATGGATCAGCAGCTCAGTGGACACCGGCAAAATCATTAACTACCTGACTTTTCTAAATTATGCCAGCTGTTATATAAAGGGAAGTCAATATGTCTGTGAATGGACGTTTTGAAAAGTAACTCTCGTTCTCTCTCTTTCAGATCTGCCAGGCTCCCTTCCACGGAAGTTGTATGTTGTGCAAATGAGCTTCTGCATTTCTACAGGCATCTACTGTGGAAACTGACAGAGCATAAAACCCACCATCATTCTTTAGACAAACAAAGCTCGGGTTAGCTCGTTCTCTGCATTCATTCGTTTCTTGGTTTTAATTAATCTTAAAATCGATTATCTTAACAGATCTAATTCTCAAGTTTGGTGGTGGTATAGAGATCATACTTAGCATCGTAAGACAGGAGGCTGAAAATAGTTCTGCTAAGATCTGGAGGGAATTCACAAATGAAAAACTGGTGCTTCATTTGAGCCCAAAATTATCTCTCTATTATCTTTTAAATCTGGCTTTGAACATCTACGGTTGATATGGTTTGGACTTTGCGTATTTCACACAATTTACAACTTTTATGCAACATATTTATTAGGCCACTATCTCCATACACAATTTTCTTCCTATGTAATGCTCTTTTGGGAAGGGGAGTTATATATACTTTATAGTAAATATTCTATAAGAAAACACATGTCTTAATCTACCACTAATTGTGATATTTAATCCCAGAAGGGTATGGCTAGCTGATGAGAATCCCAGAAGGATATGGCTAGCTGATGAGAGCTAAGCAGCTTGAAATAGCTATACTAGTCTCCCTTTATTTCTTTGTCGGTAAATTAAACACAAAATAGTTTGTCGCAGAGTGACTGCCTGCGAAGGCTCCTGGATTGGGGCTGAAAGGCGAAAGTGGAAGCAGTATGCTCTGTCCCATAATTGGGTAGACCAGGTTGCCCTGATAGACCAGTCTCACTGGAAAAATACTTAATCTCCCTCCTTGGTATAGTTGACAAAGTGAGGGAAGCATGTGGCCTAGAGGTTAATACATCTGCCTAATATGCAAGCGGCCTAGGTTCGAATCCCAGAAGAGTATGGCTAGCTAATGAGAGCTAAACAGCTTGAAATAGCTATACTAGTCTCCCTTTATTTCTTTGTTGGTAAATTTAAATTTAACATCCTCAGGGAACTTCTGTGTGCTCAGGGCTGTTCTCTGATGCTGGCCATTAAGTAATTATTTAATAGCCAGCCATGAACAACCCAATCTACTTCTAAAAAGCTAGAAACACAACAGCCACCATATAAATACCACACAGAGAACAGCCCAGAGCACATAGAGAAGTTCCCTGAAGATGGGCTCCAGCACGAGTCCAAAAGCTTGGAAGACAAAACAGTGACTGACCCAAAATGGATCCTCCAAAATTATCCTGGGACAGGTATATTTGTCTTCATTCGGGCCTGAATTTTGATCCTGTTGCAGCAGAGTGGCTACAACAGTCATAAATGTGAGGACAGGTTGTGTCTCTGAAGATGGGCTCCAGCATGAACACAGAGCTAATACCATGTTCACATTATGATTAAAATTGTTAAGCAAATGAATGCATGAATGAGTGAGTGAATGAATGAATGGGCTTGGTTGCCATTGCTGTTGTTTTATTTCATTGTTCAATTTTTATCATCTGAGTTTGTTTCTCTAATAATAGTTTTGTGTTGTTTTTGCCAGAATAGCCAGCATCTGGTTTCCCAATTTATTCATCTATTTTTTCCTTCTGGAGAAACTGCATAATAAAAACAGTTTTGTGTGGTGTCTACTTTGTACAGATGAAGATGTGAGGAAGGGAAACACAACAAAAGAGGTGCAAAACCAGTAAAAAATAAATGCATTAATCCAGGTTAATCTAGTTCAATATTTTAAAAACAATTGTTTTAGTTAATAGCCCAGCTGCTAGGCTGAGTGATATTATAAAAATGCTTCAGTGCCTACATATTTTCATTCTACTGCACCTGTAGGCAGAAATAAAGAAAAAGATAATAATTCTGAAAATGATTACGGTGGCTCAGGGATGTCTATGTATAATCCAAAAGCAGATTGCAGATGGACCAATTACAAATTTGTAGCAAACAGAAAATAGGGGAATGAGAGCCAGTTTGGTATTGTGGTTAAAGCACCAAGTTAGAAACTAGGATTTGTGAGTTCTAGTCCTGCCTTAGGCACAAAACCAGCTAGGATACCTTGGGCCAGTCATACTATTTTAACCCTAGGAAGCAGGCAAGGGTAGACCACTTCTGAAAAAACTCTTTCAAGAAAACTGCATGCACTTGTCCAGGCAATTGCCAGGAATCAACACTGACTCAAAAGTACACAAATATCAATTTACTCAACAGAGCTTAGTATAGTAATGATCAGGAAATTGTAATCACCTCTTTTGTTTTAGTTTATATTTTACTATGAATCATAGTTCACAGATGAAGAGCTCTGACAGATCAGGCTGAAGGCATTTCATATAATGGCCATATACTATAAGTAAATGACCACGAGTAAGACAGTCATGACTACAAAATGCATTAATCTGCTGCTTCTGAACCTGAAAGTAATACCGTATTTTCCGATGTATAAGACGACTGGGCGTATAAGACGACCCCCTACTTTTCCTATTAAAATATAGGATTTGGGCTATACTCGCCATATAAGACTACACCTCAATGTTGTCAGGGCTCCCATAGTGTCATTGGTCAGCGCCGGCAACTCAGATTTGGGAAGCTGTGCCGATCTCGTCAAGGCTGCATGCCGCTGAATGCTGGACCCAGCTGGTTGCTGCGTGGAGCTTCCCTCACTGTCCCAGGCATCCAGGTGGATATTACCGACACTCCGACTTCCCCAGACAGCTGGGGCTCTCCATCACTGGGGATCAGCTGGGGAAGTCGGAGCATCAGTAGGCTTATACCTGGCGTATAAGACGACCCCCGACTTTTGAGAAGATTTTCCTGTATTAAAAAGTAGTCTTATACGCCAGAAAATACGTTACTCAACCATCATAATTACCAGTGATTGACAGATCACAATATATTCCACAAAATATATTTCTCTACTTCCTTTCTTGGTCTTCTTAGGCTTCTAATCCAATTCTACAACAGCCTCTCTTTCTCTATTGTTACGTTCTTAATGAAATATTCTGACAAAGATACACACTGGCTGTGCATCAGGTTCACTTTTTTTGTTGAACAAAAGAAGGATAAGGAAGGTCTGGGGATGATCCTGCTCTTCCCTCATGGTCTGAACGTGAAAGTACCCTCTATGTGAGAATAAAGCTCTCCATTATTATAACAACTGCCTCAGAGATAACAACACCTTTCACTATCTAGATGAAGTATTAAACAGAGTGTGCTGCAGCTGCCAAAAGAACTACATCAACAAAAATACAGTGTTGAGATCAGTGGAAGAAATAACAGGTCTATTCTATGCTTCATTGGTCAGACCACACTTAAGAGTAGTGTGTTCAGTTCTGGTTGCCGCAATAGAATAATGCTGAGGAACCGGAAGGAGTTTAAAGAAGGGGAAGATAGTGAGGTGCTTGGAAACTAAATCCTATGAAGACCCATTAATTAAATTGGGTGTATTTAGCCTAAAGAAAAGAAGGCTGAGGTGAAACATGATAGCACTCTTCCAAAAAGTTGTCACAAGGAATATGGATTTATTCTCCTTCATATCCAAGACAAACAGGAGCCAGTGGGAAAGAGATTATTTCCTGACCACAAGAGCAGTCACAGGTATCCCACCGGAAGAAGCTTCAAGCTTTGCCATTTAACTGAGGTAATTTAAAGATTCCTGGACAGATGTACTGGACCAAGTTCCCTTGCATTTTCTCAAGAATCACTCTGAGAACTTTAATCAGTTGGGTGATTTATTTATTTATTTATTTATTTATTTATTTATTTATTTATTAAATTTATATACTGCCCTACTCCCGAAGGACTCAGGGCGATGTACAGTTGAACAAAATATACATGTAATAGTAGGGCTTAGTTATCTCCGAGACCGCCTGCTGTCACCGATGACCTCCCATCGACCCGTGCGCTCCCACAGAGAGGGCCTCCTCAGGGTGCCATCAGCCAAACAATGTAGGCTGGTGACCCCCAGGGGGAGAGCCTTTTCTGTGGGGGCACCCACCCTCTGGAACCAGTTGCCCCCGGAAATTAGGAGAATTCATGACCTCAGTGCCTTCCGCCGTGCCCTAAAAACACATTTTTTCCAACAAGCCGGGCTGGCTTAAGAAGAAATTTTAAATATTTGAATATTTTAATTGGTCTGTGAGTTTTAAATTTTGTAGCCAAATTATATATATTTTAATTGTCTTAATATTTATATTTCATGTTTTTTATTTCTGGCTGTACACCGCCCTGAGTCCTCAGGGAGAAGGGCAGTATAGAAATTGGAAATAAATAAATAAATAAATAAATAAATAAATAAATGTAATAAAGGAATTGAAAAAAACCGATTTAAAAACACAATTAAATAGTTAGGTTCGGATATAGAATTGAATTAGATCATTTCAAATTTATGGGGTAGATTCAGAATATAAAATTTAAAGTAGTTTTAGACGAGGTTAGGTTAGGTCAGGCCGACCTGCTTGAAAAGAAATGTTTTGAGGGCACGGCGGAATGCATGAAGATCCGGGATTATCCGAATCTCCGAAGGCAGCTCATTCCAGATGGTAGGTGCTCCCACAGAGAAGGCTCTCCCCCTGGCGGCTGCCAGTCGACACTGCTTGACCGACGGCACCCTGAGAAGTCCCTCTCTATGGGAGCGTAACATCCTAGGGATGTGTAATGATACACATCCCTAGGATGTATTTATTTATAAGATTATTTTGGCTCAGACAAATCCCTAAACAATTAAACACACAAAACCACCAAACACATCTACCTGGAAACCAAGAATAAATAGTGACTCCACTTTCCATACATTGAAGCAAAACTCATCTGCCCATCTGACCCAAATGCCTGGGGAAGCAAGGCCTTCAACGCTGTGCAAAAGGCTAAGAGGATTGGGGCCATGTGAATCTCTTCGGCTGGGGGTGGGCATGCCATATTGGCCCTATGTTATGGAGGGCTTTATATACTAGGCGATGACCAGCTTCTCGAATTGCACCCAATAGTAGTAGTCAGCCTTCTGGAATCCAATGTAGCTTTCAGAGCCATGGTATTACTTGGGAATAACAAGAAATGGCCAAAATTGCTTGTGCATTCTGAACCAGCTACCGTTTCCAAACGCTCTTCATTACTATGTAGTAAGCCAATTGTTTACATTTATGGCTGGGGCCAAATATTGTCCCTCATGAAAAGTCTATGGAGAGATTTTTCTTCCATTCTTTTTGAGTAATGCCCCCAGAACAGAAGGTAAAACATCACATTCTTATCACTAACTATCCTGTCCTTTCTATAAAGTTGGCATCCAGGAATCATCCATATCCCACTGGTTGTCTCTCTTCAACTCGATTTTTGTCATTCTCCCAAACACTTAGTGTTCTCTAATTTCTCTATCCTGGCATCTATACTTGTCATGCCCTTATCAAAGGTCCAATTGACAGTGAGGTTCATATTTATTTTCTCATAAACAGTGTGAAAGGCTATGAAAGGGTATACCAAGTTTTAATAGGCTGATTTTATTTCTAGTTGAATTTGAAAACTGAGATAGCAGTTTTCATAATGTCAGGAGCGGGAGAGAAAGAATATTAATCTGTAATAGTATGACCCTAAAAGACCCAGAATGAAAATGTAAATTGAAACAATTCATTGTGCATTTCTCTCAAACTATCATGACTTTTCAATATAATTTGTTATTTCTTGGGGATTTACGTAATAATTCTTGAAAGCCACCCACTCGCAATAATCTTTGCAGTATGGCATTTCCAATAAGTATTTACAGGACAAATGTATTTCCAGTCAAAGACACTGGAAAGGTCTGGAAGCTGTTCCTTAAAGAAATGGCGTCTGCTTTAAGCTACACAGCTTCTTCTGCTTTACCCAATTTACATAAGAGGTCGTGATCTTTAAAATAATGTAATGTTTCCTATCAGAATCAAAGGCACAAAAGAGAGTATATTTTGCTGCTGTATCCTGCACATTCCTTTTCTTTCCTCTCTCTCTCTTTTTCTCATAAAAGCTATCCAAATTTAAATAGCAAAAGTTCAGTCTCCGATCCCTAGTGAAGCCCAATTTAGCCATGTATGAAATTATTTGGGTAAGAAATAGGTGCTTGAATGATCAGAGCTTGCAGAGAACTATTTTCAGTTCCTACAAATAGCATTTCCATAATCCAGAAATTGACCACCCTGCAGTTTAAATTTCTATATATGCAATCCACGCTGGCTATATTACGGGTTACATGGATACCCTGGTTGCATAATTACTTGCCTGTCTACCTTATTTTAATCCATTCACCCAATGACCTTTCTTAGCCCGTTCTAAGGCATATGCTTTGCTACATATGAACTAAAGAGAAGTCCAGGGAGATACACACACACACACACACACACACACACACAGTGTTTTTCTATCAAGACATCTGGTCTACCCCAGCAAGTGAGAGGGAGCATACTGCATTCCTTTCACCTTTCAGCTCCAATCCAGGAGCCCTCAAGCAGTCGCATTCACGACAAACCATTTTATACCAAACTTATATTTTGCTGATAAAGAAATATATATCAGCTACTCAATGCGAGTGCCTGAGGTCATGAGTTCACGAGTTCAAATCCCCCCGCAACTCAGACCAACCTGAGCACAGCCAAGCCCCCACCCTATCAGAACACACCCCCAGCCAATCAGAGCACAGCCAACCCCCCTCCCAATCAGAACACACCTCCACCCAATCAGAACACAGCCTTGCTCCCACCCAATCAGTTCATACCCCCACTGGCAGTTGAAAAGAAGAAACAACCACGATCACACATTGCTCCTAGAAGCACAAAGCCGAAGACACCAGCCTGAAGATAATAAATGAAACTTCATCGAAACGGCGCCAAGGTACTTCCAATTTTACACGGGGCAAAACCCGAATAACCAAAGACCTACATACAAATTGTTAGATCAGGCGCAGGAAAGAAGACAAGACCAGCGGGGTCTGTTCAACAAGTTTTATTCAGCTCTCAACTAAGTCAGAACAGACGAACGGCTGTGCTGCCGGAGCCCTTTTTATAGCGCTCCGGCAGACCAGCCGTCCAATGACAGCGGTTTAACTTTCCCGCCCGGAGGATTAACCAATCCCCGGCCGGATGTCCTTATAAGGACATAACACTCCTCCCCCCCTAGATGAAACATGGTTCAGCTCGTGTCAATCAACAGACGTAGTCACGCAGGTAGGCGGGACGTCTGGAAGCCCTGCTCGACCTGCGCAGTTCATTCTGTTCTCCGTCGTCCGTCTGGAAGGTGGCTGCTCCGGTGTCCTCCGACCCTCGCCCCTGGGATGCCTGCCGCTGGGTCGTTGAAGGTGCCGGCCCTGTCCGTGCGCCTCCGGCCTTGCTGCTGGGCTGCGAAGTGGTCGTTGCAGGTACCGGCTCCGGTGTGCCGCCTCCCGACCCGCTGTTGGAATAAATCTGCTGGTCCGGTTGGTCTCTTCCCTGTCCTGGGTGTCGATCTTCGTGGACCGGTAAGTCCCTTGGGTTTTTTATATTTTTTGCAAATTGTCCGTATCTTTTAGACTTGTGTTGGTCGACCCTGTCTGGGTGGTGCAGGTCGACCTGGTCGGGTCGTTGTTGCTTGGGACGGGGGTCAGCTGGGCGGAGGATTTCAGACGGGTGGTGTAGTTCTTGCATGCAGGGGTGTCGTAGGCCTCCCTCACCGGGTTGTTGTTGGCCCTCTCGGTTGGGCATGTCCCGGTCTACTGGCGTTCCCTGGAGTTCCCTGCCGTCGGGGTGGCGTTGGGTCGCCTTGCCGGGGAGGCGTGAGTTCTCGCTGCCGTGGAGTCCCCTGTCTACTCGGCAGTTGCAGAACGGTAGCTGGTCTGCTGGCTGGCTGGTCATGTTGGGGTGGTACGGCCCTTCCTCGACTGGGTGTTGCAGGGCTACCTCACAAGGATGGTGTTGTCCTGCCCTGCCCGGGTGGCGTTGCCCTACCTCGTCGGGGTGGTTTTGGCCTGCCCTGTAGGGGTGTTGTTGTCCTACCTCGTCGGGGTGGTTTCGGCCTGCCTTGTAGGGGTGTTGTTGTCCTACCTCGTCGGGGTGGTTTTGGCCTGCCTTGTAGGGGTGTTGTTGTCCTACCTCGTCAGGGTGGTTTTCGCCATCCCCTTCCCACCGCTTCCGGAGTTGGTCGATGTGACGTCTACAGACCACTCCATCTTGCAGTTCGACAGTGTAGGACTTCGGGCCGGTTGAGCTCTCGATTCTCCCTTTAAGCCATTTCGGCAGGCCGTGGAAATTAAGCGCGAAAACCGGATCTCCTGCGGAGAAGGCTCGGAGGGGGCGGCTCGCGGTTGCGGTGATCTCGGAGTGGTACAGGGGGTGAAGTCGGTCCAGGGGTGACCTCAGCTTCCTGCCCATCAGCATTTCGGCCGGGCTCTTTCTAGTGGTGGCATGCGGCGTAATATGCTGGATCAAGAGGAAGTTGTCGATCTTCTCTTGCCAATCGCCCGGCCCCATCCTGGCAAGGGCCTCTTTAGTGAACCTCACCATCCTCTCGGCTTGTCCGTTGCCAGCCGGTCTGTAGGGGGCAGAGAGGGCATGGCGGATGCCCAAACTGGCCAGGAACTCCTCCATTGGTTTCGAGGTCAGCTGCGGGCCGTTGTCGGAAACAAGGATGTCCGGCAGCCCGTGGGTAGCGAATAGTCGCCGGAGGGCTCTAATAGTGACTTCAGTAGTGATGGATGCCAGGGGAATGACCTCAAGCCACTTGGAAAAGGCATCCACCACTATTAGCAGGAACTTCCCTTGCATCGGGCCCGCAAAGTCTATATGTATTCGCGCCCACGGGTTGCTTGGTGTTTCCCATTCCGCAACAGGCGTTTGCGGAGGGGCGGGGCGGACTTCTTGGCACGGATCACATCTGGAGACCCAGTTCTCAATGTCTTTGTCCAGTGATGGCCACCAGACGTAGCTCCGTGCCAGTCCCTTCATGCGCACGATGCCAGGGTGCCCCTTGTGCAAAGTCTCCAATGTCTTTAGGCGCAAAGCCTGGGGAACCACAACCCTGTCACCCCACAGTAGGCAGCCCTTCATGGTTGACAGTTCCTGCTGCCTCTTTGCAAACGGCTTGAAGTCGTCGGTCATCGGTTCTGCAGGCCAGCCGCGCAGCACCCAAGACATCACTTGCTTCAAAGTCCGGTCTTTCTGGGTTACTGCCGCGACGTCTGCGGATGTGACTGGGCAAGCCAGGTCGCCATCGATGTGATGCAGTCCCAGGGTGGGGGCTGGGTCCTCCACTAAGTCCTTTGACGGGCATCTGCTCAAGGCGTCAGCGTTGCAGATGTTACTGCCCGGCCTGTGGCAAAGTTCGTAAGAGTACCCGGCCAAAAAAATTGCCCAGCGTGTCATCCTGGGCGATGAATAGTTAGGTGTAGGCTTGCTTCCCGACAGAAGACCTAACAGGGGCTTGTGGTCTGTGATGACCGTGAACCTCCGCCCGTATAGGTACTCGTGGAAGCGCTTGATGCCCGCAACGATGGCCAGGGCCTCTTTGTCCAATTGGCTGTAATTTCTCTCGGCGCTGGACAGCGTCTTTGAGAAGTAGGCGATGGGGGCTTCCTTCCCGTCCGGGAACTGATGGCTGAGGACTGCTCCGACGCCGTAGGGGGATGCGTCGCAAGTCAATAGCAGGGGGAGCGTCTCGTGGTATTGGATGAGGACACTCTCAGAAGAAAGTAGGTTCTTGACAGCTCTGAATGCTGCGTCCTCTTCCTTCCCCCACCTCCAGGAAACCGCCTTCCCCAGCAAGCGATGGAGCGGTTCAGCCACGGAGGCTTTCTGTTTCAGGAAAACACTGTAAAAATTCAGTAGTCCCAGAAACGCCTGAAGCTCCGTCTTGTTTTGGGGGGCTGGAGCTTCATGGATAGCCCTAACCTTAGATTTGGTGGGGTGAATGCCGTTCTTATCAATGAGATAACCCAGGAACTCGACTTCCTGGACCCCGATGATGCACTTGTCTCTCCTGACTCTCAAACCCTTCTCCTTGAACCGCTGTAAAACCATGCGCAGTCGCTCAAGTAGTTGGGTTTTGGAGTGGCCGGAGATCAAGACATCATCGAAGTAAGGGACCGCCCCTGGAATGCCTTGAAGAAGGCGTTCCATAAATGATTGAAAAATACCTGGGGCTGCGCTGACCCCAAATTGGAGGCGCGTGCATTTAAATGCCCCTCTATGCGTGACAATGGTTTGTGCCTCCGCAGTTTTTTCATCCACTGGCAATTGCTGGTAAGCTTGGGCCAGGTCCAATTTTGCGAATATTGATCCGCTCCCAAGTGAGTGCAGCAGATGTTGCACCACTGGAACCGGATATGCGCTCTGCTGGAGGGCCTTATTTATGGAACACTTATAGTCGGCGCAGATGCGCACAGACCCATCATGCTTCATCGGGGTCACAATGGGGGTCTCCCATGCAGCATGATCGATCGGTTCCAGGACCCCCTGGGCGACAAGCTTATCTATCTGGGCGTCGACCTTGGGCCTCAGGGCGAACGGAACCCTGCGGGGCTTAAGCCTAATTGGGGTGACATTTTTGTCCAAATTGAAGGAAATGGGTTTCCCCACAAATTTCCCCAGCTTACCATCGAAGACTTCCTTGAACTCTTCGATGATGGCGTCGAGTTCGTCCCTACGAATTTGATGGATCCCGCTGATAGACAGCCCCAATGGCTCGAACCACTCCATCCCCAGCAGGCTCGGGCGGTTTCGCCCCACGACAGTGATGGGTAGGACGCCCTGGAAGTCGTGGTAGGTGACCCGGAGCGAAGTCCTCCCCAGGATCTCAACAGGGTTGCCGCCGAAATCGACAAGACGGGCTCGTAGGGGCTTGAGGTCTTTCCTCGAGATGCCCGGTTTCAGGCGCTTTAACTGGTGCCAGTCCATGATGGAGTAGTTCGATCCCGAATCAACCTCCATAGAGCAGGGTGTTCCCTCCACGATCACGGTGGCATGGAACTTTGCGGCCGCATCGTCAATGGTGTGGATGCCGGAGGACAGCTGCTCGGTTCTGACCGCCGCGAAGCCGCCGCCTCGTTGCTGAGACTTGACAGAGGACCGTTTGGATGGTCTCTGGTTGTCTTGCCGTTTCTCGCCCCAGCCGGGGGGAAACGGACCCGGGGTAGGTGCTTCGGCCCTGCAGGCTTCAGCGATGTGCCCCCGCTTGTTGCAGCGTCGGCAGACAGCGTCTCTCCAACGGCACTTGGCTCTGGCATGGCTTCCTTTGCAGCTGCCGCAGGGCTCGATCCGGGCGCCATCTTGTTTGCGCTCGCGACGGTTTTGGCGGGAAACCTTGTGAACGGCCATTTCGTCGTCGGAGCAGGAGCTGGTAGACGACTCCTCAGACGAGCTCTTGGGTTGGCGGTGCAATTTGTGCACCCCTTTAGCCCTACTCATGGCGGCAGCCGCCTTTTCTGAGATCTCGGCTGCGATTGCCTCCTCAACGACGTCTTTCAACGCGATCTTCTTTCGGCTGAGGAACTTACGTTGCAGTCCAATGTCCCTCATGCCGAAAACAATGCGGTCTCTGATGGCGTTCTCAACGTTGTCAAACTCGCAGTTTGACGCGAGTTGCCGCAGAGCTGCCACAAAGTCCTTGATGGGCTCCCCCTCCAACTGATTCCTTTGCTGAAAGGTGAATCTGTTGGCAATGGGAGTTCCAGTGGGAGCGTAGTGCTCCTTCAGCACGTCTTGCAGATCGGCCCAAGACATTTCCTCGATGTTCCTTGGGGACACGAGGTCGATGGCCATCTCAAGCACCTCGGAGCCGCAATGCGCTAGGAACAGGGCTCGTTTCCGTTCATCGGAGAGGTCTTGATAGTTGTTTCCCCGCAGAAACTGGCGGAAACGAACCAGATAGGAGGTCCATTTCTCCACTCTGGGGTCGAATTTGGAGATCGGAGCCATCGCGGCTTGTGACGCCTCCATCTTCAGTGACTTCAGCTCAGTGAGAAAACTCTCGATGAGTGACTTAGCTCCGCGTGGCGGTTCTTTTCAAATCCTTCGTCGCCAGTGTTAGATCAGGCGCAGGAAAGAAGACAAGACCAGCGGGGTCTGTTCAACAAGTTTTATTCAGCTCTCAACTAAGTCAGAACAGACGAACGGCTGTGCTGCCGGAGCCCTTTTTATAGCGCTCCGGCAGACCAGCCGTCCAATGACAGCGGTTTAACTTTCCCGCCCGGAGGATTAACCAATCCCCGGCCGGATGTCCTTATAAGGACATAACACAAATACCAACGAAAACCTCAGAAAACAAATACACACACACACACACATATATGTATGTATGTATACAGTAGTTGCTAGTGAAACAACTAGTGAATTAGACCAGTGGCCCTCAACCTTTTGGACTGGTTCCATGGACTGGAGAGAGTGTGGTTTTGTGTGCTGCCGGCTTCGCTTGTTTGTACAAACCGGTTGCTGGCATTCCACAAAATGGTGTCGGTCCACAGATCAGGGGTTAGGGCGGGACCGCTGAATTAGACAGCCTCTCCACATAAGTATATTAGTAATTACTTTATTATGGTCAGCAGTAACTAAAATAAAACTACTACAACACAAAACTGAATAACAAATTGATAATATTTTGGAATGAGCAGCAACTGGCATACACACAAAACACCAGATGAAGCAACTCTACAGGTAATAGCACAGCAATCCACTAATAGATAATATGGATGGTAAACAAGCTCCCTGCCTGGAAATCCCTGAAGAATAGAATAAAGCAGTAGGCCCTGCCAGTCACTATAAAATGAACAATAAAGTATTATTATGTGACTTGGTGTTTCTGTACCGCCAGACTAATTGCTAATTGGTAACCGAGCTTCTCTGTCACATATTTTAGCCAGCCTGGCTTGAAATGTTCTCAGAAAAGCATACAGGCAAGACTTTTAGGGAAGGAAAACTTAATTTCCATCACAGACTGAGAACTCCAGAGATAATAACCTCACTTCAAGCAACAGACGCACATTACTAACACACGGGGGACAGCCAAGATGAACCGAGCAGCTTTGATTGTGTAGTTTTTATGCAACCATATTTTCTAAACATACAGACTTCTTTAGTATAAAAAGATCAGTGCGTGTGGGGGTGATATTTACCATCACTTTATAAGGCTACCAGAAGAAAATGAGGATTTTACTCTGGTGGCCTACAAGGCCTATCTTTTTTTTCCATGAGGAAAAAAATAATAATTTTGTAATGAAACGTCTGCAAGGAAACATCCAAGCTCAGAGAACACCAAAAGGACTCCTCAAAAATCACTCAAACAAACAAACAAACTCATGGTAAATTCTGTTCCCATTTATTTGCAACCTTTTGATGATTTTAAAAGAAAGGATAGCACTTTTCGTTTCTGGTTGTTAACAAAAATGTGTTAGGTTTTGCAATAGATACATAGGTTACTCAGGACTCTTTTCATGTCCCCCTGTGATACAGGCAAAATTGCTCTATTGTCAGCATATGCTGAAGTTGGAAATACTCTGCCTGTCAAAAAAAGCAGAGGGTTAGAGCCAATATATAAATGGAAAAGAAGAGAAAATAGATATGATTATTTGGTCTGTTTTTAAGCATCAATCATCCTTATTTATAGTATGTTTGTATAATTTTGGCCATTGTCTCTTCCCATGAATCAAATCAAGGATGGTACAGAAATCTACAAAATCTGCATCAAGAGATCCTTTGTAAACTCTCTGAACTTGAAGTAGTCCTGGCTCTGTGCCCAGGCCTGTGGTCTCCAGGATGTGAAGGGCCCCATTTCCTGGTTATGTTGACACCAACAGATCACAATATCTCTTGGGCAATTTTTATATTTAATTTTCTTTTTTGTATTGTGTTTTAACTGTTTTAATTGCTTTTAGGATTGTTTATTGTCCAGAGTCATTGGTTTGAAATGGGTGGCTATACAAATTGAATAAACAAGTAATACATAATACCAGAGTTGGAAGGGACCTTGTAGGTCATCTAGTCCAACCCGCTGCTCAAGCAAGAGACCCTATACCC
Source organism: Ptyas mucosa (assembly GCA_012654045.1). Lineage (NCBI taxonomy): Eukaryota > Metazoa > Chordata > Lepidosauria > Squamata > Colubridae > Ptyas > Ptyas mucosa. The sequence goes on along the minus strand of WNWU01013815.1, from coordinate 431,844 downwards.
TTTCTGACAAGTGGCTGTCCAGTCTCTTCTTGAAAGCCTCCAGTGATGAAGTACCCACAACTTCTGAAGGCAAGTTGTTCCATTGGTTGATTGTTCTTGCTGTCAGAAAATTTATCATTATATTATAAACAAATCAGTAAAAAAATTAGTCACTGAGCTTGACCCTACCTACCTTGTATTCCTGCTCCTCTGCAAGAATACTCTTGGTCTGGAAGAGTTTAACATAAAAAGATATTGTACATAATTTACTAATAACATTTAAGCAGCTAATAAGCCTAAAGTTATGTTATTTACAATATTTATTTGCTACAAGTATGTGTTGTGTCTCTGTGTATCTCTCTCTCTCTCTCTCTCTCCCTCTTTCCCTATCTACCTACCTACCTACCATTTCTCTCTGTAAAACCCCACAACTCCCCCCCCCCCACAACTCCCTTGGGAAGATGTGCAACATTCTTGATAACATTGTTGAGGGTAAAACTGCCCTCTGCAAAGTGGTGCAACGGACCAGACAGCGAATAGATATGTTGCTTAGCAAAAACATACAGATACTCACAGACTCTGAACGTTTAAAGAAAAATAAACAGTCTTTACTTGTAGTATAAAAAACAAACTTGGCTTCTCAAAACAAAGATAACACTTCTTCAAATAATCACGTTTCAACACAAAAACATAGTTTGCTTACAATTCCAGTTCTCTTCAGTAACACTGACACAGTTCCTTTCAGCAGTTCAACCTTCTAATAGCCAGAGCGGAAGTGAATGAACTTCCTGTCTTCTTTTATGTCCGCTCAGCACAGCCAATTAGTATCCTCTCGTAGCAGTTAAAGTTACAGAACATAGTTTTCTCTATATTATCTACCCAACCGTAGGATAAGCATCCAACATTCTCCACTTTGGGTAGACTAATATATTACAATCTTAAACCATACTGTTCACATGTATCTATATATATCCTACTTCCCTGTGCTTTCGTAAAATGATAAGCTACATTGTCTTCTGATGCACAATATAAAAGTTCTATCATCTTGTTCATTATACATTCTCTTACATTGAGATACCGAAGATCTGTATGTTTTGTTCTAGTCTTTACAGCTATATTTGTCACCATTTTTATTGCTGTCTGATTATCTTCTATAGAAAGAACTACTAATCTCACCAGTACATGCTTCGATAGAGTTAAAATCTTGACCTGATCCTTTCTGTAATCTCATAGTGCAAATAAGATCCCTGAACTCTGCTTTGGACATAGGTGGTCAAGAGAAGAGGTCACTTGGTACTTGCCACAATATTTCCTACTGGCTTGTCATCAAAACCCACTGTAAAAAATATTTTGGAAATATTATCTGAATGTCTGCTGGAATTTGAGAGTTCAGTCCTAGATGTTTGGCATTAAAAAAACTGATAAATAATTACTGGATGATTTTCAAATTTGCAGCAACAAACCTTTCTCAATCTCCCCTTTTCTAATTTTAAGAAGAATTGTATAACCTTTATACACTTCTAGTAAGAAATGGAGATGGGGACTTGGTTTTAAAAAATAATTTAATAGGTAGCCCATTTGTCGTTCCCAATTTTTTTTTCTTCCATTGAATCACGTTCAATCATGGAAAATGTTCTCTAAAGACATAGTAGCAGGTCTTTTCCTTCTTGTTGTCAAAAGTGTAATTGCAATCACTTTTTTTTCCCGGAAAGTAGCATCAAGCTAACTTTACCTCAGGGATCTTATGCAGTTTGTGGGGTACCAAAAGTTCATTGTTGTTCAAAGATCAGTTTTGTTTCTATGTCAAAATGTGGAGCTATGATTTTTTTTAAAATCCTTTTTTGCTTTTGACGGGACAATTATCTAGGTATATGTACAGGGCTGCTTTTCGAAATAGGAGTTGCATTGTTCGCAGCTGATAGGAAATGCTAACCTCTATATTTACTTGCTGTTGGATTTATTATACTTTGATTTATGTTGCTGTAGTGCAAATTCCAGACATTTTTAAATGTTCCCTGATAAACTGATCAATCATTAAAAACATCAACAACAACACTGTAATGTGAGGCATACTTTAGGTCTTTATAGTATATGTCAATATAGTTATGTGTATGGTTGCATGACTTACAAGTGTATTGATAGAAAGCTTTTATTGATGCTTTGCTACCAGTGAGTTATGCAAAGAAGTACGAAAATGACTTTTATGGCACGCTTTTATGCCACTGTATATTCTGGACACACCAAGCAAAATTGGTCATTAAACTGACAGCAAGGGAGTGAAAAAAAAGCATTTTAACTCTATTGATACTGAAGCTTCTTTGGGTGCTTGTATCTCATTAATAAGGTTAGACTCTTGATTTTAGAAGTTTAATGATTGCTTGGATTTAGCACAACTATTACATTATCAATGTTGCACAAAGTGCAAGCAGCTGGAACATCAGGACAATAGGGTGGATATGGCGTTGTGCCAAAATCAATCACATCTAACTACGCTTCCTCTTTCCATTATTGTCTAGGCATCCTAAACATTCAACATCGCCATGCTGCCGTTTCTGTGTCACCTCTAAACTGAAGAACTTCAGTAGAGAATGAAGAAACCTGCAATGTTTTTATGCTGGTGGAAATAATGGGACAGAGCTAAGTTGCACTTGAACATTTGAAAGCATTGAGTATCTTCTCTGAGCTGCCATGTGCAGATAATAGTCGGGGTGGGCTGCTGGGGGTTCGCAGGGGTTTGGGAGAACCTCTAGCTAAGATTCTGTGCAGTTCGGAGAACCCCCAAATCCCAGTTCTGGCTGGTCCTGCCCACCCTGCCCCTCCCCTCCCAGGAGTTCCCACGCAGCCTGTTTGGATGCAGGTAAGTGCAGGGCGCGTGTGAAGGCTCGCGGAGGATGAAAAACAGGCCTACCGGAAGTTCGGGAAGGCCAGAAACTGACCTGTTTCGGGCCTCCAGAGAGCCACCGGAGCCTGAGGAGGCTGTTTTTGCCCTCCTGGAGGCTCGAGGAAAGTCTCCGGAGCCCAAGGAGGGCAAAAATGCCCCTCACACGCCATGGTGCAGGAGGCTGACTAGGCCACACCTACCATGGCCATGCCCATCCAGCAACTGGACAGAGAACCCCTTGCTAAAATTTTTGAAGCCCATCCCTGATAACAGTGATGTCATGGTTAGTGTTCTGTTCGTAGAACAAGGCCAGGAACTGAGGTGAGACGATATTAAGGCAATTCCATTTATTGAGACCAAACAGCTAACAGGCAACTAGAACAGCAAGAACAGCAACAACAGCAACAACAACAACTTCCAGTTATGGCTGCTATTTATACAGCAGCTGTCAAAACAGGTAACCAATGGCGCACACTTATTTCTCCCGCTGGCTGAGCTGTCATGTCTCAGCCAATGGGAGATGCTTCCGTGTTGCCAGGCAGTGGCATGGCTGCGTATGCAACAGTTAGCAGAAAGCAACTGTTCTGTCCCCGTCTCCCCCCCCCCCACACACCCTCAAACAGTCAGCTGTGGGTTAAAGAATAGCTCAAACAAACAATGTCCATTATCAGGAACTTGGCAGCAGCACGAGAACCGACTGCCAAGTGCTTTACTACAAGAAGGAGGGATTGTGCCTCCACCAGATAACATACACAAATACACACCGATTTGGAAACAGTCCAGTTCAAAAGCCTTCAACAGATTTAGGCGTTGCATAAAGTGACTTGCAGAAATTAGCTTTGTCTGTCACAGAGTTTGAATAGCCACCACACTCCCTTTTATAGCCTGTGGGGTGTGGTCCAGTGACTCAGCTTAATTGCTGCGAATGTTTATCTCGCTGACGCTGGCGTGGATCCAGCCACGACTTATCACTCTCGTTCTCACTCTGATCGGAGACACCTGGCTCCTGGCCGGCTCCTCTCCTTCATGTTTGGAGTCTTCTTCCTCCAATACGATGGGCTTGGGGGTCGGAGCCACAACAGCAACACTCTATGGATGCCATGGGATGCAATGGGGTTTAAAGTTGTGGCTGGGAAATTCATTGAATAGTTTTCTGGCAGGTGGTCTCTCTCTTTCTTTCTTCTGTCATAAAATCTTACATACACAGGCCCTCGATCTGAAATAATGGAGAGGAGGGCTGCCTTATCATAAAGCAAGCTTTGGAGCTATGCATGCTTATTCTTAGACCACACCTAAGAAAACATTTATAGCCCTATTTTTAACGAGCAGCCATTTTAAAATAGAGCATTAAAACTAAGCAGAATGAAACCATCAGTTACAGAGGAAAAATCGATGAAAGCCAGGTAGAAAAAAAGATAGCTTCTCCTGCTTCTTCACTCCCCCAAATCATCACCGATGTGCTTGTCTAAATTCTCCAGGGAGGACTATCATAAAAGGTCAGCACATCTGTCATTATTGAATATATTTTTTACTGTACTTTTATAGTCAGACGAGGGAAAAGCTGCTCGTGGGATTTCCTGCCTCAGGCGTGAAAATAACTGGCCTTAGATACCACTAAACCTTTTAACAGAGGCTGAGGAGTAAATAAATCTGTCAATACCACTTTATCACAAGTCCCTTCAAGCCTCAGCAACTCACCAAAGGTGTAGCAGTGATAAACTGAGGTCCAACCCATTACTACAAGTAGAGGCCTTTACTCAGACATAGATGCTTCTATCAGTGGGCCGGTTCAGATGGGAAATCAATGGAAGGATGTATTGTCACTGCCTGCAACTCCTGAGCAGGTTTCAATTCCTTATTATTACAGTCCTTAATTACTGTATCCTGTTTCCCTTGAAATATTCTTTTAAGCAGATTAACAGAGTTGGAAGGGACCTTGTATGTCATCTAGTCCAACCCCCGCTTGTTGTGACTCTGACCCCCGAGCCCGTCTTATCGGAGGAAGAAGGCTTCGAAAGTGAAGGAGAGGAGTTGGCCAGGCCTCTCTCTCCAGGACCCTCCTCTCTGGCAATGCCTCAGGTGTCTCCCGAAGGAGAAGAGATTGCTCAGGAGCCAGGCATCCCCCAGCAGTCGCAGTCAGACAGTGACGGAGATAAGTCTTGGCTGGATCCATGCCAGTGTCGGAGAGATAAGCGCACGCAACAGAAAAGGAGGCATGCCAGAGATTAAGCTGAGTCATTGGACCACACTCCACAGGGGATAAAAGGGGGTGTGGTGGCCATTCAGGCTCTGTGACAGACAAAACTAGACAACTAGCAAGTCGCATTGTATCTCTGAAACTACATTATCTGCCTGCCTTGGATTGAATACGGACTGGACTTGACAACTCTTTGGACTTTGTGTAATGTTTTTGTTTATCTGTCGGTGGAAGTTTTGGTTTATCTGTCCCTCTGTGAGTAAAGTTCTTGGCAAGCAGCTACTGGGTTGCTGCCAATCCTGTTAACGAAGGAATTTATTGTCTGCAAGTTTTATTTAACCCCTGGCTGACTGTTTGTGTGTGTGTGTGAGAGAGACGGGGACAGAACACCGCTCAAGCACCCCTATACCATTTCCGACAAATGGCAGTCCAATCTTTTCTTGAAAGTCTCAAGTGATGAAGCTCCCACAACTTCTGAAGGCAACTTCTGTTCATTGGTTGATTGTTCTCACTGTCAGATAGTTCCTCCTCATTTCTAGGTTGAATCTCTCCTTGATCAGTTTCCATTCATTATTCCTTGTCTGGCCTTCAGGTGCTTTGGAAAACAGCTTGACCCCTTTCCTCTTTGTGGCAGCCCCTCAAATATTGGAAGACTGCTATCATGTCTCCCCTGATCCTTCTCTTCACTAGACTAGCCATGCCCAGTTCATGTAACCGTTCTTCATATGTTTTAACCAATATTTTCCATGTACTTCCCTGAGGTATGTATTTTGTATGCAAGTGTGCTGCACATATCTATTAGGGCAAGCGATTCTAAATAGGGTGCATTTTTGTTTGTATGTCTTGATGAGGGGACTGGATCACAGAAGGTGCAAATCCCAAAGGATACTTGTTGTGAATTGGAGAAATGCAAATTAGGGTGGTTCATTCAAACTCAACAAATTTCCACCACATTTCTCCCGTTTACTGCTCTGCTGATAAGAACTGTACTCGAGTAACACAATACAGAGTGCTTTCTAATCCTTCAAGGTCGTATGTAAATGATATAACAGTATTATAATTAGGCCTAACTTATATTATTGAACCCAAGCATTTCTATCATGTCCCTTGTACCCCTCAGCAATTTGCAAAGGCACGACACATAGATTATAGGAAGAAGAAAAAAAAAAGCTTTAGAATGCTTAATTATTCTATTTGCTCTGCTTATTCAAGGCACAATTATCTTTCAATAGTTTTTACTTTTCTATTGAATAGTTACTTTTTCGAGTCTGAAATTATCTTCTTCATGATGTCAACAACTGAAGCACTGGGAAGAATCAGCTCCAGCTACAGCTATAGCATGTGCATTTCTTTTTCATTTGTAGATGCAGGTTATCTAATGAGATTTTAGCCACGTACCCTGGTCCTAAAAACACCTATGCAGAAGATACACTGTTCTCAAGTATGTGGCATGGGGTACAATATTGAATATTCCTAGCTGGTATATGCTACTATGAACTCAACAGACTTCTGAAGAAGAGTATATAGCACCAAAACTATAGTAACGGCACTCAAATAGAGGCATCCAACCCTGACTGATATAGGACAATGTTACAAAGATAACAAAACCTATCTACATAACAAAGTTCATTCATTTGTTAAAACTGCTTTGGTTGGTTGCACAGTCGGTGAGGTGCTTAGACTGGATTTGGCATTTCTATCTATGAGTTCTTTCTAAGGATCTGGGATAGGCAGATATTGTTGTTTAATGATGTTAAAGTTGTCATCGTAGGATGTAGGACCGTGATGGCGAACCTATGGCACGGGTGCCACAGGTGGCACACGGAGCCATATTGGTGGGCACGCGAATGTTGCCCTAGCTCAGCTCCAGCGCACATGTGCGCACCAGCCAACTGATTTTCAGGCCTTCTGGTCCCACCGGAAGTAGGGAAACTGGCTGTTTCTGGCCTCTGGAAGGCTTCCGGGGGGGATGGGGAAGGCTGTTTTTACCCTCCCCAGGCGCCTAGAAAGCCTCTGGAGCCTGGAGAGGGGAAAAATGGGCCTACTGAGCCCACTGTGCCATCATGTGCCAAAAGCAGGGGGAAGTGTGGGGGGTCACGTGCGCATATGTGGGAGGGCAGGGCGCATTGAATTATGGATGTGGGCACATGCACCCACGACCCCCCACATTCCCCCTGCTTTTGGCACGTGACAGCAAAAAGGTTAGCCATCACTGATGTAGGATGTTCCAAATAAATCCAAAGGTGGCTTCTTCAGATCAAGCTGAAGCAGCTTCTTGGATGAGAAGTGAAACGTCTTCAAAGAAAATTCAGAAAAGTCCAGTTGCCTCTTGAAAAAAGCACCTTTGAGACATCTATGACCTGGATGACTGAGAATCTCCATAGACATTTGTTTCAAGTAAATTTGTCTTTTGCGAATGCCTGATGGTGACTTTGTCAATGCCAATGATGTTCAAGAGGAACTCCAAATGCTTAGGGATTACACCCAAGGCATTGTTGTGGTCTGCCAGCAGCCTGTGGAGCTGGCACCAGTGTCGGACAGTGAGGAGGCTGGGGTGGAACATGGGCCAGTCCTGGAGTCTGAGGAAGGTTCGGACGAGGGCTCTGCATTGGAGGCAGAGATGGGGCCAGGGCCATCTGGGAGTTATGTGCAGACTCCGGAGCCTCCAGAGTCGGATATCAGAGAGGCAGAGAAACAGGGGGACCCTGTTCCTAGTGCGCAGGCAAGTACAGTTAAAACAAAAGGGACGACTTGGGAGTAAGGCTTGGAGATGATTGGCCCCTCCCATAAGACATAAAGCAAGAGCAAAGGCACGTGAGCCTTTGCAGGAAGCAACGTTGTGGATGGTGTCGGTTTGTACTTTGAAGCTCCATTTTGACCCTGTGTAGCCTTACCAAGGTTCCGTGTAGCCTTACCAAGATAATTGCCAATTAGGTCTTTGGCAGTGTGTCAAAGAAGATAAAGGTGGGTGTTTACCAGCCTTATCCAAAGGACTGTGGCAAACTTCTGGACTGTTTATAAACTCTTGGTGATTCAGCACATTCTGTGAATGAAAGGAATTCACAGCCGTTAAAATTAAAAAAGGGGGGGGACTAATTGTGTGCTTTTTACTATATCAGGAAGCCTAGGTCAGAACAGGCACCTATTATTATTGATACTATTTATGCTTTCTATTGCCACAGTCTTTCTATTTTTATTTGCAGGTCTTTGTACAGATAGTTCTCCACTTATGACGACTCATTCAATGAGAATTTAAAATTATAACAGTACTGAACAAAGGTACGTACAACCTGTACTCAGAGTTATGGCCATTGCAGCATCCCTGTGATCATATGATGAAAATGTGAGCACTTGGCAATCTACCTGCCAACTGTTGACCGCAGGGATGCTACAACTGCCCCCACCTGCCTATCACCTACCCATCCCCATTGTACCCTGCTGGGTCCCAGAAGCTTTGGGTCTCCTTCTGGTTTCAGCATGTCTTCCTCCACTCATCTCTTCCAAGGATTGCCTTTCTGAAAGTGCCCAACTGATGTGATGTACACTTTCCTACAGAGGCCACCTTGTGCCATCCCAGAAGCAGGTACTGTTCTGGAAGCAGTTGAAATTCTTGAAATCTTTCAGAATGGCATGATTTTCCAAACTGCAAGATTTTCTTCAGAGAGATTGTGAGAATGTTAGTTAGTTAGTTAGTTAGTTAGTTAGTTAGTTAGTTAGTTAGTTAGATAGTTTTTTTAATTTTATTTATATGCCGCCCTTCTCCGGAGACTCAGGGCGGCTTACAATGCGTTAAGCAATAGCCTTCATACTTTTGTATATTTTACAAAGTCAGTTTACTGCCCCCACAAACTGGCTCCTCATTTTACCCACCTTAGAAAGGATGGAAGGCTGAGTCAGCCTTGAGCCTGGTGAGATTAGAACTCGCAGTAATTGCAGGCAGCTGGATGTTAAATGCTGTCTTAGTAGGAGGCATTAGCCTGCTACGCCACTCAGACTCCTAGTTAGTTGGTTAGTTAGTTAGTTAGTTTACTTTATTGTCATTGCACATGGTACAATGAAATTAAATGCCGTCTTCAGTGTACATTATAACTATAACTATAAAAATAAAAACACAAACATAAATCCTTTACATTCTATATAATTGAAATTGAAAACCCAATATTGCACTCTACTGTAGAATTCAATATGGCTACTGCCCTGGGATAGAAGCTGTTTTTCAGCCTATTTGTCCTTGTTTTTATTATCCTATACCATCTACCAGATGGTAATAGCTCCAAAAATGGGTGCCCAGGATGGGATGGATCTTTAAGAATATTCTGAACTTTCTTAAGCTCTTTCAAAGAGCGGAGAGGGCAACCAAAGATCCTCTAGGCAGTGATGTTGACCCTCTGGAGTGCTGTCCTATCTGCCACTGTGCAATATGAAAACAATACACAGATGCAGTAAGTTAAAATACTCTCTATGGTGCAGCGGTAGAAGGCCACCAGCAGTTTTTCATTCAGTTATTGTTTCCTGAGAAGTCTCAGGTAGTATAATCTTTGCTGGGCCCTTTTGACCAGTGCTGCAATGTGAGGCCCCAGGTCAGGTCCTCTTTTATGATAACACGCAGAAACTTAAAACTGGCCACTTATTCCACTTGGTCTCCATTGATAAGCAAGGAATGGATGCTTGATCTATTCCTTCTATAGTCCACCATAAGCTCCTTGGTCTTATTTGTGTTAAAGACCAAGTTATTGTCTCCACACCACAAAAGCAACCGTTCCACCTCACCTCAATAGGCAGACTCATCCCCCCACCCAGAGATCAGTCCCACCACTGATCTCATGCTTCCATGATGAAAGCATGGTGCATGCTTCCAGATAGACATGAGGCAGCTCTGAAGGAAGGTCATGCATCCCATCAGCTAAGCACTCTTTTGGCAAGGTGTTCTTCAGAAATTGCTTTTCAAAAGAGCATCCAGCCAATGTGATGCTTTGCCTTCCTACAGAGACTGCCTAGCACAGTGCTGGAAGTGGACACCATTCTGTAAGTGGCCTCCACTCTTATAATCTCTCACAAAAAGATCATGACTGTCTGGGAGATTATACAAATGGTGCGTGTTTTCAGAATGGCTATGTGCCTATTGGATTGGTGGTCTTTCAGAAAGGTGACCTTCCAAAGTGGTTAATGGAGCCAGGCATCACAAGGTGGGGAGGAGGTCCAAGACCTGCAGAACCCACCAGAGTTTCCTCTTGGGGTGGGGAAGGCCCTGAGAAGTCTTGTGCAGGCATGTGTGCTTCTTTAAGCATGTGGACCTGAGCCTGCTCTGATCCTCCCAATGGCTCCTCGTCGCCTGAAGCAGAACCTTGGGATACCCCACTGCTTACTTCCCTCCATGTAGATGTAGTTCCATTAAGGGCTACACACTGAGTGCAGTTTGTCAGCCAGTTACAAATCCACCCGGTGGCGATAGTATCTATCCCACATTTTTTCTAGCTTATCAAGTAGGTTATGGTCTACTTTGTCGAAAGCCTTACTGAAATCCAAGGATATTATGCCGACAGCATTTCACCGGTCTACTAATTTAGTCACTTTATCAAAGAATGAAATAAGGTTTAATTTGGCATTTGCCTTCTTATTGTTTCTGAATTTGGTATTTCATATGATCAGTCATGAGCAGCATATCTTGCTTGCATGTTCTGTCAGTTTGACCATAAAACTCATTAACCTCGCCTTCTTCTACAGCACAGATTGAAGCATTATATATCCAGAGAGAAAGTTTTATTATCAGGCTCACAGATGTCAAATAGAGTAATAATGATATTATTTCCCTCTAAACAGAACGTGGGATTCCTGTCTTTATTTTAAGACAAATTAATACCAAGTATTCCTAAGCTTAAGGAACTTCATCCAGCACATCTGTCTATGATTAATTTTTAAAGGAGAACAAGCCAGCAATAAATATGAGTTGTTAGTAGAACAATTGAACTGATGTGCATTAATTAAATTTTTCATAAGTGTGGATTCCTAGTACCTAGAATTATTTGACCTTTAGAAAAGAGCAATTTTAAAAATCCTTCTTTTCTCAACAGCTGGAAAAAAAACAAGTGGAAAAAAGACTCAAAGGGAAAGAAGAAATGTCCATTCATACTGCACACATTAGAAAACTTTTTATAATATATAGTTGGGCAATTTATATTTATAGCGACTTTTTCCAAAGCACCACATAAAGGTTAGAACTTCATCTTGTGAATATTAATTTCGAGGGGCCAATCATAAGCATATGTGTTACAAATAGAGGCAAAGTGCTTTCCATCACTTGCAAGTCCTTTCCATCAACCCGCCTTCATAAACTATGAAAAGCCTAATTGCAGATCTTTTAGGGCATAGCCAACTGCAGGACATCAACAGGACTCAAAGTTCCAATTGATTCACATGTTCTATCTACAAGCAATGCTAAGAACACAAGCTTCCTCTTTAAAAACCTATTAATTGCACATTCAGGAGATCATGTGTCAGACCCAAGCCCAGAGACCATACAGCAAAATTCAAACAACTTCAATCCTTTATTTCTTTATATCTAAGAGACAGAAAATTACAAACCTAAAGGTATCACTTTTTAATCTACTAGATATATCCCAAGAGGTTCTAGGGCAGGGGTATCAAACAGGATTTCTTCAAGGGCTAGATCAACATTGTAGTTCTCCTCCATGGGCCAGCAAGGGCAGGAGGGGGAGATGGGATGGACACCTCCTGCAGCACTTTGCTGGCCAAAACGGGGCACAACAGCCCTGTGTGCGGACTGTTTTTGGCCTGGACGGCCTCCTGCAATACTTTACCGGCCTACACAGCCCCCGCATGCCCCCCATGCCCCGTTTTGGATGACAAAGTGTTGGAGAAGGCCATCCAGGCCAAAAACGGGCTGTGCAGTGGCCACATGTGCCCCCCCCGTGCCCCATTTTGGCTGGCAGAGGCACTGCAGACCGGTCCTTTGCTATTTCCAGGCCAGCCTTCCAGATTTAAGCACCACACGCCAGATTTAAGCACCCCGCAGGCTGGATCTGGCTCGTGGGCCTTGAGTTTGATACCCCTGTTCTAGGGTATAGCTAACCTGAATTTTTTCCTTCCTCACCCCATTGAGCTCAGGAATGTTCAATTTTTTCATCCAGGCCTCTCTCTGATAAAGTTCTACGTTGTCTCTCCCACCCCACATCTCCAGGTGCATATACCATCACACTAGGTAAATAAAACAGCCATGTACTCATAACAATCAATATTTTCTTTCTACCCAATCAATATATTTCCAAATTGGCACAAACTGGGTGAGAAAAATACCCATATAACTGTGCTCTATATGATAAAACTTTAGTGGCCCTCTTCCAGAGGTTGTCCTAATCAGAGTTAGGGTTACTTTTAGTGGGGAAAAAAATGTTTAGGAAGATTGTCATGATAGTAGGATTTGGTGGTATTCTACCACAAGAAATATTCTGAAAAAATATTCACTGATGAATGGTTGAATAAGGACCATAGCTGTTCCCTCCTCTACATAATTCACAGCTAAATTGCTGATTTAAATCATAAGTTGTGTACCTTACATATATTCTAATACTCCCAGAATTCTGGGAGTTGGACCACTCATTTTATACTTGCTGAGATTGAGAAATTCTGCTCTAGTATCTCACATGGAACAGAAACACAGAGAAAGATTTGATTCCTAAAGAATATTCAGGTTGATGTGAAAGCACCATATTACCTGAATCCTAGGCAATTTGGAAAAATTAGCATTTTAAAATTATGCCGCTCTTGTATCACAATAATTGGATTGTTTTACATTTGTTTTGTTAATATTAATTATTTCACTTGTAAGATGATGGGAAAAGATTGATTTTGTTAATACACATTCTGACTTTCTTTTGCTACTGTAGACTAACACCGCTCTTCTCTACATCATGGTAATGTTATATTAAACAGCACTCTCATCTATTAAGTTTAAGATTACCCAAGTTTCCATGGAAACCTTTGGGAAATTTGCCTTTAATGACAGGATTGTATACATAGATAAGTCAATTGATAATTCGGGCTGTAGGTTTTTAAAAGCAGCCTTATTTCAAAAACATAGTATTTGATTTAATGCATGTATTACATAGAGTGAACAGTGCCCACCAAATCTATTGTACACAGGCACGATAAAGGGGAAAAAAATTCAATAAACTGTCCCGACTCAAAAAGACTCTTGAAAGCTTTAGCTTTCAAACTCAGTCCTTACTGAGGAAATTAATGGGTTGTTTGACAAGATTCCTTGGAAAATAGCTAGGTAAAAAAAGCAGAAATACTGGTACGCTGCATCAAAATGATGGATCATTAAGAACGAAGATATTTACAAAAGGTTTGTGAACTCTAAAAATTTTCAGTCCTCTGAAAGATGTCAAAGGCTCATATTTTTGTGTGTGTTTGTTTTCAGAGCAAAATAGTACATATACCAGGGGTGAAATCCAGCAGGTTCTGACAGGTTCTGGAGAACCGGTCGTGGAAATTTTGAGTAGTTCGGAGAACCAGCAAATATCACCTCTGGCTGACCAGAGTGGGGTGGGAATAGAGATTTTGCAATATCCTTCCCCCAGGAGTGGGGAGGGAATGGGGATTTTGCAGTATCCTTCCCCTGCAACGCCCACATAGCCATGCCCACAGAACCGGTAGGGAAAAAAATTTAGATTTCACCCCTGATAAATACTTTAGTGCTTTTGCTCCTGAATAACGTATTAGCATATTTGAACAATCTGGAAAGTTACCAACTCCTAGTCTAAAGCTTAAGAAATAGCCTCAAAAGTTCTTTATTAGCTATTATTAATAAACTTTACCCTGTTCTTTTATATTGCCTAGATATAGCTACAATAATGTACAAATGTATAATGTACAAATAATATGTTTGCCTTTGAAAATATCTTTTTCTGAAGCAAGTATTCAGTAACTCCAAGCTTCTCTTTTTGTGTTGTAGGGCTACTTGCAAGGACATTCTTCAGTTGTATGACTTGTCTAATTTTACTACTGATTTTACTATTTACTATTAGTACAATGCTTACTTACTACTCAGATGCTGTTGCATTAGAATAGTCATACGCAATACACCGATGGATGTTGTAATGATGGGATTTTGTAGAATTAAATATTAAATTCACATTTTAAAGTTGTTTTAGTAAATTAGTCTTTGTAAATTATCTGTTTTATAGTGTGGACTTTACAAAAGAAGCAGGAATCAATTAACTTAGAGCTGGAAGGGACCTTGGAGGTCTTCTAGTCCAACCCCCTCCTCAAGAAGGAGACCCTATACATTTCAGACAGGTGGCTGTCCGATCTTTTCTTAAAAACCTCCAGTAATGAAGCATCTACAACTTCTGAAGGCAAACTGTTCCACTGGCTAATTGTTCTCACTGTTTGAAGTTTCTACTTAATTCCAAGTTGCTTCTCTCCTTAATTAGTTTCCATCCATTGCTTCTTGTCTTGCTTTCTATTGCTTTTGAAAATAAGTTGACCCCCTCTTCTTTGTGACAGTATCTCAAATACTGGAACACTGCTATCACGTCTCCCCTGGTCCTTCTTTTCTCTAGACTGACCATGTTTTACAAAAATGTACTCCATTTCAGAATCATCCCCCATCCCCAATATTTTTCTGAGTTCCATTAGAATGTGCTTCCTGATGCTTAAAATGGGCCAAGTATTCTGGAATATTTGGAGGACAAACTAACAAGGAAATTCCCAGTCATAATTCAAACATAAGAACTAGAATAGCTTATTAATAGGAGCAAATGCAAGTCCTGTAATTGTGGCACTACTTCACCTGCACCCCTGGCCTTTTGGTTACTTTCCCTCCTCTTCTGCAATGTTTAATTGGCAATTATGGGACATGAAATAAATAAAGTCCATTTACAGAAAGAACCATTTCTACTTATTTTTACCATACATTTTGTTGCATCTAGTTAATAAACAAAATTATATAATAGTCTAAGAGACCTGGGTTCCAAGATGATAAAAAGCTCAGTCTGAGGTGAGCTTCGTAAAGACAGGGTGCCAGATTATGGCCCAATAACTTAAAATGATGCAGTTCCAGAGAGATGCAAGAAGAACTGGGAGATATATTTAAATAAGGAATGTAAAGAATCAGGCTAAAAATCAAATGGGAAGAAGAAGTAATTTACTTGATAAAACTGCAGAAATCAATATGGTCATGATTCTGAAAGCCAGTTATCTACTGGATCAGGATAGCATCTCTCTCTCTCTCTCTCTCTCTCTCTCTCTCTCTCTCTCTCTCTCTCTCTCTCTCTCCCTCCCCCCCCCCCCCCCCCCCCCCCCCCCCCCCCCCCCCCCCCCCCCCCCCTCTCTCTCACACACACACACTGTACAAAAAAAATCCCAAAATTGGGACAAATGTTTGATTACTGAAGTAGAACCAGATAGTCTGGGAAGTGAAGTTTAATGGGCCAGAGAACATATTGCTAACAACAAAGCTGTAGCAGCTAATGAACTAGACACTGAGCTGCTAAAATCCAGCAAGTTAATGCACCAAAAGTACTATTTGCAAATTTTAAGCAGGTATGGATCACAAAGAAGTGGCCATTTGTCACTGATTTGTCAAGGAATGTTCAAACTCTGAAAATAATATTTACTTCATAGTAGGATAATGCTCAAAAGTTTGTAATCTAGAGTTCAGCAATACATGGAGTGAGATGTACCAGATGTGCAGAGTGAATTCAAAAGAAACTTTAACTTGAATGATAATGGGAAGAAAGAAAGTTTCAAACTAACATCTCTTTTTGCTTTATCACTGATTATTTTAAGTTTTGCAACGGCATGCAGTACAAGGAATTTTGGATAGCCCTTAAAACCCAGGTGTACCAGCCCAGCCCATCAGTCTATTAAATAATTTATACAAGCAACAGTTAATATAGAATATGCTGCACCAAAAGTGTTCAAACCTGGTAAATGGGACATCGAGGTGATACACTGTCACATTATTGATTCAACTTACATGCCAAATGTATCATGAGAAATGCTAGAATGGAAGAAATTGTAACTGATATTAAAACCACTAGGAGAAGCATTAAATAACCTCAGTGTTTCTGAAGATACCATTTTGAGATATGTAAACAAGGAAGATTTTTAAAAATTTGTTAGTTATATATCTTGCCTTTTAGAATGTTTGTCAATAACTCAAGGCAGTGTTTTATTTTTATAAATAACTCAAGGCAGCAAAGGCACACAATATCCCTTCCTCCTCCTATTTTCCCCACTACAACAACCCTGTGAGGTGGGCTAGGCTGAGAGTGACTAACCTAAGGCCACCCAGCTGGCTTTCATGCCTAAAGTGGGACTAGAACTCACCGTCACCTGGTTTCTACAAAAGTTCAGTACTTAAAATGCAGATTACAGTATGTAAATAGGTTAAGGTAGTAACATATTTCATTTTCCTAAAGTGAACATATTTATAGGGATGGTGACTATAGCCATGAAATAAAAGGCACTCATTGCATCTGCTATAACAGATTTTTGCAAAATATTAGAGTAACTGGCAAGAGTAATTGAAGAAGACTCAGTGTTTGGAAAAATCAAAGGCTATCAGAAGTAGGTGAAAGCAGACAAAGTGGCTAGATACCATCACTTAGGGACACAAATGACACAAGCAGGTGCTTACTGAGAAAAGCCACTACTGTCAGGTAATCCTGATGTCATGATATCTATTAGGTCATGAAGAGCCAGAAGCAACTGAAAACAAAAAGCAGATTTGAGCCACTTGAAATCAATACATCCCCCCCAACTTAGCTGCAATCCTGAAAATTCTTTGG
Organism: Ptyas mucosa; assembly: GCA_012654045.1. NCBI lineage: Eukaryota > Metazoa > Chordata > Lepidosauria > Squamata > Colubridae > Ptyas > Ptyas mucosa. The sequence goes on along the minus strand of WNWU01013815.1, from coordinate 414,971 downwards.
GTTTAGCTTCAGATACAACATATATCCACCTTTATCCCCAACAAACTTCAGTTGACATATCAATGCAAAAGAAGGTGCCACAGATCTTTGCTTTCCAAGTGCACTCGAAGACTAAAGCATTATAATGAAGAAGCCTCTATCTCTAATAGCTTTATAGTTGAACTGGATGAAAGTAAAATATGAGGTATCACCAACCTTCTGGTAGGTCCAGTAGGTTGAATGGATTTAGTTGAAGTCCCAGAAAGCTACTGAAAGGAATTGGGGGAAATATGTACTATGTACATAAAATGAGATGTAATATATTCCACAAAACATCTGTCTCCCAGCATTTCTGCAAATATCTACTAAGATTGGAACCATTACAAGACAGAGACCCCCGATCTCTGTATTAGACTGTTGCTGCAGAATAGTATTTTACTTTTTTAATTAAATTTTTATGCTGCCCATCACCCCTATGATTCCGGGAGGTTTACGAGTTATAAAATAAGTAAAATAATTAAAATATCAAAAACTACACAGATTAAAATATTAATCTTATTAAATATTATTATTTAATCTTATCAAATATCAAGAGCCGGGTGGCGCAGTGGTTAGAATGCAGTACTGCAGGCTATTTCTGCTGACTGCCGGCTGCCAGAGGTTTAGCAGTTTGAATCGCACCAGGCTCAAGGTTGACTCAACCTTCCATCCTTCCAAGGTCAGTAAAATGAAGACCCAGATTGTTGGGGGCAATTTGCTGACTCTGTAAACCGCTTAGAGAGGCCTGTAAAAGCACTATGAAGTGGTATATATGTCTAAGTGCTATTGCTATTAAAAACCATACTAAAATTAAAACTAAGAAAGCTAAGAGACACAGGGGATGGGTGTGAGGTCTTCTTACCCCATCAGTCACCTCCATCAGTAGACATCTCCCTTGAGGCCACAAGCCAACTAGAAAAGCCAGGTTTTAATACCCTTCTAGAAGGCCAAAGGGAAAGAGATAGTTCTCATCTCTGGTGGTAGAATCTTCCACAGGGATGGGGTCATTGTGGAAAGGTCTCTCCTCCTTGAAGCCACCTGTTTCAATCCTACCTGCTTCAATTAAATTCTGGTGGGATCCATAGCAGGCCTCTTCTGCTGGCGTAAGTGGGATGGGCTTGTCCCATTGAGGAGAAACATCTCTTGAGATACCCTGGACCTGTGCCATGTAGGACTTTGAAGGTAAAGATCAACACCTTGAATTGGATCCAGAAACTAATTGGTAACCAGTGCAGCTCCCACAGTAATGGTGTTATACATAACCCTAACTCTATGAGTTCCCAGGACTGTGGGTGCCACTGCATTCTGCACCAGGTGAAATTTCCAAATACTCCTTAAGAATAGCCCCATGTAGAGCACATTGCAGTAATCCATCTGAAAGATGACTAGGGCATGAATGACCATGTGCTGGGCCTCAGGATCCAGGTAAAGGCACAACTGGTTGCACAATGCAAAGTTGTGCAAAGTCCCTCCGAGCCCTGACTGCTACCTACCCATGATTCATTCTTGAATTGAAGCATGAACTGAATTGAAACCTTCCAAAAGATGTTTGTAAGTGTACTTGACTAAATTAATTAAATTAAATTAAATTAATTAAGGGTACTTAACTTAACTTACAATGTCCTACCTGTCAATGACTACTTCAGCTTCAACCACAATAATACACGAGCACACAATAGATACAAACTTAAGGTAAACCGCTCCAAACTCAATTGCAGAAAATACGATTTCAGTAACAGTTGTTAATGCCTGGAATGCACTACCTGACTCTGTGGTTTCTCCTCCAAACCCCCATAACTTTAACCTTAAACTGTCTACTGTGGACCTCACCCCATTCCTAAGGGGTCTGTAAGGGGCATGCATAAGCGCATCAATGTGCCTACCGTCCCTGTCCTACTGTCTCCATTTATTCGTATCCATTTACTATGTTCATATTTATGTTTATACTTATGCCTGTTATATTCTACATGTTTGACAAACTAAATAAATAAATAAAATCAATAAATAAATATCCCAACTTCACCCAGCCAAAGCTCCTTTTTTAGGATAACCAAAGATGATGCCTTTTTAAATATGGTCTGAAGATGGCTTGGAATAGATCAAAATAATTTGTAAGGCTCTAAAAATGCCTAAAGTTGGCTAGCTACTATAGATTGAGAACTAAGGACTTAATCATTGACAAACAATTGTTAGCACATTTCCCAGGATCCAGATAGTTCCTAAAGCATAGAGATATTATTGTCTCTTTCACCTTCTTCTTGATAACAGGGTTTTACACTTAGCCAGGTAAAGTCCACAAGTCTTAAAGTTGTCAAGGTTGGGCACCCTTGGAGTAGAGCTTAGGTGTTCTCATTCCCCTTCCAACTTAACCAACCAAACAATGTTGATTCTGTTATCCAACTGACAACGAGCCCAACTTACTGGAGATAGCTATAATTGTATCTACCAGATATTTGGGTGTTATTTTTATTTATTTCCCGAATCTCAAAGGCCAAGCTTGAATAATTCTTTCAATCATTAATTCTTGGCTAAGTAAAAAAAAACTAAAAACTAAACTAAAAAACTAAAAAAAAGAGAGGAAAAGTCACTACATAGCCACTTTAGTTTATAGATATTGCTTCAAGCACTATGCAAGGTAATTTAGAGATAATTCATAATTACAAAATGTCAGCATTTTGATTTGTAAGCAAGGAAAAGAAGATGTGATTCCAAAACATAATCATCTATTTTGAAATAAATTACTTCAATCTCACGGGAACACAACTGATGAACTAGGATATTCCCATCTTTTTTTCACTGAGCTGACGATACTTTCCCTCTCCCTGCAATTCTGCTTCAAGAACAAGACACATTAAAAAAAATCATCTTAAGGAATAATTAAGCAATGAATCAAAATAAAGCCCTCTGTTGCTCAGTGAACTTGTGCTATTTCTATCTGAAGTTACATGAAGAACTCATTAACATGGGCCAAATATTGGCATCATGTTAATTAACCACACTGCATAAGAATGGAAGATTGCAAAGAGACAGCTTAGTTATATTACGAAAAGAGGGATGTGATGATCTCCATATAATGCACAGTTCTCATATTTTTTTTAAATTATTCTTTTAACATTCAGGTTTTGGTGCCCATAGTGGAGGATCTATGTTGCTAATATAAATGTATTTCAATTTATAGGAGTTTTTTCTGTGTCTGCTCTGTTTTTATTTAAGAAGAGAAAATTTGAGTTCTGTTCTTTCTAAAACCCCTCTAGGACTCTGTGGGCTGTGTAAACAGAAAAGAAAGCATATCCAGTTGTGCACTAGATAACACGCATTATGATAAATTATAAAGTGGAGGGTTCTTCTTCTTCTTTTTTGGCTTAGCATAATGTGTGATTTCCTGTTGTATTCACAGTCTGTTTTTGTTCCTTATCCAGTCCTTTAAAAATTCAGAGAGGCCCAGGGCAAGAATGTTTTCTAAAAAAAAAAGCAAAAACAACCCTCCCACCCCCAAAATACAAGAATCAACATTCTCTTTGTTCATCTAGAGAGTGGATAATGGCTTCTTTTTAAGTTCTTTGGCACAGCATGGTTAAAACAGCCTATTGTTTAATTTGATGTCTGAATAACATGACTGCGTAGCTTCATGTGACATAAGTAAAATAGTAAAATAGTGGGAGAAAATACAGTCTGTTAGTTGTTCCAGCCATTTGTCATCACACAAACTATTTATTTTTGTGGCTTATTGGACTGCGCAATGAAGGGTGAGTAGTATCCCAAGAGCCATTACAACACTGCAGTGTTGGCAAGAGTTGAAGCTGACCTCAAAAAGACAGCTGAACGAGTCTCTGATGTAAGGTATGGTTATAAAATCACCAACACTACGTAGGTTTTCACTATGTTGATCAAAGACGCTGTAATGCAGTAAATCTTACATGAACTAATGGCGCCATAGCTTTACATTCTAATAAAAATCTCCTGAAAATTGTCCTTATTTTCATCCATGGCACAGGAAACACTGTGATTTGGAATGCTGCTATTAGGCATTTTAGGATTTGGTTAATTAAATATTAGGATTAATGTACCCCTGAGATAATATTTGAGAGTTTGGAATCATCTCATCCTTAGGCTTTGAGTTTTACAATAATTCAATTTCGCCGTTAGGCAAATAGCAATAGCACTTAGACTTATATACCGCTTTACAGTGCTTTACAGCCCTCTCTAAGCTGTTTACAGAGTCAGCATATTGTCCCCAACAATCTGGGTCCTCCTTTTATCGACCTCGGAAGGATAGAAGGCTGAGTCAACCTTGAGCTGGTAGGAATCGAACTGCCAAACTGCTGGCAGCCGGCAGTCAGCAGAAGTCGTCTGCAGTACTGCATTCTAACCACTGCGCCATCAAGGCTCTTAAAGTATAAACACCACCTATCAAATGTATAGTACAATAACAAATGGGAAACCAAATTATCATTTGTAAAAGAAATCTGAGACTATATCTAACCTTACATTTAAAGGCAGCTTCAGAGAAGGCAGAAGAACCTCAGAACAGTGACTGATGTTGAACCACTTAGTGGATAAATATATAACCAAACCAAAGTCTACCCAATATGCTGCATTTATTGACTGAGTAAAGCTTAGAGATACATCAGTTGACCTACTACTGCTAACTTTTGTCTATAAAGCATGGAAATATCAGTCTGAAGGTAAGATGCAGTGCAACAGGGCAAACATTCTGAGCTTTACACTGTTTTTGTTTTTGTTTTTATTAAATTTGTATACCGCCCTTCTCCCGAAGGACACAGGGCGGTGAACAGCCACAGAATAAAAAACACATACATACAAAAATTTAAGATAGAGTAAAAACAGGGGCAAGGAGGTCACCATTCTGAAGCAGATCCCTAGACAGGTACGAGAATTAAGAAGAAATTATTATTTTTTATCAAATAAACTGTACCTTAAGGGAATTGGCTTCAGGTGGTTGATGCCGGAAGGTTTGATGATTTTCTGGGAGGGCAATAGGAAGAAAATTAATAGTGTGGCAGAGGCTAAGGCCTACTTGGAGCAACATAAGACCCTCCTAGAGGGGGAAGATACAGGAACCGAGGAAGGGGAGGTACCAGATGATCAAGGAACGGGGGCGGGCGAGGGTGTGATGGTCCGGGAGGAGGGGAGTGCTAAGGCCAGAACTTTGAGACCTAGAATGAAGAAATGACGAAGTGGGAGGAATCTATTATCTTGTGCCTTTTATGACATCTCTTATTTTTGTAAACCTTAATATTACTCTGGATACCGAACTGATATTTCTGTATAAATCCGGTAGTTAAATTTGAAATTTTAACAAGGGAAGATCTGCTGTATGTGAAAAAAAAAAGAAAATATATATATTATCTTTGTAAAAGGATAATGAAAATTCCACTTATTGTAAGCGATAATATTGTTTATTTTTAGCCAATAAAAACTTTTAGAATAATAATAATAATAATAAAAAAGATAGAATAAAAACGAATTAAATAATTTGGCTGAGACAAATTTAAAATACCCAATAATTTAAAAACAAATTAAAATTTACATTTAACAGGGGAAAAGATTTAGGCCAGGTCAAGGTGGGAATCAAACAAAGCAGCAGCATTGTTCTTGTATCATTCAATACAATATGGATAATATGTAATGGATAATTTATATAAATCCATATTAGCTTACAAAAGCATTAACACCACCTATCAAACATTGCAGGCAAGCAGATAGAGTTCCTAATCTATATAGTTGGTGCAGTGATCGTATCAGAGGGCCTTTCAATTTGTTTGTTTGTTTGTTTGCTTGCTTGTTTGCTTGTTCGATTTATATGCCGCCATTCTCCGGAGACTCAGGGTGGCTTACAATGCTTAAGCATTAAGCATTTGTTTGGGTCACTACTTAGAACTAAATTGTAAAAAAAACCACCCCAAAATTATGGTGTTTTCAGAAAAATCCATGGGCAGTCAAATATACAGAAATTTGATCAAATGGTTTGTTTTAACTACCTTGGGATGATTTTTTCAATCAAATGTGAATTGGAAACCTTACTTCTTACTCATCTCCCAGAAGATCCGTAGAAGCAGTGTAGCCAATATATCATTTTATTTTTGTACAAGAGGAACAGAATAGATTTCAGCTACCATTAATCTCTTTGTGGCTAAACCTATAGGCCAATCCTTTATAGAGTGGAATTACACTTTAGAAGCCAGACATTTTTGTTCCTATCTAAGCTTTTAAGAAAAGTCTTGTCAGTATATTCATGAACTGAAATAGGGATAGCAACAGGTCAGCCAATGGGGGACTGTTTGGTAACTGAAACATAATATTTGTTGTATGGGGCCATAAAAGACAGTTTGGAGCCTGGACGTGGCTTAACGGTTCGGTATATAAGCTTAAGGGGACTAGCTTCTCTCTCCTCCATTTTGCCTTCTCCATTTTGTGCGGTGTTTGTATTTGCTATTTCTCTTCTCTGCAACGTGGAAAAGCTACAATGGTATTGTATATAAAGAAATTTTCTTAGGTAGATGAATCCTGCAGAATTATTTAATTGTGTGCCTGATTGTGTGGTGCTGCAACGAACTCTGACAAGTCTACCAATGGCATGGTATGAACCTAATAGAGCAGCAGGTCTCCTGAAGTTGACAATAGGGAGGAAGATATAGAATGTCTGACCACAGTTGAATCTTGATTCTACCGTATTGTCCCAATAGTAGATATAAGGAAAGTCTCTGCCCATGCAGACATTTTTATATACATTTTTATATAAGCAGTACACGTTCTTCTGTATTGCTGCCTCGACACAGATACTCACCAAACTTTGCAAAAACAAACAAACAACCCAACCAAATGCTCCAGATGGTATCTATGCAAATGTCTAGTTGAAGTTAGGGATTCAAACATTACTTGGCAAATAGCAACGTTTTGTCTAACAGCAGGTTGAATATGGTGATCCCTCAAAGAGCATTAAAAATAGATGGGTTTCTTCGGATTTCTATTATATTACATTATGAACTCATGGAAGTCAAATCACCAGCACTGATTTGTAATCTTAATAAATATTTCAGTAAATTGCCTAATCAATCAACAGCTTGAACCTTTTATATTTTAGGGCTTCAAATTTTTGAAAAGTACTGAAAATGTGTACTGCTGAAATAGAATTTTAATGCTCATGTATTGTATTAATGAAGGCATTTTGTAGGTATAGTACCTTATCAGATTAGGTGATTAAGTTCTGAGGACTTAACACCACAAAGGAATTTTTACCTTCTGTTGTTCTTTACAGCACACTGTTTTCCTCCATTAGTCTAATAGCATATACTCTTATTTATGCTCATTTTATAAAATCAACAATTCCCCAAGATAATAATATATATAATTATGTAGGGCCACTACTGAGGCACAGTCTCAGATCAAATCCATTGCAACGTATTTGCATAAGACTTTGAATTTAGAAAAGAAGTAAACAAGTTATTTTATAGTAAACTATCATATGAGTTAGACTTTTATTTCACAGCACTGGTGCAACACACCATGTGCAGATGTTCATTAATTCATATTAAAAAGTAAAGTATAGCACTTTGGGGCAACTCTGCTTAGTAGATGCTAGGAATGTGTTCATAGGAATGCAACGAGGAGAAAGAGTTTGCTTATTCCCTCCATCTATCTTTACTGTTGCAGAGGAAAAGTTAGTTTCTTGCCTTTCACATAGTTTAAGCTTCCCACAGGGTTGTATTTGGAAAAGAGGAAGCAAGAAATATCTGCTCCACCATTAATGCTTCTGAACAGTTTGGAACAGAGGGAGGGAAAGCTTTTTGCATTGTGGATAATGCAAATATCACAGAAACTTATTCCAAACTGAGAGAAAACAAGATGCCACTTTCCCAGGAAAGTTTTAATAAGGATTCAGAGTCTGATGAATCAGATTATCCCTTAATCGAAGGAAAGAATTTTTGTTCTTGTCATTGGTATACTTGATGATGTATACCAACATCGGCCTGTCTCTGATAGTTCATTTTCTCTGTTGGTTAATTGTTCCTTACTGTGTTTAGTTTAAATTAAGTCTTCTTTCTTGTTGGGGTTTCTCATATCCGAAGAAGGGTATGATAGACAGCAGAAGGATATGATAGACAAAGGGGTGGGATTCAGCCAGTTTGGACAGGTTTGGGTGAACCAGTAAGCTACGACCAGCGGCTGGGCCCATCCTCACCCACCCCGGTGCTATCCCATCTTATACAATCACCGTGTTTTTGATTCAGCGCACAAGTGTGTAGGGTGTGCATGTGAGTGAAGCTATCCCGTCCTATACAATCACTGTGGGTTTGACGCAGCACACATGTGCATAAGGCGTGCGTGTGAGTGAAGCTATCCCGTCCTATACAATCACTGTGTTTTTGACGTAGTGAACATGTGCGCGCTCGTGCGCTCACATATTCGATTCTGGGTGAACCAGTTGTTAAATTATATGACGCCCACTTCTGGATAGACAGCAAAGTATGATAGACAGCAGAAGCTAAGATTATAAGATAAGATAAGCAGGGGCCTTGGTCTATTAGTGGGTAAGTTTGGACGAGAGAGTCTGTTATATAACCAATTCTTAAAGAGCAATCCTGAAATCCTTGGAGAAAGAGGAGGGCATATATAAATAATTCATGGGATAAAAGTCACTTTGTAGCATTGCCATCACAACATGAAATGTACTTATGTTCATGAGTGCAGCATGAACTTGAGAAGAAAAATTACCATGCAAGCTTAAAATGGCAGGCATTTATGCTTGAACTTTGCTCTGCATGAAAAATTGATGAGAAACATGTACTGGGTTCTTGTGTTTTTGCAAACCGGGCATCAAAATCAGTATGTTGTTGGGCCTTTCTGTGTTGTTCCCTTTTTCTTTTCTTTTTTCTTTTGCTGCTTGGTAAGTAATGCCATATGAAAAAAAAATAGCTTCCTGACATCTATTTTATATAGTTATTTTCTTTGGGAAACAACCTCCTTGAAATAAAATATACAACTCAGAGAAAGCAGAATCAGTACTGAACACTACTATCGCTATTAACTTCAATAACAGGAATTTGGCCTTTTAACTTGTAGCCCAGCTTCAAAATCCATAAATTAAACTATGAAACTGTGGGTTAGTGAGATGAAGAACATATCAGAGATTGGAGTATGGTCCCGCCGCCAATTCTGAATTGCAAGGTTTGCTTCCACGTGGCTTTTGTCTGATATGAGAGTGCCCAAAGAGTTTTATCCTTGCCATCTCCAATACAAATTGACCTGATCTGTGCTTCTTAAACTAATGTACTAATTGGAATTCAGTCAACTACAATCTTAAGAGTCTAGCTAAATGTTTCAATTTGGTTCTTGACTCAAAAAACACTTCAAATTGTATTCAAGATAAAATATGTTAATGGGTAGGGGTTATTTTGGGGAGATTTTGTTTAAAAATGCATAATTTAGTACGGTTTTAAATGCAGTGTTTCATGCGGCTCTTTTAAAAAAACCACACACACAGCAAAATGGAATTGATCTACTAGAGAACACATACCAAAAGGACATGGACAAGAAACAAGCTGATTTAGATGTGCTTTGCCTGAGCCAATCTCCACATATGTGATGTAAAGCAAAATTCACTTATTGCTAAATCAGAAAAACACTTTGTGTTAAATATGGAAATGAGGAGGGAAACCTGAAGCTAAGGTTTCCCTCTTGTCCATCCAAATAGTGGGAGGATCAGAAGTTTAAATTGATTGGCTCCCATGATTTGGAGGAAAATTCAAGGCAGCTGAGTGGCTGAGCGGTCAGACAGCTCACCTTTAAAGGGAGCTGCCGAATGGCTCAGTCTTGGTCTGTTACTGAACAAGCCTGAAATAAACAAGTTGTTATCGAGCTGGGAGTCCTGGCTCATTCTTGACCCATACATAACGCTTTGGAATGGTAGTTTCAGAGCTCCAGACTTTTAGCTCTGAGCAGCAGCTCATGAAAGCTTATGCCTTAAAATGGTTAGTCTCAAAAAATGCTACCATTTTTTCTTTCAGAATTTTGGTTACCACAGTTTAACATAGGTCTCCTATTGTGCCTGGCCCTGCAGTGTCTCAAGCAACTCTGGGTTGTAACGTGTCTTCATCCCTGGTGAATCTGGCAATTCATTCCCTTCCTCCCATTCCTTATTCTATCTCCCCCCCCCACAGCCTGAAAATGTCACACAGTATTATAACAAGGAGGAGTGGGATTGGTGATTTTGCCTTTTTATTTTTTTGCAACCTTCCAACCTAGTACCAGGTCAGCTTTGTGCCAAAATGCCTTCTGCAAAAGGCTGTAAATAAAAAATCCCAACCTTCTGTTGCCCTCTTCTTGCCATATTGGTACTCGATATAAAGCCAGATAAAGGTAAAGGTAAAGTTAAAGGTTCTCTTTGCACATATGTGCTAGTCATTCCTGACTCTAGGGAGCGGGGCTCATATCAGTTTCAAAGCTGAAGAGCCAGCGCGGTCCGAAGACTTTTCTGTGGTCATGTGGCCGGCATGACTAAATGCCAAAGGCGCACGGAACACTGTTACCTTCCCACCAAAGGTGGTCCCTATTTCTCTACTTGCATTTTTTATGTGCTTTCGAACTGCTAGGTTGGCAGAAGCTGGGACAAGTAACGGGAGCTCACCCTGTTACGCGGCACTAGGGATTCAAACTGCTGAACTGCCGACTTTTCAATCGACAAGCTCAGTGTCTTAGCCACTGAGCCATTGCTATGCATAATTTTCAAGAACAACTGAAGATAAAAGTTTTGGATCAGTGTGTTCTACCTGCTCTAACAGATATCGGTGAAACATGGACACTAATCTCAGAAATGATACAAAACTACAAGTGGAGCAAAGAGCCATGGAAAGATAGCTGCTCAGCATTACAAGGTAAGATAGAAAGACCTGCACGTGGGTTAGAGAAAAAAACAAAATTATACAATATCGTCAAGAGAGTAAAATAATTGAAATGGAAATGGGCTGGTCGCATAGCAAGAAAGGCTGATGGCAGGTGGACTAAGGCAGTCAAAGAATGGATCCCACTTCATGAAAAGCGTTTATGAAGGAGACCTAAAACAAGTGTCGAGCCGCGAACAGGCTCGCCATCACTTACAGGGGGGGACGGAGATTAGAAGAGGCAGAACGCAGCCAGAGCTGTCGGACTTACAGATTTACAGCGACACTCACAGCGGCACTTCACAGCAGGAGGCAGCTACAAACAAAGCCAGTAGCAGCGGAGACAACGGCAGGGAGGCGTGGCTGTCAACGTTTTCCTAAACGCGCTTCTGTGACGTGAACAGAGGCGCGGTACTGCCAAACAGCTGTGGAGGGAGGGGAATGTCCCGAGGTTCTTTTATTTGCCAGATGTTAGGTTTGCTTTATGCCAAGTTCCTATATATAGCGCCACCTGGCTGCCTCCTGTAGCGCTGACTTTATTAATTTTTCCGGCTTGTTCATTACTTTGCCTTGTTGCTTGCATGTTCCAGTAAAGAGTTCTGGCTACTCCTTCTTAAGGTGTGGAGTCGTTTTTTTTCGCAGCAAGCTCGGGCGGGACGACAGGCTGAGAACAAGATGGACTGATGACATCAGCAAGTATTGCAGGCCCAATTGGCAAAAGAAAGCTCAGGACTGTATTGGTTGGAAACATGAGGAAGAGGCCTTCGTCCTGCAGTGGATAAGCAATGGCTAGAACAATGATGATGATGATGATGGTGAAGGTGAAGGTGAAGGTGAAATTGATTAGGCAGAGTTAAGGGAAGTTACTAAAAACAATGAGGAGACTTTGAGCATTTGAAAATTTTATTTCTTCCTGAGTGTTATGTCCTTATTTGGGCATCCGCTCGGGGATTGGCAAATCCACCGGCGGGAGATTCAAGTAGCTGTCATTGGACAGCTACCCTGCCGGAGCACTATAAAAAGGGCTCCAGCAGCACAGTTCCTTGTCTTGTTCTGAGCTGAATAAAGTTACTGAATAGACCCGAGCTGGTCGCGTCTTGCTTTCCCTGCGCCGATCTTACACTGAGTTCTTTTTTTTTTTTATTGAAAAAGTTTTAAAAGTTTTACATACATTTTCTCCCCCCTCCCCAACCACCCCCCGACTTCCCAGAGCAAAATTATACAATATATACAATATACAATTATACAATATAAAATATAGCTTAAATCCCCTAAATTCAACTCCATCTCTCACTTATCATAATCATTAAACAAATAGATAAAAGGAAAGTAAGTCTTCTTTCTTCTTATTCCATCTAATTCAACAAAATTAGTATCCATTTATAATTACAGCAGTTAATAAAACAGTTAAGTATTACCTAATCAAACCTATCATTACTCAATTTAGCTAATAGATACTTAACAGATTATTAGATCTATACAGTTTAACAAGATATTTTATAACTTTTTTCATTTAAAACAAAAAAAAAACCTCATTCAAAAACCCCAAATTTAAAATAAAATACTATATAAACTCTTCCGTCCTCCACTTTTAAACCATCAAGGTCCAGTTATAATTAAAACACTTAATTAAATTTTTTTTTCTAACTAAAAAACAATAATCAAACCTCTTATTAATTTATCAATACATATTAAGAAATCAACTAAAAACATCATTTAATAGCTATATCAAACATTTAAATTCTTCATACTAGATTAAACCAGTTGCTAATCTTCTTATCTTCACATCTTCCAACAGCATATAGAATGTCTTCATTTGCGTCTACCCACCTAAATAAAAATTGCTTCTTTGTATAAAAAAAACCCCCGCGTGACTTTGTAATTGTATTTCAAATAGTATCCATCAAATCCAGCCAAAAATTAGATTGATAAATTCATCAGATGTATTAGGGAAACCACCAGATCAACTGCAATTGCCCTAGGCCCATAGTCCTTTTGCCTTATATTTATTACCATCAAACAGAAAACTCGAATTTACTATATTCAATAATTACACTGAGTTCTTCAGTATATAATAACAACATAATCAAGAACAATAATAAAGTTTTAAAAAAATTGTATGCCACTCAACTCTCAATGACTGGGCAGCTCACAGCAATCAAACACAAAATTGGAGTAGAATCAAAGGTAAAAGATGGCAAATACAATGAATTGGGGATCAGTAAGAGATGATGTCCATGAAGGGAAGGTTGTGATGGGCTACAATGAAGCTGCAGTTTCCCAGAAAGAAGTGGGCACATTTCAGAAAGGAGGGCAAGAAAGCAGACAGCAGAGTATGGAACTGGACAGGAGACAGAGGAAGAGAGTATGGAGCACCACTTCCTAGAATCTTCCACAGTAAATCCATTAAAGTGAAAGTAATAAAGGTTTACTTTGGCAAGATTCTGTCTATTGTGTGTAAAAAACTGAACTCTGGCTGAATTACTGTTTGTTGTTCTTAGGCTTAACCTGACAGAATCTCAGTTTCTGTAACCTTATGAGATAGTTCAGATAAGAAACACAACCCAAGAGCATTAGCAGTTTCTTTATTGTAAGGTTATATTAAGCAGAATCTAGCAAGACTGAAAATATTTCTCATCTCTTTTCTTTATAGTCTCTGAAAAACTAGGGGAGGGTCCTTCAAAATGTTTACATGCGTTCCTGCTGCTTGTAGACTGAGCTGTCTCTTATTAGATTTTAATAAGTACTTGGTACTTTTGGAGCGTGGTTGCTTTCTTGCAAAAGTGTTAGTGTTAGTGCTGATGCTGTTACCTAGTTTGGATAATGAAACACCTGCAAGAAAACAACCAAGCTCAGAAAGCATCAAGGACCCCTCATTCCAACCCTGACCTACAAATATTCTTCTGTATTCTGATCAGATTGTTGCCTAGGCTGCAGATTTTCCTTTTTTCTCCCAGGATCACATACCATCACACTCTCCCTCATTGAGGGCCTAGGTGTAGAACCAGGTTTCCACAGATCTTCTAAACAATAGCAAAAGAGTGTGCAATCCTAATCTCAGGGAGGATCTCATTCCAGAGAGCAGGTGTTAGAACTTCTGTATATAGCCCTACAGAACAAACAGTGCACAGTGCACATGTGCTTTTCTGCTTAACTGCAACAAGGAAGAAAGAAACTTTATCCAGACATAGAGTATATAGATGCAACTACAAACATATAAACGCTGCCATCTACTAATTGAAGAATATATGTCTCTACTGAATACTGCGGTAGTTGTACAAAATACCTGAACACTGTATTCCAACAGCAGGTGCTGTGACAGAATGGTGCTTTCACTGAAATTATGACATTGCTTAATCAAAGGAACCTGAAGCACCTCAACCCTGCAGGATCAACTCAGCCAGACAGATGCTATGGGGGACACACTTTCCTGAATCAATACTCTTGAGTACAACAGCAATTGTCAGCTGCATTTGCAGGCATAGGTTCTGCCTCTTTTGGATAGGTGTGCAGTCTCGTGATTGATATACTGAAGAGATGGGGCTTGCATCATGATGCCAGTTTCCCCATCTCCCCTCTGGCTTGCCATCCCTGCAGAAACTGCTGGTTGTGGCCAAGGAAAAAAGATCTGGGAAATATGAATGGGAATTGTATTCAACTAGGTATCCTACCTGATGCAGGACTTGTTAGCTGATAAACACAGCAGTGAAGAAAGATAATAAAACCTAGATAATCAATCAGGTTTGATTTTATAAAGGAGAGAAGTGAGGAAAGTAACTGGGATCAACACAGAAAGGATGAACTGCATCCTTAGATATGCTAACATATATGGCCATATCTCGAAGAGGTCCCTCAATTGGCTGTCCTGAAGAAAAGCTACGAAGTGGCCTTGGTTGGATGCAGTGACCTAAACCTGCCCTGCCCACCTAAGCAGAATGGACTGCTTTTGATGCATAGAATGAAGGAGAACTGATCACTTTTGAGCTGGAAAATATATAATGCAAGGGTTTTGTGATGAGGGGGATGGGGGACAGTGGGATTGAGAAGGCTTGTTGATGCCTTCGGAAATTACACGCGAGGAAAGGTTTTGTTTTTCAAAATTGCTGGATGTAGGTTTATTCTATTTAGATTATGGGGGAGAAAACTATATGGCCAGAGGTTCCGTATGTATGTATGTATGTATGAATGTATATATCAGGGGTGAAATGTAAAATTTGTTACTACCGGTTCTGTGGGCGTGGCTTGGTGGGAGGGGGTGTTAATGTGACTGGGTGTGGGTGGCCAACTTTTCAAAGCATTTTTTCTAATGATTTGAAAAGGCTCTGCCGATCAGGAAACTCAGCTGGGATCGTCAGAGACTTTTCAAAGCATTTTTTTTACCAACTCTTCGGCCAAGAGGTTGCAGATAAAAATGCTTTGAAAAGCCTCTGACTATCCCAGCAGAGCCAGCGATCATTAGAGGCTTTTTTTTTACTTTTAAAAGCATTTTTTTGTCGGAAGAGGTTGTAGAAAAAATGTTTTTAAAAGTAAAAAAAAAAGCCTCTGATGATCCTGCGGCTCAGCTGGGCATGGGGGGGGGGGGCAGGGATTTTTGCTACCAGTTCTCCGAACCACCCACCACCATTGCTACTGGATTGAGCGATCCGGTCCGAACTGGGAGCATTTCACCCCTGAAATGCTTTGGAAAACAAACAGAAGAGTGGGAGAGAGACAGAGAGAGAGAGAGATTTGATGCCATGATCTAATATTTTGCTATAGAATTTCCCCAACATAAAAGCAAAGTGATCTGGGGGGAGTAAGGGGGGGAGTAAGAGCTGAAGAGCTCTTATTCAGTAAAAATAATCTGATATGGCTACAGATTTTACTCACTGTGACTGACAATAGAACATGGCAAATGTGACAGTTTAAATCATCCTGGGAGAACCATCCAGAGAGAAAAATGCAAGGCATCCTTCAGGGCCTACAATTCTTTCAATGTAAATGGTTTTATTATGATTATTTTCGAGACTACATCTGCATTTTATCTTTGTGCTTATTTTCTTAAGACATCAGACATTTGTACATGGGAGACCCAAACTGCAACCCTCTACAGTCTCACCTACAGATAAACCCTCCTGAATGCAATACCTTAATTCCCTTTTGGACCTTCTAGGCATCTTGTACGGAGGATGAACACTAAAAAGCAACAGTGCTGATTTCCAAACTGCATGCAACAAGGTGGAAGATCTAACCATTTGGACTGAAATTCAGAGGTAATGTAGTATATGTTAAGGATATTGATGTTGTTTGACCAACCAGCAGAGTAACTGCA
>WNWU01013815.1:341461-398731 GCA_012654045.1 Ptyas mucosa | reverse complement strand
CTGGACAACTGGTTCTAACATTATATACACCATATAGAATCCTAACAGTATAGATTTTTTTTTAAAGTATGGTCATTACAAAATCAGAATAAAAGGAAATTCAGTGGAGGAATAAAAACGTTATCCCAAAGAGGATACAGAATGGACTTGCTTTTCAGGTTCTAGGACTGCCTCCCTCAAACAAGTGGTGGTTGAAATCAGAAGCAGGTACAGAAACTTATCAGAGTGTCAGATTTTCTTACAAGAGCTTAAATTCCTCTGGAGGATTCCCTGAAAACTATTTTCAACATATCCAGGATTGGCAAAGGTTGATCTTTGTGGCTTGGACAACTCAACTTTCATATGCTAGGAATGACTTAGGAAACAGCTTAGAAAGGATTATTCTAAGGCAGTGTTTCTCAACCCTGGGAACTTTAAAATGCATGGACTCCAAGTCCCAGAATTCCCCAGCCAGCCATTTTCTAAGGTGAGCCTTCTATTGTCATTTTGAATTCAGGACAGCAGCCATTTAGACTGGAAGTATAGAATTCCTTATTGTTGCCTCCTTGGGATCGTTTATAATGTCAATTACACTGGCTTTACTAGATAAGAAAATGGATTTTAAAAGTATAAACCACCGTAAGTGTGTGGTTGTCATAAAGATGTTAGATTAGGACTGGGGAGGCTGCAGTTCAAATCCATACTCAGCCACAGAAATGCATTGAGTGATTTTGAGCCAATTGATCTCTCGTAGCCCAACCAGATCCACTTGGTGGAAGAGGGAGGGCCCTGAAGGAGGCTTTTTGAGCTTCTGAATGCAAGCCAGGCTCAAACTGAACAAACAGGGGGAAAAAATAAAAAATGAAACACACTCTGTATTACAGTCAAATATTACTTTGAAGACTTCTTTGTAGGAGCCATGAAAGAAAGTAAAGGGCAGGACTGTGAATATCTGTAGTGCCACTAAAATTCCCTTTATTCAGAATATATTCCTTTCAAGCATTTGCAGTTCAAACCTTCTGCACTTCCCAAGAGAAAATTGTTTAGTTTTGAGTTTGTTTTAAACCATGAAAAACATACTTTAGCTGTACCAGGCCTTCTGCTTTTCTGAATTTTGAGATGTATTCTGCTGTGTCGAATCAAACATGCATATATGTCAGATGATGTAGAAGGATGTTTGAATTGGGCTTATTAAGGCATTCGTTGAAAAACTGAGAAGAACATTGACTTATTGATTTTGTTCTGGGTGAAAGCATCAGAGAACCAGCTATTCTATTCTCGCTATTCTATTCTCAGCTATTGATACCAACTAGAGCCTGAAAGTAATCTAGAAGTGCTCCAGACCGTATACAAGTACTGGCCCTCCCTAGAATTCTCTAAAATAGACCAACCTCTTTCTGGCTTCCATCCAAAGCTAAAGAAAAGCTGTTGTAGCCATCAAAATCCCATTCACTTTAACAAATGGATTTCTAAAAGCTGTAGCAAGGTCTAAATAAGGTAGCATATGACCTTATTTGGGCTGAGAAACTAAGCAGACATGGATCTGAAAGAACTTGAAAGACCACTGGAGAATAGCAGGGCTGCAAATTAGATTTAGAGGTCCATAAAAACTAATAATAATTGTGTACTATTGCCTAGATCAGGGGTCAGCAACCTGCACCTCTGGAGCTGCATGTGGTTCTTTCACCCCTCTGCTGTGGCTCCCTGTCACTCAAAATATGTGTCACAACCGCCAATGTGTGATACCCGCCAGCACATGATTTATTGAGCTTTTCAACCCCGGGCAGGCAAACCATGGATAAATCCAAGAAAAGAAAAATGTCAGAAGAAAACAGAATTTTTAATTCAACTACATATGCTAGTTTTGTGGCTGCTCAAGAAATAGTCAGACACTGGAAGGGTTTTGTGGCTCCCGGTGTTTTCTTTTCTGTGGGAAACAGGTCCAAATGGCTCTTTGATTGTTTAAGGTTGCAGATCCCTGGCCTAGACCATTGGGCAGATACCGCCATGGAGTCACTAAGAGACAAGCTGAAAGAAAATTATCTTTCCATCAGTAAACAAACCTGCCCTAAGGAGTTTGAGGACAAGTAATGAAAACATTGGCTGTTATAGTTAGAAATTAAATCAGGAACTGGCAAATTGAGGCTGGGAGCTAGAGAAAACCATAAAGTTACTTTATTAATTCCAAGGAAATCCTGCCAAATTCACATTCTCTCTTGTGTGTTTTTGTCTATATGCATAAGGATTATACAATCACGCACACATGCACACAAAATATGGTGACTCTTCAGTATCTGTGACACCCATTTGAGGCATAACAAAAATGCATCCCCTCATTGGAATCAAAATGTACCGCACCCAAGGTCTGACACATGAGTCAGAAATGGCCATAGATGTTACTTCCATCTTTGCCAGGAAAGTTACAATAATAATTCCTTCAGAAAGAAATCATTTGAGTCAGATTATATAAATTTGATAAATGTGATAGAGATTATTAACAATGTTAGTGTGAATTGGATCAATATAAATGAAACTGAGGTAAATTTGTTCAGATATAATAGAGAAATGTTTAGATAGAACAAGAAAGATATAGATGAAGGTAGAGATAAAGATGAGGAGTTAGGCATTTTTAGAATATATATGTTTGAACAATATAATGAGGATTATTTAAATTTGAGAAATGTGATAGAGATTCCAAATATTATTATTGTGAATTGGATTAATATGAATGATACCCAGAACCAACTCTGTTCACACACAATATAATTGTATAATTTAAAAAATAAAATAAAAAAAATGTATTACCAAAAAAAGGAAGAAAGAAATAATTTGAGGATGGGGAGGGAAGTTATAAGGCCAAACTCCTTAAGTTCAAATTGTCTTCTTCACTCTGCCAGCTTTGTTCAGGCTAAAGATTGTCTACTTCCTTTGGGAGCAGAATAGTTCAAAGCAATGTTTCTCAACCTTAGCTATTTTAAAGCACGTGGATTTTAACTCCCACAAAGTGGATGTCCCCGCATCTTAATGTTGCTGAGGTTGAGAAACACTGGCTTAAACAGAGAGAATTCTGTTCCACAGTAAATTACAACTCTTATTTTACTTGGGGAGGTCAGCAATTTTCCTGGAGCCATAATTTTTCAGAACATGGGAAAAAAATTCTCTGCAATGAGCTGCAGTTCTTTTTCACTTTAAAAATCTCTATAGTTTTAAATGGGGATTGGGATGAGGCATTATTTCTGAAAAAGGCAAACACTTTTAAAGAGGTGAATGCATTTATGTATGTAGATCTCAGTTGCTGTAAAATGTCTGGATTTTCTCCATGATTTTATCTTCTTGTCTGGATGAGTCATGGGAAAGCCAATGTGGTCTCATAGTTAAGATGCTAGAGAGTCAGTTTGTGTTGAGTTCGTGGCGATTATAACTGAGGTGACTCGAGCGTCAGTAACACAACCTTTATTAACAAGAATGTAAGAACTCCAACAAGACAAAAAACTCCTGACAGCTCCTTTTATAGGAGGCGCCTGTCACTATTAACCAATCAGAACGAAAAGGGAGTCCCACGCTTTTACGAGCCAATCGGGGCCTCCCTTAAGACTCGTACTTTGTTGCTAAGCAGATTTGCCGACACAACAGTTTGGCCTAGTGGTTAAAGCACCAAGCTAGAAATCAAGAGACTGTGAATTTTAGTCCCTCCTTAGGCATGAAAATCAGCTGGGTGATCTAGGCTACTCACTCTCTCTCAGCCAAACCCACCTCAAAGGGTTGTTGTTGTGTGGCAAATAGAAAGAGGAGAGTGTGATGGATATGTTCGCCACCTTGAGTTATTTGTGAAAAAAATAAAGGTGGGATACAAATAAATAAAAAATAAATGAAATGTTAAATAAGCATCAGAGAGACCCAGATTCAAAATCATCCTGAACCATGACTTTGGACCAATGACTTTCCCAATGTCATTACTGAGTTGTTTTTGTGGGGAAAATGGGAGAGGGGCTGTGTATTAGATCCAGAATAAAAGGCAAGGTACATATCTAACAAAGAAATAAACAAGTTAAAACTGAGAACCCACTTGCCAGCAGCAGTATGAACTCTGCAATTTCTGTAGACAGAAAATATATAAGGTGGAGGCTTGGATATTCTTGTAAGACTGTAAGGTACCATTTGTTTTCAATGTTTTCAGTGATCAATCTCTGCCAATAATTAAATGAAAGCTATCTACAAAAACTCAGGATAGTTACCACCTGTTAAGCCTTGGCACATACAATGAAGCAGAAGAAAATAAAAGTCTTGCTTGAACTGAGTGGGAGAAGAAAGATTACCACCTTTCCATAAACACAATTAATACACCTCCCCTTGTGCCTAGTTTCCAACACCAACTTCAGAAGCAAATCCCAACCAATTATTCATAGCTCAATAGTGCTGTACAGTCTTCATTTTAGTTCAGTTAGTGCTGTTCGAGGAAAACGCATAGAAACTTTATTATTAGAAGGAGCTTGACATTTTTTTTTCTGACAGAAACAGACTACCTACAGTTTTGAGATTTTTTTCACCGTTGCTAGTAATGTCGGAAAGTATGATCAAACAAAATTTAATTCCTCAAATAACTGGACAATATTGCCATAATTGCCATCTTTACCCTAGTAGCATGCAAAGTCTCCCTTAAATTAACCACAACTTTGGATGATTAATTGGTCATGTGGATGTTTCTTTGGGATTATAGGAAATTACTTTGCAGTAGAAGAGCATATTTGTAGCTCAGGGTTGAACTGTGGGCTCCTTGATGGTCTCTGAACTTGGTTGTTTTCTTGCAGATTCTTTCATTTCCCAACCAGATAGTATCATCAGTGCTACAAGGATGTGGGGTTGATACTGTACCTCAGGGGTGTCAAACTCAAGACCCGGCCTATGGGGTGCTTAGATCTGGCTCGTGGGGTCACCCTGGAAACAGCGAAGGATCAGTACATGCCTTTGCCAGGAAAACAGAGTTCGGGAGGGCCACATGTGGCCCTACATACATAAATCCATTTTCCCTGGCAGAGAGTTGCAGGAGACCATCACAGCTGGAAACGGAGCTCGGGAGCCCATTTTCACTGGCAGAGCCCTCGGGACACCAAAGGCACCCCAGACATGAGTGATGTCAAGGTGGCCATGCCCACCCTGGCCACACACCCCCAGCCCCCCAAGGTCAAACACAACTGATGTGGCCCTCAATGAAATTGAGTTTGACACCCCTGGTGTACTTGGTTGGGTAATGAAAACTCTGCAATAAAACAGCCAAACTCACCCAAAACACCCAGGACCCCACAAATTAGTTTGCTTTTATCTTTTTCTACTCTCTCCTGATATTCCTGGTCATCTTAACCATTAACAGACCTAATCTTGTTTAGCCTTTTCAAGATTATAACCAAGTTTGGTTTGGAGAATTTTATATCTTTCCAACACTTGAAGATTTATTGACCTGTACTGACAATATTTTCATGCTGTCTTCTGTCACATGACTCTGGGAAGATACATAAAATGCAAAAATCCTAATGTATTAGAAAACAAAATAGTGCAGTTGCATCAGTTATAGCAATAAAAGGCAGAACATTCATAAGATAGCCCACCAGAGTCTTTTCTGTGTACTAATCTGTTTGAAGAAATGGTTTCCTCTTTAAGAATGAATAGCTACTATAAGAGGAGTATTGAGATCCCGGTAATGCTCCCATGTGACCCACCCCTCCTGCGCGAGCTACACTGCCTCCCAGTGGTCTTCCGGGTGCGCTTCAAGGTTTTGGTTACCACCTTTAGAGCGCTCCATGGCTTAGGACCGGGGTATCTATGAGACCGCCTTCTGCCACTAGTAGCCTCTCACCGACCAGTACGCTCCCATAGAGAGGGGCTTCTTAGGGTGCCGTCGGTCAAACACTGTCGACTGGCGGCCCCCAAGGGGAGAGCCTTCTCTGTGGGGGCACCCGCCATCTGGAACGAGCTCCCTCCAGAGATACGGAGGATCCCGGATCTGCGCGCTTTCTGACGTGCCCTCAAAACATTTCTATTCCAGCAGGCCGGCCTGGCCTAACCTCTCTTTTAAACTGCTTTTAAATTTTTTAAATTTTAAATTTGTCTTATAAATTTGGGGTGTTTTAAATTTTGTTTTCTGGGCCAAATTATTTAATTGTATTTTAATGGTTTTTTAACATTTGTATTATATGTATTTTATCTTTTGGCTGTCCACTGCCCTGAGTCCTTCGGGAGTAGGGCGGTATACAAATTCAATTAATAATAATAATAATAATGATGATGATGATGATGATGATGTTCAGTGGACCAAGGAATACTCTCTAGTCTAAAACCAATTTTAATTTTCCTTTTAATAGAACAAACCTACAACCACTTCAGTAAACTCAGAATCATCTGTGTTGAACTGGAAACATACTGTATGCTGCATATTCAGCATCAATTCAGCATTATTGGTCCTTATCCAGTCAATAATAAATCCATACACTGATCTCACATGATTGACACCCTATAGATTTTTTTTTCAAATAACTGCAATAGGTACCTTTAAATACATTTTAAAAACAATTATACCTTGCTTATTAACATTTTTTTTATTTAAACAGTAGGTCTGCTTATTATCCATATTACATTCCTTATAAAAGGATAGAGAACTACAAGCTGACAAGTAAAGTCAATAGACAAAACCACATTCACTTAATGACCGCATGAATCTTAATAACTGCAGCACTTCACTTGTGGCAAGAAAGGTTGTAAAATGGGGCAAAACTCAATAACTGCCTCGCTTAGCCACAGAAATTTGGAGCTCAATTGAGGCTGTAAGTCGAGAAATATCTGAATAGATAATTCTTGCTTAACTATGGTAATTGGGATTGGAAGTGGGAACACACTGCTCTGCAAATTCTTGACTTATTGGAAGTTCAAAATGGTTCATCTGAGAATAACTGAAAATGTAAAGAAGTTGTGTACCTTGCTGACAGAGTTCAGTGACAGGTGGCCTAAAAATCAAATAATTATATGCATTTTTAAAAAATCCTCATTGTAAATATTAATTGTCCTAAATCCTCTTTGTGTTTCCTCATTAAAAAAATCCTCATTGTAAATATTAACTGTTCTAAATCCTCTTTGTGTTTCCTCATTATTCTTCTTCATTTTTTGTGTTTTCTTTATTATCATCAATGTTTCTCTTACTTCTTTTTTGAGCCCTCAATGATTCCTAAATATGTAAGATCATATTCTTAGGGGTTTTTTTTCTAGACTAAACAAATTCTCCTGTGCTACATATTTTGGTATGTGTGTGTATGTGTGTATTTCTTTCTGCTGCATTGCTTATTATTGTATATTTATTTCATTTCAAGCTACTAGAAAAAGGGGGAAAAAAAGATTAGATAGACACTTCAAGAGAATTAATTTTTATTTATGTCCCTGAAAGGGAGTGGAAACTAATCAAAACTGCTTAGCCATTTGAGATTTCTTTAGAATGGAAAACTTTGTTTCACAAGTAGTTGTTTTTTTTTTTTAAATGTGTCGGGAATAGAGATGCGTGTAGTTGAGTGAAGGGCACATTCATCGCATCCTTTTTCTTCCTTTTTAAATCCTTTGTCATATTGTGATTACATTCTGTTGCTTTGCAGTGGAGCCCATTCAGGGTCTTTGGATCATTGGTAAATTTCATATCTTTTGGGAATGCCTTTCCAAATTGTTCTGTGAATTACAACAGATCATGCAACTGTCTGAAATGGAAGTGAGATCCATTCTTCTCCTTGCCTAGAAGGAGCCCCTCTGGAATATTTTAAAATTTGCCTTAACAGATTTATTTTGGCCTGTCACAATAATGGCTTTTCGCCAATTTGCAATCACGCTGGATTTAGGCAAAGAAGGAAGGACTATATGCAGTCTTTATTCTTGCATCTGGCAGACGAACATGAAAATTTAATGTGAAATGCACAAGGATTTAGTCTTTGTCGCTCTCTTCCTCCCCTCCCGCCACCTTGTCCCTCTCTCTCCTATGGAATCAGAAATGCAGCCTTCATCTTTCAGCATGCTTCACACCAACCGAGTGGAATTTTGCTTACGGACTTCAACATCCCACAAAGAGAGATTTCATGAAAATAGCTCCCAGGTGGAGCCACACAGAAACTTTGATCAAAGCATGTGAATGACAACTGAATGAAGGCATTCTGTCAACACGTCCTATTTTCCACTTGACAAATGCTGTTTGAACTCGTCAGAAAGTTTGACAGGTTACTTTGCTCACCTCCCTGAGTTCACCCCATCCTTACCTACGAAGAGATTCCATTCGGTATCCAGATCTGCTTGGTTTGCAAGGCAGCCCTTCATTACATTGAGGCAGTAGTTATTGCAAGGTTTCACAGTAGGCAGTCCTCGGCAATAAGGGCAGTACAGCATCTTCATTAATGCCCGGATGCATCCTGGGGTGGGACTCACCTGCAGAGTTGAAAGGGGAAAAAAATTGAAAGTTAAAACAAGCAGCCTTCATTTCCTATCTATACCCTGGGTCTTGTTCTGACCCAGCCTTAGCAAGCAATGATAAGCCACTTACTTGCAAGCAAAACAAACAGGGTAGGACATAAGTGTCAAACTCAAGGCCTGCAGGCCGAATACACCCTGCAGGGTGCTTAGATCTGGCCCATGAGGACACCCTGGAAACAGCAGAGGACCAGACCACAGTGCCTCTGCTAGTGAAAATGAAACTCCATTTTCGGCTGCAACAGCCTCCTGCAACCCTCTGCCAGTGAAAACGGAGCCCTGGAGGGCAGGGCGCAGCCTCCTGGGCTCTGTTTTCGCTGGCAGAGGACTGCAGGACGTTGAGTTGGCCATGCCCACCCTGGCCACACTCACTCCCCCCCCTCCGAGGTCAAACACAAACTGTATTGCTTGCATTTCTGCTTGCTATGCAATTGGTAGATTGTCTTTGTCAGTGAATCATGACTGCCCTCACTCCTTCCTGATCCAGGAAAGTTTCAGAAATACAGCCAATTTGGTTTGAAAAGTGGAAGACATGCTGCTCTCTAGTATCCCTAACTTAGGGGTCCACGGTCCTCTTCACCTTTGACACCTCTGAATTAGTGTTATATTGTGCTATAACTATGTTGAGTTTTGCCATCTTACATATGGCTTTGAAAAGGGAAAAAGTACAAGAATATCATACTTGAGCGTATTATATGCTGAATCTACATTTAGGGTTCAAAGCTCCATAAAGAAATCAGCCAGGATCCCTCTTCTGGCAATATCAACTTATTTTGGTTTGTGTTTGCTGGCCTACACAATCATCCCTTCAGCTCCATATGGCCTGTATGTTTCTTTGACAAATTATCTTAGCAGAAACCTGCCCACTGTTTTGCGAATGTTAGCAAAAACACATGCCATTTGGCAAATAATGATCTTCGAGAGAAAAATAAAGAAAACGTTGCTATTTCCTCCTTCTGTTTAAATTACATTTGCTCACTGCTTGTCAAAATGTTAATTTTTTTCCTACTGACAATTGCTTATTTCAGTTTGTTACTTATAGTTTTGTTTTTGAATTTACACAGCAACCGATGGCCTTTGGTTTTTCTTTCTTCCTGGAAAATAGCTAGGAAATTGCCTAGACAGACATTCTATTATTTAAACTTCAAACTTCACATAAATGTATACTTCAGTTCCGAATTTCCTGAGAAAGCTTTGGCTTCCACAATTTTCACCTGTCTTCACTTGCTGCCTCAGTTTAGTGGAGGTTACATTTTCCGCATTTTGTTCCACCAAATGATTCTTTCAAGATAAGACTAATACGGGGGTTCCAAACCCAAGTTACTTCAGCTATTCCTTGATTGTTACAACCAGAGCTTGGCAATGTACAACACAATCAAGCCTGAGTGGCGCAGTAGACTAAGGCACTGTGATTAACATTCAGCTGCCTGCAATTACTGCAAGTTCTAATCTCACCGGGCTCAAGGTTGACTCAGCCTTCCATCCTTTCTAAGGTAGGTAAAATGAGGACCCAGATTGTGGGGGCAATAAGCTGACTTTGTATAAATATACAAAAGTATGAAGGCTATTGCTTAACGCATTGTAAGCCGCCCTGAGTCTCCGGAGAAGGGCAGCATATAAATCAAATTTAAAAAAAAAAAATCAAAGAAATGGTGCCCCAATAAAGTTCTCTAACCAACATAATGATGGGATATCCATGTTTCCAAACACTTAGTAGTTGCATTTATATTTTTATTTATACACACTTGGGGAAACAAATAGGTTTTAAAAGGCCACATGTGACACAACCAAATTTTGATTTTTTTAAAAAAAATTGATTTATATGCCACCCTTCTCCGGAGACTCAGGGCGGCCTACAATGCGTTAAGCAATAGCCTTCATACTTTTTGTATATTTATACAAAGTCAGCTGGGTCCTCATTTTACCTACCTTAGAAAGGATGGAAGGCTGAGTCAACCTTGAGCCTGGTGAGATTAGAACTTGCAGTAATTGCAATGTTGATCACAGTGCCTTAGTCTACTGAGATCACAATTGAATGTTAATCACAGTGCCTTAGTCTACTGCGCCACTCAGGCCCCTTAAGTCTTATGAACTGGTTACCTGTACATTTTCCTCTCTCTCTTTTTTTAAATAGTTTTTTTATTTTTTAAACACACAAAGAACAGAATATTGGCCCGGTTTTAGATTTATACAGATTTTTGTTCATCTTTAACACAATTTTAACACAATTTTATATATAAATTTTCTCATATCATTTATTTTATCTAATTCTAAGAAACCAATATTACCCTTCATCTTAACTTCTCATCCTAATGTAGTTCATTTTTTCTTTTCCCTCCTTAAAATTTGAACCCCTAAATTTAAATTCATACAGCATCATACAATCCCCAATTATTATCTTAAATTCTCTTATTCCAATCACCATACATCTTCCTCTCTTGTAGGTCAATGAAATGAATAAACCAAATATTGGTGTTGACAGCAAAACTGTATTTATGATATTTTAAAAAACCAACTATCAACTAACTACTCAGTGGTGAAATCCAAATTTTTTTACTACTGGTTCTATAGGTGTAGCTTGGTGGGCATGGTGTGGCTTGATGGACGTGGCTTGGTGGGCATGGCAGGGGAAGGATACCACAAAATCCCCATTCCCTCCCGACTCCTGGGGGAAGGCTACTGCAAAATCCCCATCCCCTCCCCACTCTGGGGCCAGCCAGAGGTGGTATTTGCCAGTTCTCCGAACTACTCAAAATTTCCGCTACCGGTTCTCCAGAACCTGCTGGATTTCAGCCCTGCAACCACTGGTGTTGACAGTACAACTATGTTTATGACATTTTTAAAAATCAATACTGTGGTAACAGAAGTGGAGTTCACATAAGTTTACCACCAGTTCGCCACGTATCAAAAATTTAAGAGCGTGCGGCTTTCACGCCTGTGCGCAGCTTAGAAAATATGGCTAAATAGGACAGCATAGCGCCGTCGCAGGTGGGGCAGGCCCACCCGCAGGTCACCACTACCGGTTCGCTTGAACCGGTCTGAACTGGCTGAATGCCACCACTGTTAATATTATATCTTCCATGTAGTATTTTAATTTATATTTTCCTTGATTTTTAATGCCTGATACTTGTTTATCTTTCCAAAACTTATCTGCTCAGATTTTTAAAATAAATGCAAATAATAAAGGAGAAAAATACAGGTAGCCCTCAACTTACAACAGTTCATTTAGTGACCATTCGGAATTACATCAGCCCTGGAAAAAAAAATAACTTATGACCGTTTTTCACACTTATGACCATTGCAGCATCCCTATGGTCATGTGGTTTACATTCGGATGCTTGACAACATTTATGACCGTTGCAGTATCCTGGGGTCATGTGCTCATCTTTTTTGACCTTCTGACAAGCAAACTCAATGGGAATGCCAGATTCACTCAACAACCATGTTACTAATTTAATAGATGTTGAGATTCACTTAACAACTGTGGCAAGAAAAGTTGTAAAATGGGGCAAAACTCACACTTAGAAATTTCTCACTTAGCAACATAAATTCTGGGCTCAATTGTGGTCGCATGTCGAGGACTACCTGTAGAACTTTTTTTTTCTTTTTTACTTTTACTCACTGAAAATTTCAAAGAAAATATCCTACCGGCTATGACATTTGCTGTTTGCTGTTGATATATATTTTTAACCGAAGTTGTAAATTCTTCTCTGTGATTTATTTTATTCAATACTGCAAGGAGAAATGGCCATCCCAAACTGACAAAGTGTTTTTTTCATCCCCCCCCCAAATTAATGCTCCTCCCTCCCTTTTTAAACTGATATATTCTATTGCATTTATAAGTCTTGATGTTTGTCTTGGCAATATAACATGTTTAATCCATGTGTATTATATCCAGAACATACTTCTTTAAGTGTTCAGCTAATGTTGTAGCAAACATTTTATAATGAACAGTAATAAGGAGATTGGTCTATGTGATCTGGTCTCTTCAGAATATTTACTTCTGATGAAAAGAATTAAAGGGTTTGATGAATTCTCAGGATGTAAAATGAACATTAAAAATTAGAAAGCTGAAAAAATTAAAATGTTCCCTGTTAGAATTAATTGCAACTATTAAAATAAATATAAAATTGCATGTATGTATGTGTGTGTGTGTGTGTGTGTGTGTGTGTGTGTGTGTATATATATATATATACATACAGTATATATATATATATATATATATATATACACAGTATATATAAATAAAAATTTAAATAGCACTCATCAAGCAGAAAAAAAATGGCAAGATTGGCAAAATCGGATAGTATATTTATCTGCAAAGGTAAAAAACCCAGAGTAAAATAAAGAAAAAACATCTCAAGATTCAAAAGAAAGAGGCATACTTACAGATTTTAAACTATATTACCATGTAAGCTGTTTGACATGGATAGTCGAATGGGTAAAATCCCTGAATAATAGAATGTCAATATTAGAAGGTCCTGATTTAGCCAACAGATTTTATAGTTTTTTATCTGGTATCAAGACACAAAAGAAGATTAAAAACTTCAAAGGACATATAAGACAGAGCACGATAAGAATAAGGAAATCTGCCAAAGCAATAATATATCCAGAAATCTTGCCTTTAGCTTCACTCTCAAGTATCTTTTCTTGTGGAAAAAAATATAATTATGTATGATGTATACAGACTTTAAAAACAAACTAAGGGCATACAAAAATTATTTGGCAAAAGCCAAATATATACTTTGGCTGATGTATTTAGATTGATGAACGAATAGAAAGTTACCTCAAGAAAAAAGGAGGGTTTTTAAGACAAATAATTGATTTGAATCACTTATACGAAACCAAGACCATCTATTGAGATCTGTGGTGGAATTCAATTTTTTTTTTACTACTGGTTCTGTGGGCATGGCTTGGTGGCCGTGGCAGGGGAAGGATGTTGCAAAATCTCCATTCCCACCCCACTCCTGGGGGAAGGATGTTGCAAAATCTCCATTCCCACCCCACTCTGGGGCCAGCCAGAAGTGGTATTTGCTGGTTCTCCAAACTACTCAAAATTTTCACTACCGGTTTTCCAGAACCTGTCAGAACTTGCTGAATGGCACCTCGATTGAGATGTAATTAATATTATGATATTACATACTGTAAGGACAGAACAAGCAAAAGGCTGTATAATAAAGTGGATGCTAGTTTTTAAACAAGCAATGACATTACAACAATGGCACCTAAGGAAACATTTAATAAAATTATTAATAATTTAAGTGAAAGTTGGTAGAAAATATCTTACAGATAATACATAACTCCATCCAC
Source organism: Ptyas mucosa (assembly GCA_012654045.1). Taxonomy (NCBI): domain Eukaryota; kingdom Metazoa; phylum Chordata; class Lepidosauria; order Squamata; family Colubridae; genus Ptyas; species Ptyas mucosa. The sequence goes on along the minus strand of WNWU01013815.1, from coordinate 384,955 downwards.
GATTGGTAAAATAGATACATCAGCCTTTTCTAAAGGAAGCTCTATTTGTTTGTGAAGGCTCTGTTTTTTAAGGAAGGGTGCACAAACTCCAGAAACAAACGATACAAGCTGAAGGAGTCCCTGCAGATTTTACTCTGCTAGTCATTGCCGACTTTAGGAGGTGGTGCTCAACTCTCTTTAAAGGCCATTGACCCAGTGCTGTCTGAAGACATTTCCACGGTCATGTGTCCTACATGGAGCACTGTTACCTTCCCACCAAAGGGATACCTATTTATCTACTTGCATTTACATGCTTTTGAACTGCTAAGTGGCATGGGAACTCACCCTGTTGCGTGGTGCTCGGGTCTTGAACCTGGGCTGCCGGCTTTCCAGCCGACAAGCCCATTGCCTTAACCACTGAGCTATTGTGTCATCCACAAACAAACTTTAAAAAAAAATAGCCTCCTACAGTCTCAAGAGAACTGCCACTTGCTAGAAGAAAGGCAAGAGGCTACCATAAGGCCGACAGCTCTGCAAGAAAGCTAAGCCTCACCTCACCTCACCTCATATTGCAGGCTAATTCTGCTGATTGCCAGCAGTTCGATCCTGACCGGTTGAAGGTTGACTCAGCCTTTTATCCTTCCAAAGTTGGTAAAACAAGGATCCAGTTTGTTGGGGGCAATACGTTGACTTTGTAAACCACTTAGAGAGGGCTAAAAAGCACTGTGAAGCGGTATATAAGCCTAAGTGCTATTCCTATTTCAACCCTGAGCTACATATATTCTCCCTTATTGGAATGGGATGGGATGGGATGGGATGGGATGGGATGGGATGGGATGGGATGGGATGGGAGCAGAGCAGAGCAGAGCAGAGCAGAGCAGAGCAGAGCAAAGCAAAGCAAAGCAAAGCAAAGCAAATGTAGATATGTTACTGGACTTACAACCATTTACTTACTTACTGACCATTCAAAGCTACAATGGCACTGAAAAAAGTGACTTATGACCGTTTTCCCCACTTATGACCATTACAGAATTCTATGGTCATTTGATCAAAATTTGGACACTTGGCAACCGCCGTGTATTTATGACAGTTGCCCTGTTCCAGGGTTATATGATCACCTTTTTGCAACCTTCTCACTAAGAAAGTCGATGGGAAAGCCAGATTCACTTAACAACTGTGTTACCAACATAACAACTACAGTGATTCACTAAACAAGATAATAAAACGGGACAAAACTCACTTAACTGTCTTGCTTAGCAATGGAAATTTTGGCCTCAATGGTGGCCATAAGTCAAGGATGACCTGTAGTAGCAAGAAGTCTGGCAGAGAATAGAAGAATGCAAAGTGGAGAGAAGAAAAAAATAGAGAAAGGTGATATATCCAAGAACAAACTTGTCAAAAAGAGCTCTTCGGGCTTCTGAACAGATGGCAGGATCTCCCTGTAGTTGTTATTTATGGGCCTTTGGTCAAAGAGCACCCTGTTCTGACCTAGGCTTCCTGAGTCAGTAAAACACACCAGTAGTCCCAAAAACCTCTTTTATTGCAACAGCTGTGAATTCTGTTCATTTACAGGTGAGTCCCAAATAGTTGTAAAGAGTCCTTCAGGATAAGGTTGATAATCACCCATCTTTATCTCCCTTGACACGCTGCCAAAGACCTAATTGGCAAAGCGACACAGAGTCCAGAATCAAACAGAGCTTCAGACTTTAAACTGCACAGAATTAATAACATTGCTTCCTGCAAAGGCCCACGTGCCTTTGTTCCTCTTTTAAGTCTTATGGGAGGGGCCAATCATCTCCAAGCCCTACTCCTGAGTAGTCCCTTTTGATTTTAACTGTTCTTGCCTTCTGGCAGCTCCAGGCATGCACACACTGGGAAGAGACTCCTCCTGTTCCTCTGTCTCGCTGAGGTCCAACTCTGAGGCTCTGGAGGCAGCAAGTACCTCACAGATAACCCTTTCTCTGTCTCTGACGCAGAGCCCTCATCCGAGCCTTGCCCGGACTCCAGGACTGGTCCATGATCCTCCCCAGCCTCTTCACTGTCCGACTCTGCTGCCAGCTCCGCAGGCTGCTGGTGGACCACAACACACCCGCCCCAGCCTCATAAACTGAGGCTCAGAGACTTTATGGGCTCTGCAAGGGAAGGAATCCTCTTTCTCGTGAAGCAATGGTGACCAGAGGGGATTGGAAGCAGCAAACTCCCTGCCAAGTGATATGTGCCCTCTTCCAATTCAAATATCAAATATTATTGGTATGGCATTGATGCCTTAGTAAGCTACATTAGAAAAAAATGAAATCAAAGTATTCACACAACAGGACAAGATAAAATATATATGCCTACCAAAGATTATATTTCTAAGCACCAGCAGGAAGGAGTATTTTCTTCCTAGAAACAGCAGCAAAGCAGGCAAAATGCCTTTTGTCCCAGGAACATTGTCTTTAGTAGCTAGTGCCAATCCACAGACTGGGGGTTGGGGAATCCCCTGACCTAAGCATTATATTTTGTTCTGCAAAAGAAGTGACCTATATTTTTCCCACATCTTTGCAGAAATAAGACAGCAAACAAATACCAAGAGTCACATTTGCCCTGGTAAATTAACAGGGGTTATTTTTGAATCTGCCTTCAAGAACTAACAATACCAATTACATTCAAAACAAAGCTAAAATGAAATGAATGAAAAACTCTGAACTAATACATATTTTTCACAGAATATTTAATTAAAAGAAACATCTTATTACTTATCGATGTGCAATTATATGATTGGGTTGTACAATAATAAACATTTCATTTGATTGGTTAAGGTGGTGGGAACAGAGGTGGGTTTCAGCAGGTTCTGACCAGTTCTGGAGAACCGGTTGCGGAAATTTTGAGTAGTTCGGAGAACCGGTAAATACCATCTCTGACTGGCCCCGTCCCCACCTGTTCTCTGCCTCCCGAGTCCCAGCTGATCAGGAGGAAATGGGGATTTTGCAGTATCCTTTCCCTGCCACGCCCACCAAGCCATGCCACGCCCACCAAGCCACACCCACAGAACCAGTAGTGAAAATTTTTGAAACCCACTGGTGCTGGCCTAGAAACTGGGAGACTGTGAATTCTAGTCCTGCTTAGTTATGACAGCCAACTTTGGACCAGCATTCTTTCTTAGTCCAACTCATCTCACAGGGTTGTTCTTGTGGCAAAAATATGAGGCAGGAGTATTGGGTGTGTTACAAGTAACTCAAGGCAGCAAACAAATCCAACACATCTTCCTCCTCCTATTTTCCCCACAACAACGACCCTGTGAGATGGGTTGGGCTGAGAGAGAGTGATTGGCCCAAAATCACCCAGCTGGCTTTCATGGCTAAGACAGGAATTGGACTCATGTTGTTGTTGTTGTTGTTGTTGTTGTTGTTATTATTATTAATTTAATTTGTATACTGCCCTTCTCCCAAATGGGACTCAGGGCGGTGAACAGCCAAAATTAAAAATACATACAAATACAAAAGTTAAGATAATTAAAAAATACATTAAAACAATCGGCCTCCCAATTTAAAACCCCAATCATTATAAAATTAAAAATCCCATTAAAAACTATTTAGACTAGGCCAGCTTGATGGAATAAATATGTCTTCAGGACCTTACGGAAGATCCGGAGGTCCGGGATCAGTCGTATTCCAGGAGGTAGCTCATTCCACAGGGCGGGTGCCCCCACTGAGAAGGCTCTCCCCCTGGGGGCCACCAGCCGACATTGCTTGACCGATGGCACCCTGAGGAGGCTCTCTCTGTGAGAGCGTATTGGCCGGTGGGAGGTTATCGGTAGCAGCAGGTGGTCTCGTAGATACCCTGGCCCTAAGCCATGGAGCGCTTTGAAGGTGAGAGCCAATACCTTGAAGGGCACCTGGAAGACCAAAAGGAGCCAATGCAGCTCGCGCAGGAGGGCTGTTACATGGGAGCGCCGTGTCGCTCCCATAATCACCCGCGTGGCCGCATTCTGAACCAGTTGGAGCCTCCGGGTACTCCCCAAGGGGAGCCCCATGTAGAGAGCGTTGCAGTAGTCCAGGCGGGACGTGACGAGGGTATGGGTGACCGTGCATAAGGAGTCCCGATCCAGAAAGGGGCGCAACTGGCGTATCAGGTGAACCTGATAGAAAGCCCCCCCTGGCCACGTCCATCATATGCTCTTCTAAAGACAGCCATGTGTCTCCAACTTTCTAGGTTGGTCCATTAACCACTAGACCAAAACTGTACTCAATGCTGCACAGATATTTTAAACCAGCGATCCCCAACCCTTCTGGCTTTGCGGACTGGTGGGGGGAGGGAAGAAGAGGGAAAAGTTATGCGTGAGTGGTGGGCGAGCTGTGCATGCACTCACCTGCCATTTCTGTGGCTCAAATGGCTTCTGTGGTTTCGAATGGACGGTGGCCCAGGGGTTGGGGACTCCTGTTTTAAACACTTTACTTACCTACCTACTTACTTACTTTAAATATTTTAAAGTATTTCTGCAGGTTGAAGTTTCAGTTTCAGGTTTAGTTCCAGTGGTAAATTGTTTTAAGCAGCCTATATATAATTTTTGACATAAATGAGGCTCTATTGAACTCAGCTGAAGTATTAAGCTATACTTCTGAGTAGATGTGTGTCTCCATCACTTTTAATGAAAAATGTCCAAAGTTCTGGATAAGCTAACGATAAGCAAAATAATTAAGGTAGGAGAATGACAGATAATGAAGTGGTTAGTCCAAGTTTTAGGAAATTACTGAAACAGAGTGCAAATTGGCAACCGTAGGAGAATTTAATTATGTACTTAATTAAAATAGGATTGGCCAAATGTTGATAAGACAACATAGTAACGGAAAGGCATACGGACTTCATCTGTGAAAATGTAACGTATCGACTAAAAAGGGAATTTTTAACTATGCTGCGAACTCAAACAAGAAATACTAACGTCCTCTATTTTCAATTAAAACCTTGTCCTAGTGATTCTGTGAGATGTAAATCTTGGACCCATCATTCTTATCTCACCAATGTCAGTTGTACATGTATTAAAAAAAAAATCACTTATCGCAGGACTCAGTAATGGAAGATCTTTCCGTTTCATAAACAAGTTCTTCAAAGATTCTCAGTGCAATGCCAGCTTTGAACTTGTCAGTAATGAGACAGAAGTATCTTAGACAGTCACTTAAAATATGCCCCAAATCAATATTCTGAGAAGTATGAAAAATTGTTCTAATGTCTGCTAGCTTTTTTGTATTTCCTTGATAAAAGGAGTGCTACATCAGGCTGACAGTCACATCCTGCCATAATTAAGGTAGTCTCTCATGTGATAAGAAGGTTATGACTAAGGGTGAGATTCTGCTAGTTTGGACCGGTTTGGGCGTACCGGTAGTCCTGACGATCAGCTGAGAGCGAACTGGTTTGTTCCAATGATCAGCTGTGCCCGCCCACCCACCCCTGCGCTATACCTACCTTTATTTCCTTTGTTTGAAGCCCAGCTGATCAGCATGGCAGCATGGATTGCCACGCCTCAGCTGTTTATTCCCCGGTGCGGCAGTAGAAAGTGCTGTTTTCAAATGTACTGCACACGCACAGATCACCCGTTTGGTGCATGTGTGAACCGGTTGTTACACGGGTTGAATCCCACCACTGGTTATGACCACACATAGAATCCAAAGTGGAGCTCAAGACTGAGGAAGGACAACTTTCTCTCTTCTCTCATGGTGGGTCTCCTAGCAATTTCGCCTCTCTTAAATGAAGCCAGGGTAGTTTTATAATTACAGGTAGTCCTCGAGTTACGATCACAATTGGGCCCAATTGTGAAATGGTATAGTGTTTCCCGCCTGAACAGGGAGGTGGATTAGAAGACTTCTAAGGTCCCTTCCAACTCTGTTATTCTGTTCTGTTACGGTCGTAACTTGAGTACTTACTTGTACTATAGTCGTGTTAGAAGAAAACATTCTCCTGTGAATTGTTTGTAGCAATGGCAAACAACTACGTACGTGCAGTAACTTGTGATGGCTTCCCAAGGACAGTTCATGATCTCTCTTCTTGAAACAAACATGTGCTGATAGGTTTTATAAGAGAAACAAAGAGCACTATATGCTAGAGTGTAGAGGTGAAGAAGTCTTTTGAGAAAACTAATACATGTGTGAATGTATTATTACAAAAGCAATTATTGCATAATCTCTGTACACAATAACGTTCCCATTAAGAATATAGCATATGTAAAGAAAATAGTTTGCCTGAAGTGGAATGTGATCCTCATCAGTGAATAGGGAAGGAGTAAAGGCCAAATTATACAGTAAGAAATAAAACAGAAAGGATAGAAGCAAGAATTAACAACAGAATGAGATTTACTACTGTAAAAATAAATAAAGGACTACGAATGGATTACATATTTTATTACTGTAAGCAAATGAATTCATTTAATTAAAAGCCTTCATTAATTTATAAAGAACAAATAATTTAGATTTCATTAATTACTGACTTGCCATTCTTGGGGAAGTTCTAGAATCTAGACAAAGTCACATCTGAGCTCATAGTTTCTCGAGTGAGATAGATTCTTGAGTTCCATTTCATCTGGCATTTGTATTTGCCAACTTTGTACGTGGGAACTGAACGATATCCCTGTTCTGCTAGACCAGTGACACTTTATATGATCTTACAATGATTTTACAAAGTCTCACTCCTTCCTCAAAGACTGACTTCAGAAGATTGTGTTGGAGCACTCATGGCCAGCCTCTGGATCACTGGTTTATCATGTTCATGAGGAATGGATCTCCTATCACTTGAATGATCTATGGCTGTGATGGCAAACCTATGGCATGCATGCCGGAAGTGGCACATAGAGCCATCTCTCTGGGCATGACAGCCATTGTCCATTGTTCTTCCGGGTTCCAGCCACATGTGTGCTGACTAGTTGGTCTTTGTGCGTGCCGGAGCGCCAGAAACTGGAAGAGCAACTCCCTGACACACATGTGCATACCCGGAACCTGAGCTTCTGGTTTCCAGCACATGCAGGAGTGCCAGACAGCTGGTCTGCATGCGTGCCAGAAACCAAAAAAACCAGGTGACTTCATTCTTTGGCAGAAATACTGCCTGCCCCAAGCATAGAACATAGAATAATAGAGTTGGAAGGGACCTTGGAAGTCTTCTAGTCCAACCGCCTGCTCAAGCAGGAGATCCTATATTATTTCAGACAAATAGTTGTCCAGTCTCTTTTTGAAAGCCTTCAGTGATGGAGCGCCCACAACTTCTGAAAGCAAGCTATTCCACTGGATAAAAGCTAACAGGTGCAGATTGAAACTGGTTTGCTTACTTTGGGGCAAGGTGCACCACAGTTTCACTTAGTTCTCAACTATCCTAGCCAATTGGTCTTCGTGCACGCATGCACACCAGAAACCGGAAGACCAGGTGACCAGCATGCACATGCATGCCGGGGAATTGTTCTTCCAGTTTCCAGCGCCCCCATGCATGTGCCCTGGGGAGCTGCTGCTCCAGTTTCCGGTGCTCTCCCCCTACACATGAGCTCCCCTTTTAGCATTCGGTGCAGAAAAGGTTCGCCAACAGTGATCTATAGCAATCTTTTGGAAGACCTTTGAGGGTTTTGGAGTACACTGTCACCAACAGATAAGCCTTATCTCTGTTTCTTGTCTAAAATCTGACCTCAGAGAAGCTGTTGAATTGATAGCTGATCGTGCTACAGGATAGACAACTTCAGAAGTTGTGGGTGCTCCATCACTGAAGGCTTTCAAAAAGAGACTGGACAACCATTTGTCTGAAATGATGTAGGGTCTCCTGCTTGAGCGGGCGGTTGGACTAGAAGACTTCTGAGATCCCTTCCAACTCTATTATTCTAGGTTCTATGCTTGGGGCAGGCAGTATTTCTGCCGAAGAATGAAGTCTGCAATCCAGTGTTATTTTTGGGTTCATCTGAAAAACGTCAACCAGGTATACTCTTGTTCACCTTGATATGTTAATTAATATAAATTCCTGATGACAAGGTGACCCATACCTGCAGTGACACATACTTTATTTATTTAGAATTGAATATAACAATACACTGTTCTTGTAACAACTCTGAAGAATTCTTGGAAACTGTATTGAGTCCAGAAAATCGCATTGAGAAAGCCGGCAGCTACTGATTGGCAAAACTACACCATTGGTTCTGTAAGACTCACAATTTGGTTCTGGACACAATTTGAAGTGTTGGCTGTGTCCTGAAAGTTCCAATGATTTAACCTGATGATGTGAAATTTTTCATAATTGATGGAAACATAAGAGTCCTCTCAGCAGCCATATTAGCATCCTGTTTATCCAATTGGTTAAGATCCATTTGTTCTCCAAGCCATTTCAATTTTTTGGTTGAATGTTATATTGTATATCAGCTTACTTCTATATATAATAGTTTTCTAAATCTTTTTTGTGTATGTGAGTGTGTTTCTTTCTTTTAGGAAGTTTTGATTTTGTACTTGTTTTAACACATACCTGTAACCCTGAGAGATACATATGATACTGTTAGAGAAATTCAGTTTAGTCTAGTGCAGGTGTCCCCAACCCCTGTGCCGCACTCTGGTACTGGGCCGCTGCCTGTTCAGAACTGGGCCATACAAGCAGCAGGTCAGCCTGCATGTGCAGCTTCATTTGCGCGAGCGGCAGGCACGTGCACATCAGGGGTGGGTTCCATTTACCTTTACTACCGATTCACAGCGGGGCCGTACACGCTCTTTTGCGCATGCACAGAAGTGTTTTCGTGATGTCGGGGTTGGTGGGTGGAGCCTCCCGCTGGTTTTATTACCGGTTCTATAGAACCAGTGTGAACCGGGGACAACCCACCACTGGTGCACATGTGCATGAAGCTCCATTTGTACGAGCGGTAGACAAGCCCGCCACTCACACAAATGGAGCTTCCTGTGCACATGTGAGTGCCCGCCACTTGTGCAAATGGAGCTGCACACGCCCACCTGCCACTCACACAGAACCATTTCCTCTACCCCCCACCTTGCCTGTCCACAAAGCTAGAAAGTTTGGGAACCAAGCGTGGGCTGCTGCAGGTTTTCAGGGGTTCAGCAGAACCTCTAGCTAAGATTCTGCGCAGAACCCTCAAATCCCACTCCTGGCTGGCCCTACCCACCACTCCCTGACCCTCCCAGGAGTTCCCATGTGGCCTGTTTGGATGCAGGTAAGTGCAGGGTGTGCGTGGAAGCTCAGGGAGGGCAAAAAACGGGCCTACCGGAAGTTTGGGAAGGCCTTCAGAGGGCCTCCAGAGTGTGGAGAGATTCTTTTTGCCCTGCTGGAGGCTGTTCTGTCCCCTCCCTGCTTCAGGAGCCCAGACAAGCACACACACAAACAGAAGTGTACGAAAGTCGTTTATTCACCATTCATAAACAAGAAGCTGGCAGTGAGCCCGGGAGAGATAAAGACAGCTGTTATTTTGAGTTGCCATGGCCAGTCCCTGATAAGGCTCTCCGGCATGTCCAAAAACAAACAGTCTTAAGGTTAGCAAACACTTATCTGATGCAGTACTTCAGGAAACAAGCAGCCAAGTTAATAATTTGTTCGTCACAAAGGCCAACAAGGTAAAGTCAGCTCCTTGTGGGGCATTGGCTTTGTGACTCATCACCTTGTGCTCGGCCCCACCCACTCCTTTGCTGAGCCCGTCTCTCTGATCGTCGCCACCTGGGATTAATCCACTCCCTCTCCTCATTAACGTCTGACTCAGAGGAGCTTTCCTCCTCAGGGCTTTCAGCTGAGGCCTGGGGTGGTGCCAAACCAGATGGGCCAGGAGAGGGGGGCCTTGCCTCCTCCTCCTCTTCACTTTTGGAGGGTTCTTCCTCCGAAGGTCCGGGCTCGGGAGCCGAAGACACAACAGAGGCTCAAGGAAAGCCTCCGGAGCCCAGGGAAGGCAAAAAAGACCCCCACATGGTGCAGGAAACTGACTAGGCCACGCCCACCATGGCCATGCCCACCCAGCAACCAGGCAGAGAACCCCTTGCTAAAATTTTTGAAGCCCACACCCCTGTTGGGAACTACGGGTCTAGTGGTTAAGAACACCAGACTAGAAACTGGGAGACTGTACATTTTAGTCCCACTTTAGGCATGAACTGTGTGACCTTGAGCCAATCCTTCTTTCTCCGCCCTAGGAAAAAGGGAAGGGCAAATCATATCTGACATCTTGCCAAGTAAACTGCAGGGGTTAATCCAGGCAGTCACCACCAGGGGTCAACAATGATATGAAGGGAGGAAAAAAGTATGAGAAAGAACCACATTTGCATTATATAAATGAAGAGTAGTACTTTAAATTAGCATAATTAAAATTTTCCATACAATTCCCAGTTCTTTGAGAGCGAGCACCACTAAACTTACTTAGTAGACAAGTATAGGATTGCTCTGTAAAATAAGGAGCAGGAAACAAAGGCTACAATCCTACAAATGGAAATTTAATTGAATTCAGTGGGAATGTTACTTTCAAATGTCTGTAAGTATGATTGAACTATGAAGGCATATACCAACCCAAACTAAAGAACGGCTGCATTCACACAATCCATTCAACCTGCTTAGTGAAATAAACCCATTTTCTGGTTTTGTGCAACTTAGTGAACTCTAATTTAATGAAACAGGTTTGTCTTAAATGCTAAAACTGAAAAAAAGAGTCCCAAGTACGAATATAGTCATTTTAAATCCCATTACTTGGATGAATTGTGGATTAGATCAAGTTAGGATTCTATTATATGGTTCCAATTCATAAGGGAATGCACATTCACTGCTAAATTGTCAGAGCCAGATTTACTTAAAATCACATTCTACTGCCTACTAACCCCAAAGACCTAATGTCCACGATATCCAGTAGTTCTAAAAAGTAAAAGGGATTGTGTTTCTTTTCCTACATGAAGTTAGAGGAAAATATTTGTGTGAATTTCTCTTCTTTCTGTGTGTAATTACTTCGGAATGAAGGAACTCTGGATGAGAATTCCAATATATACACAAACTGATTCTTGTTTTTGATTTAACATGCCTGCATTGGGCTGAAGTAGCTCCGGGATTACTTTCTTTTTTTATTACAGGTTTAAATAGGTTTACGAACTGAATGTCATTGGCATGAAAAATATAACTAATCTGATCAAATATTTACAATAACACATGACCGAGAATGGCATGGGATGATGAGTGAAATTAGTAATAGCAACCCTTGGCTTGAATCTTTATAATGTTGTTAAGAAATGCTTTTCAACTGCAAGTTTCTTGCCATCCTGGATAATATGAAATAATCACATCTATTAACGTGCCCTAACCTTTGCCACAAGGTTAATGAAGGCGATAGGTTAAACAGAAGGACATACATTTCCGTTTATTCACATAGCCTCATTCTGATCTGCATATAACAGGCGTTTTCCATAAATTTGGGTCAACACCCTTTAATTCACAATCTGGAGTTATCAGTTGAATAATAAAGTGGTGATAAAACATGTGTACTCTGTACCTGTGGGAAGTGACTGTGAGGAGGCAATAAAACACTTGCATCTCATACCAACCTAAGCGTACCCACTTCATTCTGCAATCGTAAGAGACAATGTTGCTGCCTCTTCTAGCTATTTTTTTTGTTTTTTTTTTAATTTGATTTATATGCCGCCCTTCTCCGGAGACTCAGGGCGGCTTACAATGCGCTAAGCAATAGCCTTCATACTTTTGTATATTTATACAAAGTCAGCTTATTGCCCCCACAAACTGGGTCCTCAATTTACCTACCTTAGAAAGGATGGAAGGCTGAGTCAACCTTGAGCCTTGGTGAGATTCGAACCTGCAATAATTGCAGGCAGCTGATGTTAATAACAGGGCTTTAGACTACTGTACTATCCAAGACTCTTTTGTCAAGCAAAGACTGTTTCAAATATTTGTTTGTTAACCAGAGCCCTCAAGAATCAGCACTGTGGATAACTGCCCCCACCCCTCCTATTGGCATCACTTGGATGATATCTGGAGACATCCGGCGAGTTCTCTGCCACAGCAAAGCTTGGTTGGCTTCCACGTGCAGCAGGATAGTAATAACGCACACCCCTGGCAAGTCAGTGTGTGTGTGTGTGTGCAGGCACAGAAGCAAAGGCTTAGCTGCTGGAGGCAGTCATATTGAGAACACTTACGGATGTTGGTATCATTAAAGCAAATGTTGGTAACAAATTATCCAGTGTGTTCTCATGTTAAACTTTCCAGGTTAGGTAAGCCCCATGCAGGTGATAATAACTCTCACAATTCTTCACTATATTTCCATAGGCAACAATGTGTTAGCAAAGGTGAGGATTTCATAGATTCTTTGGGTTAGAACAGTGGTGTCAAACTTGATTTCATTTTCAGGCCGCATCAGTGTTGTGTTTGACCTCAGGGGGCAAGGGTGGGCGTGGCCAGGGTGGGCGTGGCCAGCTTGGTGTCACTCATGTCGGGGGTGCCTGTGGTAGCCCGAGTGCTCTGTCAGAGAAAGCAGACTCCTGAACTCCGTTTTTGGCTGCGACAGCCTCCTGCGACCCTCTGCCAGCGAAAATGGAGCTCCATTTTTGCTGGCAGAGGCACTGCGGGCTGGTCCTTCACTGTTTCCAGGGCAGCCCCAAGGGCCAGATCTAAGCACCCACATTATGCTTAGGGCCTTGAGTTTGACACCCCTGGGCTAGAAGGAACCTTGGAGGTCTTCCAATTCAACTCCCTGCCCAAAGCAGAAATCGTTATTGTATCCTAGACAAATGGTTATCCAATCTTTTCTTGAAAATCTCCAGTGATGGAGCACCCACAATTCCAGAAGGCAAGCTGTTCCATTGACTAACTTTTCTTGCTGTCAGGAAATTCCTCCTTATTTCCATTTTGGATCTTCCTCTGACGAGTTTCTAATCCAATTTTATTTAAAATATTGTTATATGAGACTTTCATATAATTTACCCAGCTCATGTATCCTTAATCTGGATAAAATCTAACTAATGGATAAAGATAATGAGATATTATTTAAGGGGAAGCATTAAAGTAGATGTTTTTATTCATGTTCATCAGCCAAAAAATTGTGTACTTAAAGTAACTGTCCTTACATAGCTTACATGTTTTTGCAGTTATTTCACAGCTACTAAAATACAAAATTCCACCAATTTAGTGATACTTAACAAGGAAATCTGCATTTCACCTCATAATAACATTACTTTTTAAAGAAAAATTTGAACTTGATAATTAGTTTGGCACCCTGGGAACTTTTGCTGGACAGCAAGAGTTTTTTTTTCTTTTTTAAAAAATGAATCTGTCTTAATTTAACTGCTATGATGATGTTTAAAAAAAACCCTCTGAAGTTGTTAGGGCAGGATATTCCCATGCAAGCTACCTGGTCTGTTCATGATAGGTATTTATGTCCTTCACCTTTTCAATAAGGGTGAGGAACATCCGCCCCCCCAATATACATACATACATACATACATACATACATACATACATACATATATATATATATTTGTACATGTGTAGGCAGCTAAGAAGGTAGGGAGGCATGATGATATATATAAATATAAGAAATAAATGAACAGAAAAGATAATGTGCTTCAGAATATGTTATTCTATTGACTTCCGGCTGATGTTTCAGCGAGATTGGACATGAGGAGCAGGTCTCTGTGCACTCATGTCGAATTCTCCCTGTTGAGGACTCTGAAAGCAGCTAAAGCCCCCCTGTATGGGTGGTGAAGTAAAGAGGGGCACCCTGCAGGTCGCGGAGAGCCGCAACTCTCCTGCTTGACCCAGGGCTTCTTCCCTCTCATCCACAACAAGGAGAGAAGGCAGCCATCATGGATGCCATTAAGCCGGGACAGCAAAGGCAACAAAGGAATGTGCAGGAGCAGTGTAGATGAACAGTGCCTGGAGCTGGGTGAGAAGATTCTTTTTTTTTATTTAGACCCTAACTTTTTTTTAAAAAAAAAGAAGAAAATTCAGGAACAAAACCTCTTAGAACTATTTCTTAAAGCAGTGAATAACCATAGAAAGAAAAATCCTAGACCAGAAAGAAAGGAACTAAGAGGAGAAAAGTTAAAGACCTTTTAAAACATAGAAAATTGGACTTTTAACTGGGTAGGTGTTGTTTTGGAAAGGCATTATAAAATGCTGGAACTATTTACTTAAATAGCTGACTTTGCTCCCATAAATTGAATTAAATTTGGATTAAGCAATTTGTCAGACTCAAAACAATGCTGAAACCTAAGCTGAGGGTGCAGTCTACTGGTGAATGGAAATATACCATACCACTACAAGCCTGAAAATTTCTGATAAGAGAAATAACATCCATCTGGAGGACCGTGGTGATACTCACTGTTCTATAACTATCTACTTTATGATTACTGGACTCTATTGTGAGAATAAGGAAGATCTTTAAGTAAAGTAAAGTGACTTTTGATTTTTGGAAATGTGCCTGGACTACTTAAATGGATCAGATTAATAATCCTGAGATGTAAAGAACTATGATTAGTGAACTTTCTGAGGAAATAGGAGCCCCATCTTGCTCCACACTCCCCAAAATAATAAGACCTCCCTGAAAATAAGGCCAAGCACTTATTTTGGGGTTCAAAAAATATAAGACAGGGTCTTATTTTCAGGGAAACATGGTATTGTTTTTGGACTATTGAGTATGAGCGGGACTTACCAAAAATAAGACAAGATGCTTCATCAGGGAGAAATGACTGAGATTTCAAAAGAAATTGTGTTGATGTTTCAAAGCATTAGGGATACTATGTCAAAGAACCACAGAGAGATGAAGAACCTAGTGCAAGACATAAATAGGAAAATACCCTACAACTGATAACGAATGAAGATCAAAGAGTCCAGGAAAGAGAGGAGACAACAGAAAGAATGGAGGAACAGACAAATCAGCAAATAAAGCAAGGAGATGAGAAAGAGAAGACAATAAAGATAATAATGAATGATGAAATAAACCAAGGGAAAGTATTTTAAGAGATTTAAAAATGGAATTAGAAAAGCTGGAAGAAACTTTTGAAAAGGAGATAGGGAAATTATTAGAGTAAGATTAAGGGGAATAAGTATAATCGTAGTAATTGAAAGACTAATACGAAGCAAATGCTTCAAAAGATTAATTTATCTACATGTTGTTTGTTGTGTAAATATTTTTATATGTGTTTTATATTTGTTTTAATAAAGTTTATATAAATATATATATATTTTAAAAAAGAAAAGGAGATAGGGGCTGGAGACCTGGCAGCTTAGGGGGATAGAGATGGGAGAAATATTCAGACTGAATGGTGAAGACACAGATGTTGATAGAGACAATCTCTACATCTCCCGCAATGCAATCTCTTAAGGAGACAGCTCTTAATTCTTCAGGTAATTAATTCACTATAACTCACTATCTGAAACAGCACAGTGTTATTCTATAGCGAGAACAATGGCAATGATAATGACAATCTTGACTGTAACACCAATGACCATAATTCAAGCCACAGCATTGCAATATGTGTCTCATCACTTCCCCTCCTCACCCCTCTATAGCTATAGCCATCCAACAATATGGGAGATGTTTACTATTCCATCCTATCAAGATGTTCTGGGTACTTTTTTCTCAGTCTAGCCTGCACCCCAAAGATTTCATGTTGGTGTCTCATCCAAATACTAACCAGATATGAGCCTTATTAGCTTTTTCCAGATCAGTCAAGCTTGACTAGATACTGCCCTTCTGCTGTTATGTCCTCTCTCCTTCCTTTCCTCTGGTTCTTCAGGAATCTTGCCACTCTCTGCCCATATTACCATATTTCTTCTATTCATCTTGATTGTACCCCATGCAAAAAGTTCAAGAAGAGGTAATACAATGGAGCATATCAATCCAAAATAAAAAAGCAGTAACAATAATTTCCCACATCCAAAATTACATTGATTTCTTTTTTTGCCTCGATATCACCCCAGTAATATAAAATACCTTATTACTCATATTCACAGCATATAGGTTATTTAATGGTTCAGCCAGATAGAGTTTAAAATAGAATAGTAAAGAAAGTTTGCTGTAACAAGTGTCAGGGAAATAAGATTATGAATTAAACCAAAGTTAGTTTTAAACTGTTTTCTTGAATAAGTTATCATGGTTGGATTTACACACCACTCTGAACTTTAAGCCTTAATTTATAAATCTTAGTGGATGAGTTCATACAATGCCCTAAGGCTGAAGATGAGGGACAATGATATAGTTAGAAAGCTTTAGAATTATTCTCAGTCAATTTACATTTCTGTGTACATTGTCTTTGCATTATAATGCAGTTTACCCTGCAATTCTTGGCACTATTAATGAGGGAAAGGCTCCATGGAAGGCAGCGGGGCAAGATTGGCTTATCAGTAAATATTCATAGGTTTGACCTGTAATTCACAGAGATGGCAAGACTGTTTAAGATTATTTGAGAAGCAAGCCCCATTAAACTAGGCAGCAAAGTTGAATGTTAATGAAAAGTTGGTCTGCGACTTCTTATTGCCTGAAGCAGAGAAGCAGATGCTCTCCATGATCTATCATAGCACTGGCCAATTTATTTATGCACTTGAGGCAGATCATTCTACCAGTGCATCTCTTCTTCCTTAGCGGTACAAGAAATAACAATAATAAATTTAATAACTAACAATTTAGTGCCGGTACCCAGGATAGATATATTCAGTTATGCTAGAGGATTTGAGTGCCATTTATTTTTGCCTGCTGCCTATGAGGTTTATCTCAGGGTGCCTCGTGAGATGGCTGCATCTATATGAGTGGCTTGGAAATTTACCTATTTACCTCAGCTCTTTTCAATTTAAAGTATTTACGGAATTTTAATTTTAAAAATTAGTATTCATCTGAAGCCAGAGCTTTTTTTTTCTGGGATTAATGGACAATTAGAAAAGAACCACGGATTATTTATATATATTTATTTTATTTATTTTATTATTCATATTTCTATGCCACCCACTCTCCGAGGACTCTGGGCGGCTTACACCAAAGACAGTATACTAAATAGCATATTGCCCCCAACAATCTGGGTCCTCATTGATCACTTCTGTGAGACTATTCTATGCACAAAAATGGAAAGTCTTTGAAATATCCACAATGGAAGAAGGGTTGGTCAAGATTCTGGAACGAGCATAGCTTGTTAACATGTTTGTTTAGAGAAAGATCAAGAACTACCTTTATTGGAAGCCCCTTTTGGAATTTTGTTTAAAAAAGGGGGAAATAGCAATAGGACTTAGACTTGTATATCTCTTCCTAGTGCTGTTTACAGAGTCAGCATATTGCCCCCAACAATGTGGGTCCTCATTTTATCAACCTCGGAAAGATGGAAAGCTGAGTTAACCTTGAGCTGGTCAGGATCGAACAGGTGGCAGTGAACAGATTCAGCCTGCAATACTGCATTCTTACCACTGCGCCATCACAGCTCAAAATGACCTTGTGATATTTGAATTTGATGATTACAAAGGGTAGATTATGGAAAGGATACCCTCTTAGAGAGAGGGTAAAATATAAATGCATTTGTAATTGCCATTAAGACTTCTTTGTTAAGTTTTCTTTTGTGTTTGCCTTTTTTTTCTACTTCTGTCTTTTTATTCTTTCTGCCTACTTTTTTCTTTTTCTTATTCCTACATTCAACTTAAAATTTGTACTTTTTTGAAGATTAGAAATAATGGATTCATAATTGATATTCATCTAATCCCTATCTTCCATAATATCATGTAGGGACAAAGAGCTCTCATAAAATTCCTCTGCCTGCCAGCTGGGTCTTTCATTCTTTGCATATTGATTGAAACGGAGAAGTGTGTTTATTCAGCTGAAAGGATGAAGTTTCCCAATCGAACAAGGTGTCCAATGAAGTGGAGGTAGCTATTCGTGGCACTTCCAATGTCATCTCTTCCTTTAGGCTTTGAACTTCATGCACAAAAGTCAAAGGGACAATCTAGAGTAGATGGAAATATTGGGGACAGGGCCCACTTCTAAATTTCTCTTTGGAATGTTAACATCATCTGTCCCTTGACTGATAGTTTTCCTGTTTCAAAGAGACAGATTAAATTTAAAAACAACAGTTCTTTGTAAGTCTTTGCATAGTCTTCCTTTCTTTTCTGCATTGTGGACAGCTTCATATAGAATACTTCATCACAGAAGGGGCCAATTCTACATAAGTTCTTCGATATTAAAATCCTATTATCCTTCATACCAATTCATACCAAATATTATGCAGTATTTTGTGTCTGATTTTCTGTCTTGTAGAAAGGCCAAGGTCTTTATTCACTCAAGCAATTTTTTTCAGTTGATAAATGTTCATTCCCCCAGATGAATGCTTGCTGATACAGATAAGATACCTGCACTCCAAAGGTCATTTCTAAAAGCTGCTGAAAATTTAACTGTCTTTCAAAATGAAAATTGTGTGTAAACAGGTCAATGCAAAACAGAGCAAACAAACAAACATATTGTGTATCACACTGTTATAACCTAGTCATTACCTAGTTACGAACTTTAATGCAAGAATTTGGTACTTCCAAGGGAACTTATTACTGTATGTTCCAGGACTATTTGCATTCCAAAGTGGTATAGAAAAGAAGATGAGAAATAGATGTATTCTAAAGAAAGTCAGCTTGATCAGCCATTCACGGACTTTATTGTAAATAATTTGAAGAGAAATCTACCTGCAAGTCAACCAAAACTAATGCTTTTCTTTAATTATGGAATTAAAACTAATTATGGGTTTATGGATTTAAAAATTAATTATAGGATTATATAATTAAATTTAATTATGGAATTAAAGCATTTAATTTCAAAACTAATTTAAAAGAAGAAGAAGGAAGGAAGGAAGCAAGGAAGGAAGGAAGGAAAGAAGGAAAGAAGGAAAGAAGGAAAGAAAGAAAGGTAATAGTAGTCCCCACTAATTTAGAAACTCAGGAATATTTACAAAAATACAAAATATGATCTCCATGATCTATCAACACTAGGCTTGTATATTAGCTAATTGCTTGCCTGCCTGCCTATCTATCATCTATCTACCTATCATCCACCCATCTATCTATCTATCTATCTATCTATCTATCTATCTATCTACCTACCTACCTACCTATCTATCATCTGACAAATCTTAAATTTTAATAACTGACTGCATTCCAATCTAGATCTAGTTTTATACAATTCTATATCGGTTCAGCTAAATTCCTCTTTACAAAGAAATGGTGACAAATCCCTGTCGCCTGATGGAGGTTAATAGCCCCCACAATCTGCAGAGGACAGCCTGGAGAGGTTAAAACCTGGCAATTAGGAGTCAGTTGTGTCAGTCTTTATATACTTACACTTTCCGGGCTTTAATTGCAGGTAAAGAATACAGATAAAACACTATTCAAGTAAAACAATGCCTACTGTGGCAGGATTGTCTCTTGTACCCAGACATTAAGGTGTGTGTGGTTTTTTTTTTTTTTAATGGAATGAATGTGAAAAGAAGGTGGTTGTTAGGCTGTGTTAGAATTTAGTCAATCTACATTGCTACATTGCTGGGAAATTATACATTTTAAACAAAGAAGAAAGAACACAAAGCCTATATAGGATGCAATGGAAGAAAAAGACCAATTGTATGAACGTTAACCGGAAATTAAGTTAACCTTCCTTGAGACCCTTATGCATAGATACTCAGAAGACAAACTTTAAAAGGGCATTTGAAACTGCTAATCTGAACTGCTTCAGATTTTATATATTATAATCGAAAGCTTTGATGCGGTGTTGCGGCTGTCATCTGGCCTTTTTTGATTATCTCTTGCAGACATCTGTGAAAGGACAACTAGGTGATGTTTTACCCTCAACTGATTTTGTTGCAGCTCAAGCCAAGCTCCATAGTGTTTCTCTCACCCCAACTCTTTCTCATGGCTTGCGTAGTTTATCCAATATCAGGGCTGAAATGTTTCCCCCTCAGAAAGTATCAATTCTTTTTTTTCCTCACAGGGCAAGGCCTCTACTTTAAGGAAGGGTTGTAACGGGTTGCCCATTGTGGAGGGGTCGGCAACCCACAGCTCTGAAGCCGCATGTGGCTCTTTCATCCCTCTGCTGTGACTTCCTGTCACCGTTCAACTCCACAATTGATAGGGCTTTTGGTTAGGACAGGTAGAGGAAAAAGGATGCCATGCTAGGAGGAGACTCTATGGTGGGGGAACCGGACTTCCGGTTCCAGCTCCAGAATTGAATGGGGAACTTCCGGTTAGGACTTTTGTGGCTCTTTTGAGTGTTTAAGGTTGCCGACCCCTGACCTATAACAACTTAAAAGTTCAGGATGAGCCAAAATGAGTACATTGTATAGCAGCAGTTCAATATCCTGTGAAAGGTTGTTAAAGTCAGGGGTATCAAACTTCTGATTTCAAACTTCATCCCATTCCTGCAGTCCTATTGTGATTGGCAGAAAATTCCTGCCAGCTGGTGGCATTCATACACGGGAGATGTCCACAAAACCAGACAGATAAACCAATAGCTTTGCTTATTTATTTTCTGGTGATTCACAAGCAGAATAGCAGCATCACTAGGGATTGATGCTGTAGATTGACAGAATCTACGTCTGTATAATTTTCCTCAGTTCAAGGATGGATAGTTCATCTCAGAAATGGGAAAAAGACTTTAAACTCATCTACCTGGCTTGCTTAACTAGGTTGATCATTTAGTACCTAGGAAAACATCTGCATTTTACTCTACATCTTCATCATACTTAATTAGCACTTAATTCCCACAGCACTGTCTCATTTCTCATTTTTTCTCATCTTTCCTACTATCTTCTCCTATTGGTTCTTAAGATTTACCAATTGTTGTTTGTAACTTATGATTTAATTACTGTAACTATGATTATGACCTATGATCTATTACTTGCTGTTATATGTACACTACACTATGAACTTATGCACTGGAGACCAATTCCTTATGTGTCCGAGCACACTTGGCCAATAAAGAATTCTATTCTGTTCTGTTCTGTTCTGTTCTGTTCTGTTCTGTTCTGTGTTTGTTTTGTTTTGTTTTGTTTTGTTTTGTTTTGTTTTGTTTTCATCCCATCCCATCCCATCCCATCCCATCCCATCCCATCCCATCCCATTCCATTCCATTCCATTCCATTAAGGGAGAATATTTGTAGCTCAGGGTTGAAATAGCAATAGCAATAGCACCTAGACTTATATACCACTTCACACTGCTTTACAGCCACCTCTGAGCAGTTTATAGAATCAGCATACTGCTCCCAACAATCTGGGTCTTCATTTTACTGACCTCGGAAGGATGGAAGGCTGAATCAACCTTGAGCCTAGTGAGATTCGATCTGCCAAACTGCTGGCAGCCTGCAATACTGCACTCTAATCACTGCGCCACCGTGGCTCTTACATCACGGAAATGAAGGGTCCTTGGTGCTCTCTGAGCTTGCTTGTTTTCTTACAGACATTTCATTACCCTAACATCATCAGTGCTAGTGATGACTTATAGCAAACTGCACTCCTTACTAGCACTGATGATCTTGCCTAGTTAAAGTAATGAAATGTCTGCAAGAAAACAAGCAAGCACAGAGAGCACCAAGGATCTCTTATTCCATTCCATTCCATTCCATTCCATTCCATTCCATTCCATTCCATTCCATTCCATTCCATTCCATTCCATTCCATTCCATTCCAAAGGGGGCTATTGTTTCTTTGTTCATGAAGACCTAATACCAACATCAAGGTCATTCTAATTCTTGTCTTACAATTCCTATAATCTTCAGCCAGCACATTCAGTGACCATGTGAGATGAAAACTGTCACTGCGTTCTTGTATTTCCCAGCTGAGCTCTCATTTTTGGACTAATAGACTTACTGTAGTTTTGCCAAGTTTTGTTATCAGTATTAAGTGCACATGCCTACATATTTTCTCACATTCCTTTTCTAGCCTTCTTATTCCTTTGTTCTCCCTGCCAAGAAGTCCGGCAGGAACGCTGCCAAAGATGTAGCCAATTAGCTAATAAGAGTTATCTTTATTTTTACCTTTACAATAAAATGAGTTTTCTTAGAAATACTTCTTCGGGTTTTATTTTCTTAATGTATACTTTCGAGGAGAAACCACGGTCCAAACCTCTAAACCGGGGTGCGATTATCCCAGAGCCAGGATGGGATCAATCAACTCCCTGACAAAGACTGTGAGACTTCAAAATCCAGTGCAACTGGTGAGTAACATATTAAAAAACATTGATGCACTGAAAGCTGTCATAGTAGAACCTGTTATTAAAATGCTGGAAATTTCTCCTTTGTTCACTATAACATAGCTTTCCTGAGGGCATGAAGCCTGATGAGTATGTGGAAAGTTTTTGCAATTCTTTTATGGCCTGAAAGCTCATAGAGCAAAAAAAGGCATAGAGAAGAATTTGACAGTAAATGTTGTAGAGTAGTCTCATACATTTGCTGGAAATAAAGCCCATGGAATATAGTGGATCTCACTTCTATTTACATCTACTTCTGTGTTGTTGATCTATTATTTAATTTAATTTGATTGACAAGATGAAGCAACTTAAATATTTTTGTTTTCTGTATGTATGACATGTTTAGAGGACACAGAGAATACAAGGATTGGGGAAGACGTGAGGGGCAGCAGGCAGCAACACTAAATTATAAGTATGGTTTTACCACATGGAATAAATTGACAAATACTGGGTCCCCTGGTTCTCTGGAGAATGTAAAGAAACCTGGTTTGTTAAAAGTGATGAGATGAAAGAAGCTACTATCATGAAACTAATGTTGCTCTGTCTCTTCTAGCTGCTCTTTCTCTGTACAATTTATGCCCCTACAGAATTCAGAATTAGTGAGTATTTTTTCTTTCATCTCTGATAAAGAAGAGAAGAAGAGGAGAGGAGAGGAGAGGAGAGGAGAGGAGAGGAGAGGAGAGAAGAGAAGAGAAGAGAAGAGAAGAGAAGAGAAGAGAAGAGAAGAGAAGAGAAGAGAAGAGAAGAGAAGAAGAGGTGTTTGACTTATTCTCAAAGGCAGGATAAGAAGTGATGGGTGAAAGCTTGTTAAAGAAAGAAAGGCATGAATACTAGAAGAATGAATGTTACTGACTGGAATAATATCTGTACCGCCACATTTTGTTGTAGAAACCATTTGTTTACTCTGATTTTCTTTTGTTTTCATTAGGAATCTGGTAGTCATAATGATGGGAGTTTCAAGATCAAAAGTAGAAACCCAACGCTTCAATCCTATCCAAAATGTTTCTTTTCCAAATATATTTAGCATGAACTACCTAATATTTTAGAATGCAAGCACCTTTGCTTTAACAAATGCAGTTGCATGAAAATGACTTTTCCCTGAAGACAAATTCAGAGAACCTATTAAGGTATAATAAATACATGGTACCGGTTACGTTATTATATTCATTTTAAAAAAATCAATGAAAAATGGTTTTAAACATAGCCCTGGATAAAATATTTGTATCTCTCACTCTCAAGAGGCAGACATAGAGTGAATTCTTCCCCCTCCAAATAATAATAAAAGGATTGAAGGAAAGCCTTAATGGGCTAACCATGTAAAAATATTTCAGGCTATTAGGAAAATGGACTAGATAGACATCAGAGGGTGTTTAAACAGGTAATCCTCCATTTACGACTACATTTGGGATTGGAATTCTAGTTGCTCAGTGATGTGATCATTAAGTGACTCCACCCAATTTTACAACCATTTCCACACACGGTTGTTAAGCCAATCACAGGGTCATTAAGGGAATGTGACTTTCCCAATTGTCAGAAGCTAGCTAGGAAGATTCCAAAACACATTTATGTGCCTGCAATATTGAAAATGTGAATGGCTGGACAACTCCCCAATTTGTGATTATGGGACCACAGGAATCATGCGACTGATTTAACTTTGAAGACGGATGTAAACAGAACCAGTTCGGTGATGTCATATCGTCACCACTACCGGCTCGGGAGAACTGGACCGAACCGGGAGGAACCCACCACTGAAGCAGAGGTGGTATTCAGCCAGGTGGTGGACATTGCAGGCGGGCAGGCCCCGGCTCTATGCCATTCTATTTAGGCACGTTTTTGAGGCCGGGCGCATGCACGAAAGGCGCATTCACCAGCAAAGCACATATGCAGAAGGCTGGGCGCATGCGCGCGCGGTCACATTTGTGAACCGGTAGGGAAAGTAGAGTGAATACCACCCCTGGTGAATACCACTTCTTTTGAGGCCACGGTACCTTCAAAATGTTGTTAAATGAGCAGTCGTAAATCAAGGATGACCTGTATAATGCTTATATTCTGAATGCCGTTTTTGAGCAGGCAGAATTAAAAATGAAAACTTTCTCTGGGATTGTGATATTGAATCAAAGAGCTCACTTTGTGTATTAAGCATGTGTGGCTTCAAATGTTCATAGTTGATTCTTGTGGTCTTCGCCACGGTTTAACTTTCTAACTGTTTATAGCTTCCACTGACCCACTTGTCTTCCTTCTATTACTATGATGCTTTTTTTTCATCTGCTTTAACAAAAATGTCAAGTAGGATTAATCTATATTGCCCTCAAGGCAGATGTTTTGCTCTGGGCCTCTCAAACTGAGAGACGTGTGTTACGTGCTTTAACTCCCTTTTTTCAAAATCAGACTGTTTAGGGAAAGTACAGCTATACCCTATGGTTACAACTCAGACCACAGTTCTGGTCAAAAGTAAATATTACGCAGTAAAAAAAAATTCTCTGTTCTGTACCATAAACAGGAATGCGATCTACAGCTATATGTTCATGATATTATTTATTTACTTATATCTTACTTTTATTATTTTTATAAATATCTCAAGGCAGCGAACATATATAATATTCCTTCCTCCTTCTAAATTTTTTACAACAACCCGATGAGGCGGGGTGGGTTGAGGAAAAATGACTAGCGTCAATCATCCACCTGGCGTACATGATTCAGTCAGGATTAGAACTCACAATCTCCTGGTTTCTGGCCTGGTACCTTAACTACTAGAGCAAACTCCAGGCTGATTATTTCTCTCCCCAGAAATTATTCAAATGAAAATGATAGAGAATGAACTGAGGCCCTTGTTGCCCCTTTAAAAGAAATATGAAAGTGAACATTTTTGAAACTTAAGTAAAATGGAATGAAAGTGAATCAAAAAGATTTTCTGAACAAAAGAGGTTTTGTTAAGATATTTCACCTCAAAGTAAAACAATATATGCAATTTTAAGATGCCCACCTGCCAAGCGGAAGCAATACATAAGTAATTCTGTTTTGCATGGAGATGCTTCAAGGTAGTTAATATAGGTTTGAAAGGCAGTGTGCCATACTACTACAATAAGATTTTAACTTAAAATGCAGACTTATCAGCTAGAAATACTTAATGAAACCTTAGTACCATCAATATAGAACCAACCTGCCATTCAGAAAGGGCTGTGGGTAGAAATGGGTATCTAACTCTTTCTTGGATTATACCTAAGGCAGGATCTGAAAGAGGTTTTACTCAGAAGAATTAGGCTTAAAGGTTATTCAGTGCTGATGGGAAAGATTGAGCAAGCTTCTTCATTGCATTTTGCTTCTTGGCATAACACAGTTTGGGGAATTGTATACTTACTAAGATATTTACTTTCTTATAAATAAATAAGAGATTCTGATGTGATAAAAGGCTGACATGTTTCTCATTTCCCCCTTCAATATGAATAGATAAATTTTTAATTCCTCAACAAACTGTCATACTCAAATAAAAGGTTCCTTCAAATATGGCCAATTTATGGTTCAGTCCACTGGAAATCCAGGTTTTAGCACTTGAAGTAACATTTCAAACTGCCCTTCAGCCAGTTGTATTCATGGCGTACAAGTGCTTTAAACACACTGAAAAATAGAAATAAAATTTTATACTGTTCTGGGGCCAATTCAATTTATCTCCAGATATAATTCCTTTGCATTCAGTCTCATTTATTTCTACCTACCCTGTCTATTAACTCTAGCAAGGTCATTGTGACTTGTATAATGGAGTACAGACCATAAAATGGTCACCAATTTATTTTCCATTTGAAGACCAGAGTGTTTTTGTGTTTTTCAACCTCAGGAACTTTAAGATGTATGGACTACAATCTCTAGAATTCTGTTTTAATTGGCTATTGGGGAAAATGGATTGTGAAATATTAAAATTAACTGTAGTAACAATACCAATGTTTATTTTGATCATGGCCCATCCTAAAATTATACTTGGTGATGAAAATTAGAACCATTCCAGTATGAACAGTCTGCCTCATAAGCTGTAAGTAAAATAATAAAAATTTGAAACTACAAACATAATCTTTAAAAGCATAGTATCACTAAAATAATATGATTAAGAAAGATTTTGGACAACACAGTGCTGTATAGTCCAGTATAAATTGTGCAATAATAAATGTATTATTTATATAATAATATAAACATATAAACGTATAAACATATGTTTTATATGTTTATATTAACATATAAAAACGATGGAAAAATAGTCACTATAATCCTGAAATCTGCATCAAATACTATAATTAATGTTAAATTTATAAGAACTATAATATGACATACTATAAAAAGTGTGGAATGGTACAATGCTACAGTATGAAAACAATGGCTAAACAAGTAAAAATAAAACAAGCTTTTTAACAAAAGCTAAACAAGTAAAAATAAATCAATAGTAATAGAGATTTATGACCATAGCTTTCATCAATCTAATAACTTTAAAATCTATTGAAATGCTAATTAATTTTTGTAGCCATGAAATCATGAGTTGTGCACAATTTTAAGGATATGAATCCATTTTCTGAAAAAAAAATCATTAAATTATTAAAAATATGAATATTAGCTGAAGAAAAGTAATTATAAGATTGGAAGAAAAAGCTACACTAGATATTTAAGTTTTCACTAAAATGACCACCAGAGTTCCTTTATTTTTAATATTATTCTCCATTCTACCAGGATGCAATTAGTAGAAAAATAAAATAAACATTGATAATACTTAAAAAGTACAACTAAATTAATCTATGTCTATGTTTCTAAATCTACTGACAAGAATTAAGCGACCACAAATCATGATGTGGTATGTTTTTGACTAAACACCCATGTATTTTTTAAAAAGAAATCTTAAACCATGTTGCCAGCTCAATTCTCAATTCAGTTTATTACAGTCATAGACCAGAGACCAGAACAAATAAAAACACTTAATAAATATACAATTAAAAATTCTAGTATAAAATAATAAATAACAACTAAAATCTATGATAAAATCCAGTCTCTCAATTATTCATGGTCTAACTATACTACAATTACGATCCATAAACTGTGTGGCCCATTGTCAGTTTAATACTAAAAGGGAAAGGAATAAGCCGAGCAAAGGGTTTGCCACATTTGTTATATAACATAATTATGATGGATTAGACACGTGTTTCTGACAAATCCCCAGTGTTGCCATCTGTATCCTCCAAAGGCAGAGTTTATTTAAGACAAATGTTCCATTCCTAACAGAGTTAATTTTTCTGATAACAGTAAAGTAAGCCCTTGGCTAATTCAGTCATTTTCATCCTTGGAAGTTTCTAAGGTTAATATTTTCTTAAGGTGCCTTATGAAAATGAACTGCTACGGCAATAGCAGGGTATCAACTAACCTCTAGGAGCTTGGTGGCTCATATGGTTAGGACACTTGTTTGGAAGTAAGCAAGCTTGTGTTCGAGACCCGAGTGGTGCCATGGGGTGGGGTAAGCTTCTGTCCTTCGCTCCAGCTCCTGCCGGAGACATGAAAGGAGCTCCCAACTGGGTGTCCAAGGGGCAACAATGATGTCAGTGGCTAATCCTTTCAACCTGGGAGCACCTTGATGCTTCTGACATGACTGCCATGCCAACTAACCTCTAATGTTTACAGGCACTACTGCTCATCTATGGTACAGTTGAAAAACAGATCACAAATATTACCGCTCTGCTACAAATGAAGGTTTTTTCCAAGATACCAGAGAGAGTTAGGGTGAGGTCCCAAATTACTATGGATTGCAAGTATTTATTCATTCATTCATTTACTTACATTCTAAAGTACAGATAAATGCTAGCACAAAGTTCTAGTTGTAGAGAAATAGCAGTTTTCTAAAGCAAACATTTCTCTGCTTTAATTAACTGGCTTTCTCTAATTTTGCAGGGGATTCCAAAATGTTGATTAGAGGGTTTCTGGGGAAAAAGAAAACTGCTCACCGCCCTGATGCACAGAGTCCCTCAGGGTCTACCCTTATTTTGAAAGGCTCTCAGCTTTACTACAACATCTTTAATCTACCTGGTAAGCAACTGACAGCCAGCGCAGATCAATACTATGCACAAGATCCATCAGGAATAGTTTGTGAGCACCATCATTCCTACACTGAAGGATCTGTAAACAAGCGCCGTTCCTTCAAGTGGTTCTCAGACACCTTTTCTATCTTCTCGTTGGTTTTTTTGTTTGTTTGTTTGTTTTCAGAGCGAAACTACATGAAGACTTTGGCAGGGAAGGCAGAGCTCAGAAAATCCCATTGATTTCGGCAGCATTACTTGTCACCTAAAAGTGTGCTGGAAACACAGCATGTTCTGTAAATTCAATAAGCACGCTGCATCTCCAAAGGGAAGGCAGATGGTACCACAGCATGGAAATCTTACCACAGTGGAAAAGCCAGATGGTAACCTGATGCAATCCTTGTTTGAACTTCATGCAGATGCCATCTGCACTGGAAGAACAACATCATCAGCACAGCACGGTCCTTTGCTGCGCTATTCCTTTTCTGATGAGAAACTAGTTTTTTCTTCCTACCACTTACAATAGTTAAGTGTCACTAACCAGAGGAATTGGCAGAGAGGACATATTCTCTCTTGAGTTCTCCATTATGGTAGTCAATAGAAACCTCTGCATCTAGAAATTCATTCATTTGTTGTACCATAATAACCATTAGTCTACAACCCTTTCTCCTTCCCAGTTTGACATTTGAAGTCTTTTGATTTTGTTGTAGAGGCTCTCACACCCTATTTAGATGATTACGGTACTTAGTAACAAGTGCCAACTTGCATACAGGAGGAAATGGATCCTGGTGTGATTTTACCTTTGTGCAATTGTGCATGTTCTATGTCGCCTTTAGGCAACCCATATGAATCAGAAACAGAATAGAGCTGGAATGGAGCTTGGAGGTTTTCTAGTCCAACTTTCTGCTCAGGCAGGAGATCCTATACCATTTCACACAAGTGGCTGTCCAGTCTCTTCTTAAAGATCTCCAGTGATGGCCACCAGCATAAAGTAAAGGTAAAGGTTCCCCTCGCACATATGTACTAGTCATTCCCTACTCTAGGGGACAGTGCTCATCTCCATTTCAAAGCCGAAGAGCCAGCACTGTCCAAAGATGTCTCCGTGGTCATGTGGCCGGCGTGACTCAATGGCAAAGGCGCATGGAACGCTGTTACCTTCCCACCAAGAGTAGTCCATATTTTTCTACTTGCATTTTTTAGGTGCTTTGGAACTGATAGGTTGGCAGAAGCTGGGACAAGTAAACAGGAGCTCACCCTGTTACGTGGCACTAGGGATTCAAACCGCTGAACTGGCGACCTTTCGATCGACAAGTTCAGCATCTTAGCTACTGAGCCACCACGTCCCTTACCAGCATAAAAGGATGACTTTATTGGGAGTGTTCTTCATATGTATTACAGAAAGTCTTCAGGCAGGTCTGAGAGTCGCAGTAACAATCCAGATGGGGAGCGCTAGAGATAAGCTACCCAGAGGAGTCCTTCCCATCTTGGTGCCTCTCAGATAACCTCCCAGATTACTTAGCCAGCTGTGGTTAGAAAAGAGACTACCTAATCAGAGAAAACTATATAGTACTTAGAAATAGAGGCGAGGCTGAGAGGGAGAGTTGTGATGCATAATTGACTTTTTCTTGGTTGATTGACTCTCATTGATGAGGTCATGGTGGTTGCCTCATCACCATGAGAGAAACATATACCTGAGTCCAGTCTTACACTATATTAATGTAACATTATGTCACAGTGCAGAAACAGGCATTCAGGTTGGTAAATCGCTGGAATAGATAAACAAATAGCAGGAAAGCTATCAATCAAGGCTGTTAATCAAAAGCAATCAAAAGGTTGAGAAGGACAAGATCAGATAGGCTGGCTAAGCAGACTCAGCTGTCCTCATATCAGGCAGGTTGGTTGTCAAGGAGTCTGCCAGCGCAGACCAAATTACTTAATTTACATTTTATGCTGGGAGGCTTCAGCAAATATATCTAGCCTCGCTATTAGCTGAAAAGGTCAAGAAAATGTAAGTTGGGAAGCAGCAAGAGAGAATGTATTGAAGTCAGGGGTATGCTATTCAGCAGGTTCTGACAGGTTCTGCAGAACCGGTTGTGGAAATTTTGAGTAGTTCGGAGAACCGCAAATACCACCTCTGGCTGTTCCCAGAGTGGGGCGGGAATGAAGATTTTGCAATATCCTTCCCCCAGGAGTGAGGAGGGAATGGGGATTTTGCAATATCCTTCCCCCAGGAGTGGGGAGGGAATGGGGATTTTGCAGTATCCTTCCCCTGGAGTGGGGTAGGAATGGAGATTTTGCAGTATCCTTTCCCTGGAGTGAGGTGGGAATGGAGATTTTGCAGTATCCTTTCCCTGGAGTGGGGTGGGAAAGGAGATTTTGCAGTATTCTTCCCCTGCCATGCCCACCAAGCCATGCCCACCAAGCCACACCACGTCCACCAAGCCACGTCCACAGAACCGGTAGTAAAAAAATTTGAATTCCACCACTGATTTTCTTTTTTCAGGCTATGGAATGACTGGTTGGAAGAGCTTTCAAACATCTGGGAGGGATGTGCTATGGAATTCCACGTCTCTCTAGGCCTCAACTTTGGCAACTTTATGGCCTGTGGACCTCAGTTCCCAGAATTCTGGGAACTGAAGTCCTCACATCTTAAAGCTGCCAAGATTGAGAAACATTGGCCTTGGAATCTCTGCCACGTCCTGATGTTGCCAATATATAACTGAAACCTTGGAATATAGAACTACACCCATCTAAGAGAATGACAGAAGCAAATACAATTAATTTAAAGAAAAGACTCTTTATCATATGGTATATTTTTGTGATTTTTAACATTTTATCCTGCTTTTTATATGTATAAAGTAATAGCATATTATATCAATACTTTGAGTGATTAAAACACGAGATAAACGCCCAGCTGGGCATTTTATTTTATTTTTGTGAGTGGTAGCAGAGCTTCCAAAGGAAATTATGTTAAATTCCAAATGGATTTCACAAGTAGGCATATTTGCCTTGCATAACAAGCAATTATAAAGGATTGTACCATAACATATTCATCTTGCAGGGAACTTTACACTATATTTAAATGTATTTAGCTTAAATTACACCCTTTTAAAATAATATGGGAATAGATGCTTTATATTAGGAGCTCTCACATTATATTCTAAGCTTTGTAGAATGATCTGACAGTTTACTGCAGCCAATAATGGCAAAAGGCCATAACACAACTATAGCTTTTTAAATACATTCAATCGACTAGGCTTTCATTTAGCAAAGAGAATTGTTGATGTATTATTTCCTGTTCTTTCAAACGAACTGAAGCAAATTATTCATATTTTTAAACTTCAACCACCACCCTATTCCTAAAAGTCAACATGACTGCAGAGTCCTTATTTTTATGCTTGTGATGATGTTTTGTTGCTAGCACTGTGCAAAGCTCTACTAATCTGTTTTATTTATTATTTATTATTCCAATTTATATACCGCCCTTCTCCCGAAGGACTCAGGGCGGTGTACAGTGAAAAGTAAAAGCACACAAATATAAAATTTAAAAACGATTTAAAAGCATATTAAATAATTTGGCCCAGATATTCAAATAAAACACCCATTTTAAAATTTTAAAAATTTAGAAAAGTTAAAAAATTAGTCCAGCCTGGCTTGTTGGAATAAAAACGTTTTGAGGGGACGGCGAAAGGTGCACAAGTTGGGAATCCTCTATATCCCAGGGGGCAGTTCATTCCAGAGGGCAGGTGCCCCCACAGAAAAGGTTTTCCCCCTGGGGGTCACCAGTCGACATTGTTTGACCGACGGACCCGGAGGAGCCCCTCTCTGTGGGAGTGTACTGGCCGGTGGGAGGCTATTCGTAGCAGCAGGTGATCTTGTAAGTACCCAGGTCCTAGGCCATGGAGTGCTCTGAAGATGGTAACCAGCACCTTGAATCGCATCCAGAAGACCACCGGAAGTCAGTGCAGCTCGCGCAGGAGAGGTGTTACATGGGAGTGCCATGTCGCTCCCACAATCACCTGTGCGGCCACATTCTGGACCAGTTGGAGCCTCTGGGTGCTCTTCAAGGAGTGCCCCATGTAGAGAGCATTACAGTAGTCCAGGCGGGAAGTGACGAGGACATGAGTGACCGTGCGCAAGGAGTCCCGGTCCAGAAAGGGACGCAACTGGCGAATCAGGCAAACCTGATAGAAGGCCCCCCGGCCACAGCAGTCACATGCTCTTTTAAGGACAACCGTGCGCCCAGGAGGACACCCAAGTTGCGAGCTCTCTCCGTGCTATAATTGTTGTGCTATATGCTTATGTCCTTGTGCAAATAGTTTCGGACAACAGTTGCTGTTAAGGATGCCGTAAGTCTCTCTTCTGCAAGTACAAAATAATATTATTGTTTCTCTGACAGCCTGAGTTTGGGTTATACAGGAGAGGGAAAGAGAAGGGCAAACACTGCACTGCACCTTGTAATGCTATGACACAAATCAGATGTATTGCATCACGGATGTCAAACTCGTGGCGTCAGGTTGCCGTCACGTGACATATCACGACATTCCCCCCCCCCTTTGCAGAGCTTAGGTGGGCATGTCCTACATGTGATGCATCCAGCCCGCCAGTTTGACACCCTTGTTAATTGCACGGTTAAGATTGCAATCGAAAAGTAAGATGTGGTAAAGACTGAAATAAAGAGAGCAGAACTAAATTCCTGCTCTGAAACACCGCAGGTTTGATGGGCTCTACATTTTAAGCTTTGGTAGCAAGCAATACCCACAGATAACATAGTGATATTTTACCAGTGCAGAAAGCTCCAGGGAAGTTAGTCATCTGCAGATAGATACAAGGATCCCAACATTTATTTATTTATTTATTTGTTTGTTTGTTTGTTTGATTTATATGCCGCCCTTTTCCGGAGACTCAGGGCGGCTTACAATGCTTTTAAGAAATAGCCTTCATACTTTTGTATATACCTGCTTAGTAGGGCTTTTGGCCCCCCCAAGCGGTGTTCTATTTTATACAAAGTCAGCTTATTGCCCCCACAACCCAGGTCCTCATTTTACCTACCTCAGAAGGATGGAAAGCTGAGTCAACCTTGAGCTTGGTGAGAATTGAACTCGCAGTAATTGCAGGCAGCTGGCAGCTAAATACTACTTTAACAGTAATTTAGTCCACTGCGCCACCAGGCTCTTATAAAATGGCCTAATGTGCATGATGCCATCATAGTACAAGGTCTTACATCACACACAAGTTCAAAAAAAGGTGGAATTTGCATCGTAGGATATATTTTATTATTTAATCTTCTGTGCTCATCTAGTGACAGTATCCTAATGCGGTTTATCAGTTCCCTAATGCAAGTATCTTAATGCAAATAATCAGTTTGATAGTTAAAATATCCGTTTGATGGTTAAAAATGTAATCCCGTCTGCTGTTTGGATAGTACCTTAACCTAACACAAAATAAGTCTGTTCTGTCGTGAGAGAGGCGTTAGTTTATTTCTTTTTTTAAAACCAGGAATTGTTTCTTTACAGAAGGCATCGTTGCGTTGATTGTCTGCTTGATTAAATGCTTTTCCTTTTAAATGATGACATCAAAAGAATCATGTCAATTGAAAAAGTCATTTTTAACACTAACAGACACTCTGAAATAAAAGATTATTTCCAGTTACAGTGTAATGCATTTAGGATAATTATAGACTTGAAATTGGACAAGCCATCATTCCTTTATGGTCAGTCAAGTGTTGGCTACAAGGAAACGTAGAATTCTCCCAGAGAAAGGATGAAACCAAAGACCATAATTACAGTGAAGAACAAATTGGTTTCTTGAAGCCCTTGGAGGTAAAGACAGTCTAAAGAGATGAACTGTTACTTACGGAAATTAGAGAATACATGTGATTAGATACTACAAGCTGCAAGGGTATTGATTGGGTATTGACAACAACAAATAACTTTATTAGATCTAGCACATCAAGCACCTTGTGAGATCAATGAGCAATTAAGGTGTAACTATAAGGTAATGGGGCAGGACTACAAAGAGAACTGTATTTGTATTTCTTTCTAGGAAATTACTTTCTTATATTGCCTTTGCTTTTCCCAGCACATTCTGTACTACAAAGGTATCAAAATCAAGGCCTGTGGGCTGGATCCAGCCTATAGGGTGCTTAGCTCTGGTCCGTGTGGCCACATGGAAACAGTAAAGGACCAGCCCGCAGTGCCTCTGCCAGCAAAAACAGAGCTCATGAGGGCCGTGTGTGGCCCTCCTGGCTTCGTTTTCAGCTGTGATGGCCTCCTGCAGCCCTCTGCCAGTGAAAATGGAGCTTGACAGGGCCGTGTGTGGCCCTAATGAGCTCTGTTTTTGCTGGCAGAGTGCCAGCAAAACAAACTACTAGAAAAAGTGGCATTTGATCACACAAGTGATGTTGAGCTGGCCGCACACCCCCTGCCCCCCCTCACCCCCAAGGTCAAACATAACCCTGATGTGGCCCTCAATGAAATCGAGCTTGGCACCCCTCCTGTACTAGCTGAAGCATCTGGATACTCTTCCACTCTGAAGCTGGCCAGTGCAAGAGGGACCATAAGAAGGCTTGCTGATCCAGGAATGAGCACAAATATTGCACAAAGTGAAGCTGTGCAAATGCTCTCCTAGCCAGGAGAATACCATTATCAATGTTATTGAGAACCACCATGAGGCCAAGTAGAGCAAGGATAGATGCACCACCTTGCCCTCACCAGCGGTCAACCAAAAGCACGACCAATGCCATTTCTCTTCCATACCCAGGTCTAAATCCTGTCTGAAAAGAATCCAGATAATCTATTTCCTACAATGCCCTCTGAAGTTGTTGCAAGATACACTCTACCACCTTCCCCAAGAAAGACAGTGACATGCTGAACAAAAATTGTCCAGTATAGTGTTATCCAGTGATGGGAAAAGGGGAGGACACAGCCTCTTTAAGAGGTAAAGGAATGACCCACTCACCCAAAGAAGAATTACCACCAGAACCCAGTCATATGACACCCCCTGGGCTGCCTTGACAAGTCAGGAAGGGCATGGATCTAAAGAGCAGGTGGCCAAGTTCACTATACTGAGGACCATGTCCACTTCCTCAGGTCCAACACAGGGGTGCTATTTAGCAGGTTCTGACAGGTTCTGGAGAACCGGTAGTGGAAATTTTGAGTAATTCAGAGAACCAGCAAATACCACCTCTGGCTGGTCCCAGAGTGGGGTGGGAATGGGGATTTTGCAGTATCCTTCCCCTGCCACACCCACCAAGCCACACCATGCCCACAAAGCCACGCCCAATTTGAATTCCACCACTGGTCCAACAGATCCGAACTAGTTTGACCCCCACAATTTCATTCACGAAGCCATGAGACAACTGCACTAAGCCAGTACAAAAAGACACAATTCAGTCCGTAATTTTATATTCCCCCTCAGATATCTGACCTGGATGGAAACATATTATTGTTATATGCAGGTATATTTCATTCCTATGTTAATATGAAAGCTATTTTACAGCAATAATCAAGGTATTTGAAACAAGCCTGTTACTCATCTTGCCGGTCTCATTCCTTACATTAAGCCATGAATTGTCAGGAAATGTATAACTGATTGTCAAGGCCTGGTCAAGTACTCTGACCTATTTTCAGCAGGTCACTCTAAAATTGCTTCCACATTAACTTAGGAGTGAAGTATACCTGCATATAACAATAATATGTTTCTATCCATGTCAGATATCTGAAAGGGAATATAAAATTACAGACTGAATTGTGCCTTTTTCTAGTGCAGTTGCATCCGTTTGTGAAATAAAATTTTAGTAAGTACTAAATATATTTACTCATCATTAACTTTTACAATACGCATACAGATTTGGAGTGATTTCGATTACATGCTATCAAGTCGGTGTTGACTCTTAGCAACCGCATGGACAAACCTTCTACAGGATGAAATGTCCCAAAACTGGCTCTTCGGGTTTTTCAACAGTGCACTTATTTGTCACCACAATCAAATTTATCTACCTTGTTTTTGGATTTTTTCCCCACCTTGCCCAGCATTAAGAAATCCCCACCTTGCCCAGTTTTCTTAAGAAAACTATGTCTTTGCATAATGTGACTAAAACATGACCATTTTTTTTCCTAGGCTATTTATCGTATTCTAAAGAGTCTTTCCCAAAACCAAAGTTCAAAAGCATCAATATTTTTTCCATCCTGCTTCTTCAAAGTCCAGTGAGTGATAGTATATAAAGAATTTAAATTTGTTGTCACAGAGAATACCGTTGCCTCCAGAGCTCTGATCTTTGTAGGTGCAGATATGTCACAGCACCAGAATATATTTTTCAAGGGTTGCTATTCTACCAAAGGTTAGTTTGTGATGTATGTCTTGACTGCTGATACCTTTACTATTGATGGTTGCTTTTAAAAGGAAGAAGCTGCCCGCTATCTTCATTATCAATTCTAAGGCTGGTTGCTGTACCTGTTGTCATTAGTTTGATCTTCTTTTATATGTAATCCTAGTCCTATTTTTTTCACTATGTCCCTTGACTCCCTAAACCAGCGATCAGCAACCTGCGGCTCTGGAGCCGCATGTGGCTCTTTCACCCCTCTGCTGAGGCTCCCTGTCACTCAAAATATGCATCACAACCGCCAATGTGTGACACCCTCCAGCACGCAATTTATTGAGCTTTTCAACCCCTGGTAGGCCAACCATGGATAAATCCAAGAAAAGAAAAGTTTCAAAAGAAAACAGAACTTTTAATTCAACTACATAGGCTAGTTTTGTGGCCGCTCAAGAAATAGTCAGGCACGGGAAGGGTTTTGTGGCTCCCGGTGGTTTTTTTTTTTTTTTCTGTGGGAAACGGGTCCAAATGGCTCTTTGAGTGTTTAAGGTTGCAGACCCCTGCCCTAGACCTTGCAGATCATTTGGATTTTCAACTATCAGAATAGCATCATCACAACAACACAGATTATTGATGTCTCTTCCTCTAATTTTACAATCACAGTCACCTTGCTCCAATCTAGGCTCCCACAATTTATGTTAAGACTATAGGATAAATTAAATGAGGTTAGAATATACAGACTTGTCTCACTCCTCTGCTAATTTAAAGCCAGTCTTTTCTTGAGAGTTAACTTTTGAGATAATTTAAAAAACCAAGTAAACAAAGATAACAACTAATAGAAACTAATGTTTGGATTAAGGGAGGGAAAGAGGGAGGAAGGGAGGAGGAAGGGAGGAAGGGAGGAAGGGAAGAAAGAAAAGGAAGGAAGGAAGGAAAGAAGGAAGTTGGAAGAAAGAAGCTAAAAATGCAGAAAAAAGAAAATATAAAGAAGTAGCTTCTGATTTAAATTTACAGTATTAGCAAGTATACAAAATACAGTATAAGTGTAAATTTGCCTCCTATTCTATGTTTACAGTATGATTTTCATGTTTTCTATAATATATTTTTTAAATCATCAAAACTATAAAGGTCATCTTTTTTTTAAATTTCCCACAAAAGTATATACAGATTTTTTCCACATACAATAATCTTGGTGAATTTATCATATCTAAAAAGAAAGTTCCATGATGTTTTTGAGTGACTCTTTGTCAGTCAATCCCAAATATCTCAGTTGTATGTTAAATTTGTGTACATAGTGGAATCCAAATCTTAGTTTTTTTGCACGTCCAAGAAGCATGGTAAAATGTCACCTCTTTTTATTTACATTCCCAACATTTTCTGCCTTGTTTTGGATTGACATTGTGCCTTGACATGAATTGTTCCTTGTGAATTCTGGACTTTTTTCACTGTGTGAACCCTCTTGTATTAGGGATTTAATTTTGCCTGAGGGGATTATCTTGATCGGGAAACTTTCAAGTGCCTTGTGGACATTGGCCATTTCTCCATGGACTAGCATTGGTCTGCTTTTGGCTGGACTTAATTGGGATAATTCTGGGTTTTTGGTGAAGGGAATTGCTGGGGACTATTAATAAACCCATTAAACCACTATTACGTATGTGTGTGTGTGTGAGTGAGCTGGACAACACAGCCATCAACTGGAATTCCTTGACCAATGTGGTTTGCAGCATGCCCCTTCTGTCAATGTAAGTAGGGCAGGCTAATCACATTGGGGTGAGACGCTTCCTTGGGTAACCTAGATCCATTCCAAGCAGGGCTTTAAAGGTGATCACCAACACAGTTCGACATCTTTAATTGGATCCAGAAGCAGCCTGACAACCAGCGCAGCTCACACAACAGTGGTGTAATGTGGGCCAGCCTACATTACACCACTATTTGTGCTTCTTACATTTCATGTTCTCATTATGCTAGTGTTTTTTAAACTTGGAGTTTTCTTTTTCTGCATGGCAACATCACCAACTAGATAGCCCAAAAGCTTTAATCTAGCTACAAGATAAACACCATTTGCACTTTGAAAGATCCTCAAGTGTTTCTCAGTAGTATGTTGAGTGCCATTCGGCCTGAGGGACAATCATCCAGCATTATACTGTCAATCAGTTTGTACTATCTATCCCCATGACTTTCTTGGTAAAGCGCAGGAGTGCTTTACCAATGCTTTCTGTTGCACAGTATGAAACAGCCTTTGCTGTTGTTACAAAGTCATTACCTATCTCCAACATCTTTGTATATTGCTACTGCCCATTATAGATGCCTGCTGGCTTTAGCTATAACACAAGGATGACCTTCACACCTAGGAGATCCTGCTGGGACTATATCTTTATTGTGTGTACTTTTAGTGTTTTTTGCTCGTTCTTCCAGGAACATCCCAACCCCTATGGGGGAGCATAGCAAGACTTGAAAGGACAAGAAAGATATGGAACTTATTATTAGGTTAATATATGTGGGATTTATGGCATTGGATGGCCAATGAAGCAGATAGCAAAGCTAGATATTTTCCCCTTGTGTGATATGTGTCATTCTGTTTTTCCACCTGCAGCCAGTGGGGACAACTTGAAGGCATTTTTCCTGTCACAGGTTCTTTTATATATTTCCAGGTCAGTGGGCTCCAAAATCCCAGAGACCCAACACCATTCCAGGTAACACAGCCACAAGTACTCAAAGGCTAGTACTCACTGTTGATTATATCAATCTTCCCCAAAGCTATTACAACTCCTCTTCTTCCATATGTTTTCTTTGTGAGCCCTACTTCTGAAGTAACAATAACTCTTCTACTTGCCTTAAGCTTTTTTAATTCCCCAAACACAAACCATCTTGCCTCTCACATCAATGCCATGCCTTCAACACTGCCACACCCAGCTCCTCTCTGCTCAGCATATATAGCCAAATGTTGCTGGCTGGTTAGGGTAGAATGGGACAACTTGCCATGACCAACTCACCACGGCCAACTTGCCGTGGGGCAATTCAACAAATATAAAAGTTAAATTAATTTTGATGGAACCGTGGCCAATAACGATAAAATAAATTCAATCCAGAAATACAAGAGTTACAATAATTCCTATGAAAAATGTGGTCACCAATGAGAACAGTAATTGAATGAAATGATTAAAACAGCATTGAATTGTCCTATGGTGAGTTGCCCTACAGCGAATTGGCCAGGGCGAGTTGTCCTGTGGCAAGTCGGCCACAGCAAGTTGTTGTAGACCCCTTAAAGGAAAAGGGCACCAGCAGGTGCAGGCAGCCTGTCCTTTCACACTTCCATTAGTTATAATTATTTGAAACAGAGACAGGAGGAGAGGAGCAATGGGAGGGCAAAACAAGCCATCAGAAAAGGGCAAACAAATTGATAATCTGCCGTCTGAAATGATCAAGATGTCAAGAATGACAGTGATATAAAATCCCAAGTTATGGCACATGAAACGTTATAACACCAAGGGGATGAAAACGAGCCAGATTTAATTTGTCAACGTGTTGATGCTATTTTGACAAGATTTCAGTGAAATTGTCACATCTGTCGAAATTGTTTAGAAAATTAGCTGTACCAAATAACACCAAACCATCTTATTTTCCACCATTGAGCATCCCGGGATTTTACTCTATTGAGTCATTACCAGGCAGCAACACAAAATGTATCGCAACAACATAGGAAAGATACCATCTGGTTAAGAAAGAGGTTGAATGAGAATATTATCTAGCCTTTATTCATCAGTTTTATACCATTTATATCATCTGCTCCTGTCTCACCTCACTGGCTTCCTTTCTTTAAGTGACATGTACATAGGAAGAGATTAATATTTAGGGAACTCCTTTTGAGATGTTGGCAATTACAGGCATGACTGAGAATGTTCTAAGTTATTCATACATGATTCTTTTCTAGGATCCACTTGTTTTCAGATAATAATGTTTGGAAATTACAATATGATATATGGAAATGCAGGGTTTTAGTGCCAGTGCCGATTGACAGTGCCAGTTGCTATATAATCAGCTAGCTGCTACTTAACTTTGGTTTGCATTTGATCTGATAAGTGGAACCAGGCTGCAAGATGCGAAAGACATTCCATACTCAATTCCAGCCAGCTCCCTTGACCATGTCCTTTCTCCCATCCCCTTTCAAAGAAAATTTCACTCTCCTTCTATTAGTGAGGATGCAATTCAAACTGTAGGCTAAAGTTTTCTTGCTAAAGTGAAAGAGCTCTGGTGGCTCAGTAGACTAAGGCAGTGATTAACATCCACTTACATCTGCTGCCTGCAATTATTGCAAGTTCAAATCCCACCAGGCTCAAGGTTGACTCACCCTTCCATCCTTTCTAAGGTAGGTAAAATGAGGACCCAGATTATGGGGGCAATAAGATGACTTTCTATAAATATACAAAAAGTATGAAGGCTATTGCTTAACGCATTGTAAGCCGCCCTGAGTCTCCGGAGAAGGGCGGCATATAAATCAAATTAAAAAAAAAAAAGTTTTTCAGTAGCCCATCCTACTCCTTACAGAATAATTTTAAAGACAATAAGCTGATCAAGAAATATATTTGGGGTTCTGAGATGTCTTGGTTGCAAGGGGGGAAAAAAGATTCTAGTGCAGTGATGGCTAACCTTTTTTCCCCTCGGGTGCCAAAAGCGTGCACGCACACACTATCGCGCATGCACACATGCCCACACCCATAATGCAATGCCCCTCCTGCATTCCCTGCTGCACATGCATGTGGCTCCCCCACATGCATGCATGGGACCCACTCCCCCCATGCATGTGCGCATGACCCCCCCCCTTTTGGCCTCACATCCCAAAACAACAAACACTTGAGGGAAGAAACCTTTGCCTCCCAAAATGGCTGGGAGGGGGGGGGTGTAAAGCCTCCAAAACAGCTGGGAGGGGGGGGGAAAGCCTTTGCCTCCCAAAACAGCTGGGAGGGGAATCTCCAGAGATCTGGGAAGGCACAGGCAGCAGAAAGTGAGGAGCAAGGTAGGTCCCTCCACGCATGCTCGTGCGTCTCCCGCTTGCAGGGCGGACCCGAAAATCAGCTGGCTAGTGGGAAGCATGCGCAGCTGGGCGATGGCTCGCTTGCCCGCAGAGAGGGCTCTGTGTGCCACCTGTGGCACACGTGCCATAGGTTTGCCATCACGGTTCTAGTGCATCCCACAACCAGTCTGCTCTCACAGAGAAGGACTCCTCAGGGTGCCGTCGGCCAAGCAATGTCGGCTGGCGACACCCAGGGGGAGAGTCTTCTCTGTGGGAGCTCCTGCCCTTTGGAACGAACTGCCCCTGGAAATATGGAAGATCTCCGACCTCCGTGTGTTTCGTTGTGCCCTTAAGACTCTATTGTTTCGCCAGGCAGGGCTAACTATGTAATTATTTTAAATTGGGAGTTTTGAATTGGGGGTTTTAATCTGGGCCTGAAATTGTGTAATATTTTTAATAATTTTAAATTTTGATATTTGTATATTCTTTATTTTAATAGGCTGTACACCGCCCCGAGTCCTTCGGGAGAGGGGCGGTATAGAAATAAAATTATTATTATTAGTAGTAGTAGAATTAAGGTGTATGGCATGTTCTGTGTTCCTTCCATCCTCCCAAAAAAGTCATCTTATTGAACACAGGAGTCATGCCTCTTTTCTTGCAGTGCCTGCCCTGTGGAACAACATCTTTCTGGAGATCAAGATGGTCCCAGCCCTCATCATTTCTTCAAGATCTGATGGTTCCCCAGGCAATGGAGATGGGGATTTACCTTAACTTTGTTGGCCGGTGTTAATTTTTATTATAAACTGAAATGGTATTGTGGGTTTTATTATTATTATAATTATTTGGTGATCTCGGATATTTGTTATTTGAAAAGTTTGCTTTCATCAATTTGGTTTTAAATAATGGTCCAGACTCATTGTTATGAAACGGGTAGCCATAATAACAGTATAAACAAACAATCAAATTAACAAATAAATAAATAAAGCAAACATTGTTTAAAAGGCTTGAACTGTATTGTACTTTGCAAAATATTGTGAACAGATAATCGATAAATGCAACACATATTGCATTTGAAGTACCAGGAAAATGCAGATATTATAGTTGGCCATAGATAATTCTTTGGGTTATGCTATATGGGTTTTGTATGACAAATTCTAAAGAACTGTTCCTATTGTACACTGAACCTCTTAAACTACAGTTTCTTTGTGTGATTGATATTTTAAAAGATAGAAAATTGCTCTTGCTGAAACATCGAATTAAAAGGCTTTTAAGAAACCCTACAATGAAGAATAAATGCATTCCGATCGGTTCACCAGTTTTTAAATATATGTGAACCATATTTTTCTGAATTGATTTTCATCACATGTACAATTGTAATTATAAACATCAATGTTTCATATGATTGTTTGCTGTATTTGTATTGCTGAGGGGGTGGGTATGTAATCACATTTTTAAAAAGTTCCCTTTTTTCTTTGATTTTGTTTTCATTCTCAGTTATTTTTTTAGCTATACAAAACATATATTTTAAAGTTTGACTATGTTGTTTTCTTCTTTAATTAAAAACAAAATAATTTTTCTGCCTCTTCAAATGCTGTTCTTGATAATAATTCCAGTTCAGATATAGAATTGGTTGTCAGATTTTTGCATGCAAGAATAGCATGCATAAATCAAAACAGACCTCATAAATTAGCAGCAAATGCATACTTAGACAGCTATTTTGTCAGTAGAATTAATGCTTCCATAGTGTGTGTGTGCATTTCTCCTTTTTTATAAACTGAAATGTAAATATTTTCTATTAAGATGACTTTGTTTATCAAAAGAAATCCCTA
The DNA here is from genome assembly GCA_012654045.1 of Ptyas mucosa. Classification (NCBI taxonomy): domain Eukaryota; kingdom Metazoa; phylum Chordata; class Lepidosauria; order Squamata; family Colubridae; genus Ptyas; species Ptyas mucosa. The sequence continues at coordinate 341,610 of WNWU01013815.1, read as the reverse complement.
TAGATTTGAAATAATACTAACCCATCATTTATTCGCATTTGTATTTTTTTCTAAAGTAAATAAGAGTGGAATTAGAAAACATGGTAAAGCAGGGGTTCCCAAACTTGGCAGCTTTAAGACTTGTGGACTTCGACTCCCAGAATTCTCCA